>CM053403.1:145203855-145318091 GCA_028644305.1 Xerus rutilus | reverse complement strand
TGGCTCACGCTTGTAATCCCAGCACTTAGGGAGGCTGAGACAGGAGAATTGCGAGTTCAAAGCCAGCCTCAGCAATGGCGAGGCGCTAAGCAACTCAGTGAGACCCTGTCTCTACATAAAACACAAAATAGGGCTGGGGATGTGGCTCAGTGGTCGAGTGCCCCTGAGTTCAATCCCCAGTACCAAAAAAAAAAAAAAATAATAATAGCAATAAGGAAGCTTTCCACCCAAATCTGACTCTGAAGCAGGTGATCTTGACCACTGTATTCCACTGCTTCTACCTGTCACTGCTGGGTATTCTCACATTTATTCCTCTGTCTGGTCAAAGCTTTTTTCCAAGTTGCTGCTTCTCTCTCCATCTCGCTTAACTGGGGTGAACAATCTATAAGTAGATTTAGAGATTTCTTTTATCTGCCTACCTTGAGATGAGAGTAGGGGTACGTGCATCAGCCAGGTCTTTCTCTCCTGTGTCCCAATCACAGACCTAACACTCTAGAGACACACCTATTCCCAAGGATAAAGGAATACCCTGTCTCCAGAACTTCTGACACAAAATACTTTTTAAGATCCAGGGCCCATCATCCCTTTATTCCTTTCATCCTAAACTGTTTCTATTCTCTGGTCCCTAGCACTATGCCTCTTATCTAGGAGGTACTTTACTGAAGCAATAAACATTGGGTCAGGTTTGCAAAAGGCATCACATTTGGGTCTCGCATTTATTTGTAGTTTAGGCATTTCATTTTTTTAAAAATATGTTTTACTTATACATGGACACAATGTCTTCATTTATTTTTATGTAGATCGAACCCAGTGCCTCACACATGCAAAGCAAGCTCTCTGCCACTGAGCCACGGCCTCAGCCCCTAGTTTAGGTATTTCTAGCATATAATACATATAACCATTTCCCCCTTGCTAATATATAAATTGCCTGAGGTAAACCTAGATTAGTGCTACCATACCAAAAATGAATGATCAAATGAATAAATATTAGTTGACAGTCTTATTCTATTTTATCCACTAAAATCTAGTCAGATCCGCCAGGTGTTGTGGTACACACCTGTAATCCCAGTGGTTTGGGAGGCTGAGGCAGGAAGAATGCAAGTTCGAGGCCAGCCTCAGCAACTCAGCAACTCAGTAAAGCCCTAAGCAACTGAGGAAGACCCTGTGTCAAAATGAAAAATAAGGGATAGGATGCAGCTCAGTGGTAAAACACTCTTGGGTTCAATCCGCAGTACACACACACACACACACACACACACACACACACACACACCTCGAAATCTAGTCAGGTCCTTTTTAAAAAATAACAACAAAAACCTTCTTACTTATGAAAAATCTCCAACATACACAAGCTTATGCACCCATGATTCCCCACATAACCTATTATCTTATATCATCAGTTATCAATAGCTTTGCCATTCTTGTTTTATCTTTTCCCCATTGAAACCCCCATACATTTTACTTACTTACTTATTATTTATTTAGCATGGTGCCGAGAATCGAACCCAGTACCTCACACACAGTAAGCAAGTCCTCTGCCACTGAGCTACAACCTCAGCTCCCCCATACATTTTTAAATACTAGTTCAAAATATTATTTTGATCCAGCAGTACCCAATATTAGAGTCAAGTCCCTGAGATGAAAATAGTCAGTATGTACCCAAATGAAAATTATACTCTTCTCAGTTAATAAGAAGAACTCAAATTCATGATTTACACCATCCGATGACCCATGTGTGGCTCGGCCATTTATTAGGTTTTTGTCCCTAGTAAGTTATTCAACTTCATTGAGTCTTGGCTGCCTCAATTGAAAGAGGACTGCAGTGAGGATTAAATGTGAAGGGTAAATACATGTGAAGCTCCTAATAGTGCATTAAATTAATGTTTCTTTTTTTAAAAACAGTTTTACTGAGATATAATTCATATACCAAACAATTTACTCATTTGAAGTGTACAATTTAATAGCTTTTAGTATATTCCCAAAGTTGTGCAAGTATCACTACAATCTATTTTAGAAATTTTCTTCACCCCCTCCCAAAAGAAAACTCATAGCCTTTAGCTGCCCTCTGGCCCCCAGGTCCCTATCCTTCCCAGCCCTAGGCAACCACTCATTTACTTTGTTTCTACAGATTTGCCTATTGTAGATTTTTTCCATAAATAGAATCATACAATATTGTCCTTTGTGATAATAAATGCTTCTGGAACTGAATTTTTTTGGGGAGAGGTACTAGGGATTGTACCCAGGGATGCTATACCACTGAACTACACCCCCAGTTCTTTTTATTTTTATTTTGAGCTAGGGTCTCTCTAAGTTACTGAGACTGACCTTGAACTTGCTATCCTGCCTCAGCCTCCCAAGTAGCAAGAATTACTGGTGAGTGTCACAGAGCCTGGCTGGAACTGAATATTTTAAAAGTCATATATGTGGAATAAATGATACAATAAGGTCAGAGAAGAGGAAAAGGAAAAACATATTCATATATGAATATTTATGAATGATGCACATTCACCATAAGCCAGGCACCAACATATATGTTATGGAGAATACATATTGTTGAGGTACTCTGGGTCTGGTAAGACATAGAGAACAGAGTGAGTCTGTACAAGCACGCCAGAGGTTTGCAGACATTCTCCTCTGAGTGTTTTATTCAAATAGGAAGCAAGGTCATTGTGAGAAAATGAGGACAGGGGAGTCTGCAGAGAGAACAGAGTTGAAATTATCATGTAGGAAAGAGGGAAAGAATGAGCCAGGAAGCACAGTATGATTGCCTGGAAGAATTAAAGATCTACTTGAGGTTCATGGTCATGAATTTAAAATGAGATAAGTCAGCAGGGTTTTAAGGTTTTAAGTTTTTCTCTAGTCACATTTAGCTGCAACAATGCAGAAACTATGGAAGTGAAGAGATTTAACCACAGTCTCTTTACCCTCTAGAATTAACTATACTTTGTTGTATAAATTTCAAATCTCCATTTCTACCACCACTAAAATCTACTAACAGAAATCTTGAGGTAACTTCACAGGCAAAGCTCTAAGCTAGAGAGGCTTGGACTGAAAAAGAACAGTGATTCCATGCTGGCTGTGCGGAAGGCATTCTACAATGTGCTTTACACACATGTTATTTCAAATAATGTTCATAACTCTTCTCATAAATAACTACTTGTACTTTTTAGAAACCCAAAATTCCAAAGATTAAAGTTGCCAGAACGAAGCCTGTCTGACTCTGAAGTCCACCCTCTTGTCACTTTACCATCACATTTAACTCTTCTTTTAGTAAGTATGGCAGCTGGGAGTCCAGAGATGTTGCATGATTAGCTCTAGGTCAAACTGCTTGCTAACGGTTCCCAGATGAATGCTCTCTGACCATCAAGTGCTCAGCTCTCCCTGCTTTGTCATTTACACTCCCTGCTTTGTCATTCCTGTGCTCACTCTGTCCTTAGGTTGTTTTTCTCTTCAAAATCTTTTCTGATAAATACTACCTTCTATTCATGTCTCATCCCTTGCTTTCACCCTACAGTTGAGCCTTCCTGTACTGCTTCCTAATCTGGCCTCCATCAATCCTCCCCTTTAATTCATTTGCATATGGGATAGTCACCTTCTTTCCCTGAGGCTCTTAGACATAAAATACTTGCAATGCAGAACCATGAAGATTAAATAAGATCAATCACATACAACTGCCAATAAGATCAATAAGAATATACAACCTAACTCCCGTTTGAATGTAAGCTATTACTGCCTTAAGATTTTATGAAGGCAAATACTAGGACTAACATATATTTTATATACATTTCCCCTTGGCTCTGTGCATGTGGTATTTATTCAAATACCATCTGGCTGGCTTTTTTGTTGTTTTTTGCAGAAGTTGACAAGCTGATCCTAAAACTCATAGGGAAATGCAAGGGACCCAAAACACCTAAAACAAGCTCAAAAAGAAGAGCAAAGTAGAGAGCTCATATTTCCCAATTTCTAATTTTACTACAATGCTACATTAATCTTGACAATGTGTTATGTCTTAAGGACAGACATACATGTCAATAGAATAGATTAAAGGAAATATACCCTCATATTTACAGTTGACTGATTTTTTTGTGTGTGTTTATAGAGCTGGGCATCAAACCTAGGGCCTTTTGTGTGCTCGACAAGCCCTCTACCACTGAGCTATGCCCGTAGTCAACAGACAAGTGATTTTTGACAAGAATACCAAGACTGATCAAAGGAAAATGTTTCTTTCAAGAGTGTTGGGATATCCACATACAAAAAGAATATGGTTGAATCCTTATCCTTACATCGTATACAAAAATTAACTCAAAATGGATCAAAGACCTAAATGTAAGCGCCAAAAGTACAAAACTGTTAGAAGAAGATAGGATTACATCTTGATGACCCTGGTTTAGGCAAGGCCTTCTTATGGTACATAACACTAAAAACACAAGCAATAAAAGAAAAAACATACTGCACTTCACCAAAATTAAAAACTTGTGTATCTCAAAGAACACCATCAATAATGTATAAAATAACCTATAGAATGGGAGAAAATATTTGCAAATCACTTATCAGTTAAGGAACTCACACCTAGAACATATAAAGAACCATTACCATTCAATATGAAAGACAATCCCATTTAGAAAAAAACAGGCAAAGAATCTGAATAGACATTTCTTCAAAGAAGAAACCATGCATAAATGGCCAATAATCATATGAAAAGATGTTCAACATCATTTATCAAGGAAACAATTAAAATTCCAATAGTATACCACTTCACCCTCACTGAAACACAGATAATAACAGTTGTCAGTGAGAAAGGTAACCCTCATACAGAATTGGGTAGAATGTAAAATGGTATAACTTCTTTTAAAAAGTTTGGCAGAAAGGTAAATGCAGAGTACATGACTCAGCAATTCTAGTAGTACACAAATTCTGAGTAGCAACAATATTCCTAACAGCCAAAAAGCAGAAAAAAACCCAAGTGCTCATCAATTGATGAATGGGTAAATAAAATATTATCCATACTGAATATTATTTAGCAATAAAATGAAATGTAATAGAAAACATATGGTTAAACATGCACAGATCTTGAAAATGTTACACTGCTGGGTATGATGACATAGGCCTGTAATCCCAGCAACTTGAGAGGCTGAGGCAGGAGGATCACCAAGTTCAAGCCCAGTCTCAGCAATTTAGGAAGACCCTGTCTCAAAAATAAAAAAATAAGAAAAACTGGGGACATAACTCAGTGGTAAAGCACCCCTGGGTTCAATTCCTAGAACCAGTATTTCTAACTGAAAGAAATGAGTCATCAAAAAACCACATACTATGATTCATTCATAAAAACTGCAATGGCCAGAACAGGCAAATCTATACATGGGTGAGGCCCTTTGTCTAATTCCCAGCACTGCAAGGGGAAAAAAACTGACTTGTATCTCAGTAAGGCTTTTTTTTTTTTTTAAAGTAAGTTTGCAATAAACTTCTATTTTTTGGTACACACACATAAAGTATTAATTTTTAAAAACATTTAATTCTTTTTATTATATATTTCTATGTCATTTCTCTTACACTGAAAATCTTGGTTCCTAATAATATTAATACGATTACTTGTTTTATTTACATCTGCATCTGTATCTATACCTATTTAACTGTAAAAATAAAAATAGTATCTGGATAACAATATTTATATTATCAAAATTAGTTCATGTAACATTTTTTGGTAGCTATTTTTACTTTCAAGCTATACCCTACTTAGGAAGTACAGTGAAATTATTGTGCTGTAAAGTGATTTGAAATAATACTTTACTGTTTAAGTCAATCATCTTTGTTTCATTTTAGTTATTTTCTTAAGGATCTCCTCCCACCATTACAATTTAATTTTGCTTTTTAATTATGTAAAATGCTTACATGGTTACAAGGTAAAAATAAGATATTTTGAGTGATGTCTAGTTTCTACTTCTGTTTTCTCCTGTTTTTCCTCTTTTCTTTTGGTAATAATTTTGCTTTGTGGTATATTCCTCCATTTTAAAACAAGTATAAGTAAGCACATAAATAAAAGCCTAAGCTATGTAGTTAAATCTGTCTTTTTAATAAAAATAACAGTATATCTTAGAGATCACTGTATAAAGAAATAGTCTTCATTCCTTTGTCTTTGTCTCTGCCTAGAGTTTTGCTATGAGCTTTGACATGCAATGTATGGATGTGCTATAATTTACTTGTCCACTCTACTACCACGAAACATACTGGTTGTCTTCAGTATTCTGAAATTACTACAGTGTTTTTGTCTTTTCATATTTTTTGTCAGTGTATTTTTTGAGATAATTTTTGGGAAACAGAGCCAAAGTGCAAATCCATAGGTAAATTTTCTTGATAATGCCAAATTCTCCCCCATGCAGATTGTTCTATTTTGTATTTCTTTTTTTTTTTTTTAATATTTTTATTTTTTTAGTTGTAGGTGGACAGAATATCTTTATTTTATTTTTATGTGGTGCTGAGGATTGAACCCAGTGCCTCACGCATGCTAGGCGAGCACGCTACCACTGTGCCATAATCCCAGCCCCCTATTTTGTATTTCTCTAAGCAATGTATAAGAATGCCATTTCTCCACAGCCCAACCAACAGAAAATGTTGCCAAACTTTTGGATATTTGCCAACATGACAGGGGATAAATGGTAATTATCTGTTCCTAGGTTTAGCCATTTGCATTTATTTTTCTCCTGATAACTTTAGTTCATTTTTCCATAGAGTTATTAATCTTCTCTCTTTTAAGAGCTCCTTATGTATATACTAAGATGTTAAAAGCTGCATATGCTTTTTCCAACTTGTCTTTTTGCTTTTGCTCAATTTTTACCTCTAAAGTTTTTCTTTTAATTTATGGAATTATATTTATTAAACATTTCCATTATTGCTTTTGGATTCTGAGTGACAGGAAAAAAATTTTCCAATTTCCAGGATATGGAGGAATCATCCATGTTTTATTGTATTTATATATTTTTTAAAAAATTTTTCTCTGATTCATTTGAAATTTATCTTGGTGTATGGTGTGAGGAATGGAATTATTTTTTTGCTTTTCTCTTATGCTAACATTTGAGTGAGGCTTATTTGCTGGTTTTATAGTCTGTACATATCTACCCATTTAGTCTAGGCAAAAAATATGTGTTACTTTAAGTTTAGGGAAATTTATACTCCATTTTAGAAAATAAGAAGTTCCATTTTTACAAAATGAAAATGATATTGTGAGCCTTCTGCACCATTGCTTCTGCACTGTAATGGTACAGTGATTTGAAAGGCTTTCTGCATTTCTGCAACTATTGGGATGAACAGTATCTTTTTTCTCTAGTTGTGCCAATCAGATAAAATTAAACCAAAGATAATGAATTCTTGGGTTAAAAACAGTAAAAAAAAAAAAAAAATTAAGGAATTCAAAAGTCTCTGAGGTTCAATTCTCTATCATTTTTAAAGTTATCTATTTTTAAATTAATTATTTCTCATACTGACATCATGTGATAAAAGCATACTGGTATTTTCATGAAAGCAGAACTTATACCAGTTAGAGACTGGTATCAAGTCTTGTATGTTATCTAGAGAAAAATATACAATATTATAAATAATTTAAGTTAGATATAATTTTAATTCCCATCTGCTATATGGTAAATTCCAAAGAAATTTTGAAAAAGAATTAAAATTTCCAGATGAGAAAGTGGCACAGAATGTAAAATGTCAGGTCTCCAGATAAACTAAGCCCCCATCTTTCACTTTAACCATTCAAGCATATAAAGATTCATTATTTAATCAATGGATTATATTCTTATCTATAATAGAGCAAAGCAAGAAATAGAAGGTAACACCAATGAATAATCTATAGTCTCATTTTGGATACTAAATCCAGTCCTCTTCTTAGCAAATCTATTAATTTCACCTGTATCACACAAAAAAAATCATGATCTGAATTTCAGCATTGTAAGTTTTATAGTCTGGGAAATCGTCATAAAGTAAGCAAGAAGAGATGTTGAAGGTCTTACATAACTTATTGGTTACTGAAAAAATTCATTTTAAGGATGAGCAAGTCACAGTTCAGAATTTGTGACACAAAGTTAATCAGGTTTCAAAATCTGTAAAATCAAGTCTTTACAGATTTACCACCTATTGATAACTTTATTCAGGTCTTCTGACTCTTACTCAAATGCTCTGTCTTGCATACCACTCTTCTGATGAGATTATCTATGGGTAAAATGTACAGTTGGAAAATTATTACCCTACTATGTATAAACCTCTCCAAAACCCCAAAATTCTATAGACATCACTTATAGGAAGATGACTAAAAGGATAATTGTACTGTAAGATCTATGCTAAATATGACAAACATTTTACCATCACATATTTATACATTTCAGAAAGGAAAATGCAGGTCAAAAAAGTACTTAGGACCTGGTATGGACCAGGTACTGGTGCTAGAGTAAAAGGATAAATTACTAAACAAGTATTTTCTAACCTTTGGAACTAAGCTCACTTAGATCTTCCTCTTTATTAAAGAAAGTTAAATTTCAATTGACTCCTATACAATTATTCAACATTTTTGATAAAAATAAGACTTGAATAGTTTTTCCCAAATATAATACAAAGATGTAAACTCAAAAATATTTATTCTAAAGTTTCTTAAATTACTGAGGGCACTGTTAAATTATTTATAAAATAAACTGATAAATGCCAACTATAGCTTTATGAATTCTCAATGCTAAAATCATCTTATTTTAAGTCTGGAGTTGTGGTTCAGTGGTAGAGAACTTACCTGGCAGGTGTGAGGCACTGGGTTCGATTCTCAGCACCACAAATAAATAAATAAAATGTAGATCCATTGACAACTAAAGGAAGTTATCAAAAAAACCCCAAACATCTTATTTTAATAACGCAGCATTTATAATACTCCAAAATACTTTCAGAGATAGAATCTAGATCCCAAATTATTTACTGGAAATGAAAACTGTCCTAATCTGTGCAAAAGTTTACCTCTTTCCTGAGTTCTGGAAACTTCTCATTGGAAAAGGAGACACATACCTTTCCATGACAGCCAGGCACTCCTTCCTCCAGGTAAATCGACTCCCTCGTCGGAGTCGGAAGGTCCCAGAAGTGGCAGAGACAGGGGGAGGAGTTTGTCTCCATTCAGGGTCCTCTATTGGAATGGGGGCTGGTCTCATGCTCAGTGTAGCTCCTGAAATATACAAGACATTTTTAGCAAATACCTTACAGTTTATTACAACCAATATAAACAATATGTCATGAAAATAAAAACAATGAACTTCGTGTATAATAAAGTTTGGTTCATTTAATATGTATATAATATGAATATTTTAAAAACTTGACCAAAATAAAAGAGGTAAAAAACTCTTCCTTAAAAGAATCCAATGTTGCATTATTGCACTAAACAATAAAAAGTCCATCATTAAAGCGTCATCCCCCAATCCCACTGAGTCATTTGTCTATTTGATAGCATTTTTTAAAAACAAAATATAAAATCTATTTCCTTACAGAACAGTACTTCCTCTGAAAAACTTCTCTTGAAATTCCTGCTTGATACTTGCTGTCTTTTTGATCCATGTACTCTAGATGATTAGAAATTATGATTGCCATTTAAAAGGCTTAGGATCCCTTACACATATATTCAGGTAAAAGATGAAACAACCTGGTTGCAAACTCTTTTTTTTTTTTTTTTAAGTCAAACACATCAGCAAAGGAAATAGAATGGTATTTAAAAGACATTTAGTCCACTAACTAAAATCAAGTCTTTACAGATTTACCACCTATTGATAACTTTATTCTGTTATCTCTTAATACAATATTGATAAAAATCTACAATTGAGATATTGTTAATTTAAATTAGACTTTTCTCAATAGCTTCAAAGGGTGATGATGATGCACTTATTCACTCATTCACCATTGCTCTAGGCTTGAAGCTAGAACAAAAGAAGGAAAGCCACAGTCTCTGACCTCCATGGACGTAGTTCATAGACAGTGAATAGAGGTTGGTATGCTTCCACAGAGTTCAATCCCTGCTTCCTGACTCTTTTTTCACTTCTCACACTGTTAAGTTCATCTTCCCAAAGCATAACTATGACATCACTCCCCTGATGGAAAGCCTTCAAAAAGTTCCCTTGGCCTGTGGTTAATACAGATTCTTTACATAGCCATGCAAAGACAAGTTTGAGCTTGTGGGTTTTATGCACATATTGATAAATATACTAAGACATTAATTTTGAATATATTTCTTTATAAGAGGGATTATGCTTCATTTATCGTACCTTCCGAGTAATAACCACGAATAGTGTTCCTATTCCAGTACACACAGATTTATTGTAGAATCCTTTATTGTTAGTTTTTGAGACAGGGTCTTGCAATGATTCCCAGGACAGCTTTGAACTCCTGGGCTCAAGCCATCCTCCTGTCTCAGCTTCCCAAGTGGCTGGGACCACAGGTATGCACCACTGTGCCCAGCTCAATCTCCTTCCTAATGGTGCATTTTTATTTTCTTACACAGATGCTCAGGATTTTAATCAATCCTGATTTGCCTTTTCAAATTTATTGTCCTGCAGTTTTTCCAATCTCAGTAAGTAGACCTCCATTCTTTAAATTGCTCAGCTCAAAAATCTTAGATTCATTTGACTTATATTTCCCCCACATACTATGTATCCAATTCATAGGTAAATTTTATCACTTGTATCTTCAAATTATATCCAGTGTCAGACCATTTTTTTGAAAAATATCCACACTGCTATCACTTTAGAATAAGCCAGCATCATTTCTCACAATCATAATTTCCTGGGATAGGTTCCAAAGATGGACTTCTATAATAAGTCACATCACCTTGTAATCATGCTCTTAAATCTGGGCTAGTCTATATATTTATTGTTGATGAAGACCTTGGAAAAAATTCAAGGCTAGATCATAGGAATTTGTGCAGCTTTTGCTTGGGTCTCTTGGAATCTGGCTTAGTTGCCCTTCAAGAAGTATGACTAACCTGAGACTCTGATGTCAGGAAATCAACACTAGCTGTGGAGAGGCCACAATGAAGTGAAAAATGTCCAGTCAATCCCCAGGTGCTCCTGCCACTCCACCTGGGTGCTAGACAGTTGAGGGAAAAAAGCTCTTTCCACTCCAGACTCAGCAGATATCATATGGAAAACTCTAGAACCAGCTGACAGAGAAACAAAGCCCCAGATGGCTTGTGGCAGCTAGCCTCCACAGTCCCTAAGTACGCTTGCCTCCTAGTATTCATCCTGTATAGGGCCTTCTCATATTGTACTATGATTACTCTGTGACCAACAGCATGTTTAAGATGGTATGTCACCTCAAGGATTCTAGAAGACACTATGTATGGTATGTCTTGGTTGCTCTCTTCACTCACTCAAGGAAAAACAAGCTGCCACGTACAAAGGACACTCAGATGCTGGATGGTAAGGCCTCTGAAGAACTATAGTCTCTGCCTAATGGGCACTAAGAAACTGGGGCCGAGAACACCCTCATTGAGAGCCTTGCAAGTGGATCATCCATTCCCAGTGACTATAGCCATGGCTGACAGCTTGACTGCAACCTCTGGAGAACCCCGTGCCTGAAACACTCAGCTTAGCCATTCCTCGTTTCCTGATCTATAGAAACTAAGAAAACAAATGTTTGTTGTGTTAAGCTGATAAATCATGGGTACTTTGTTACATAATAGTTGATAATACAAATCATCACAACCATCTCTAGTTATTTCCCCACATCCCCCAACACACTGAATATTATGCATATTATTTACTCAAATGTCTACATTTGGCAGCAAAAAAGTCTCTTTAAGACAGAGATTTCACTACTAGTAAGAATAAGCATCTTTTCCTGCTTACTGACTAGTATATATCTTTTGTCTCTTTTTCTTTTGGGTAATTCATCTTACCGGTATGCAAAAACCACAGAAATTGCTAGTTATATAGACTGCAATCATTTTTTCCAGTTTGTCATTTGTCTTTTATTTATTGTGTACTTTGTGATTCTAATTTTTATGTAGTAAAATCTGCCAGTCTTTTCTGTTGTGGCCAGTGGGTTTGAATATCATTTGAATATTTTTATAATTTTGTGTGGCAGCCTGTAATACATATGCAATTGCTTATCATATGTGATGTAAAGACTTAAACTTTTTCTCAAGTGATCAAGTATCATCATACAATGCTTTAGAGATTCATAGCTGGCAAACTAGGGCCCACTACCCTTTTTTAAAAATAAAGTTTTACTCAAACATGGTCAAGCTTGTTCATTTACATACTGTCTGTGGCTGTTTTTGCATTTTAACAGCAGATCTGTGCAGCTGTCACAGAGATCACAGGGCCCTAAAGCTTAAAATGTCTATAATCTGGCCCTTTTCAGGAAGTTTGCTGACCATTGGCTTACACACATTCCTGGCCTATCTACTCTGAAACTAAACTGAAACACTTTAACAGGAAAAGGGGTTCCATTCTGCCAAAATAACCTGGGGGTTTGGTTAGGCCTAATATGAAGTTAACAAAACTTAAACATAAACAGGAATTAGGGAGCTGGAGGGTTTCAAAGTCCTGGTTTTGTTACTTTTCCTAAAGCGAGCAGGGATTGCAAACACAATAAGAGTTTTGAAATCTACTGAATTAAGATTTTATTGTATAATTTTATTCTACAGCTAGACGGAAAGAGTTGAAACCAGAACCATTCTAGTCAAGCTGGAGGCAGAAAGAGACTGGATATAGGTTCTCTCGTTTTAAGGCTTGGCTTTGGCAAAGATTTAGAGTGTTTGAGGGTGATGGCAGGGGCATAACCAGTGAGTTCTGACTGGAAGGCTATATCCACAACTGTGGCATGCATGCTCTCTTAGGTAAGCAGAGAGGGAAATGCATTCAAATAGAATGGAGCACTCAAAGAATCTTAGCTTAATCCAAAGGTTGAATGAAATAAGCCAATAATAATGGTTCTTTCTACCAAATGCCGAATGTACTTGTTGATAAGTGGATGCTGATCCATAATGTGGGGAAGGTCATAAGAACAATGGTGGAACTCTGTTCACAGGAGTGTAAGGGGGGAGGGGACATGGGGACAGTAAAGGTGGTGGAATATGATGGTCATCATAGCCCTAACTTTATATATGCCTGCATATATGTTGTGATTCTATACAATTTACAACTAGAGAATTGATATGTTATCCTCTATCTATATACAATGAATCAAATTGCACTCTGTTATCATGTAAGCCTAAATAGAACAAATAAATAAATTAAATATGAAAAATAAAAAAATTTTAAAAATAAAAATATAAATAAATAAAGCACCCATTTTTACTTTAAAAAAATAATGGTTCTTTCTTAGTATTGGGGTTTATTGTTAATATTAAGCTTTAAAAAATAATTTTCTATATCATCTAGATTTTCTAAAGAAGGAAATCTGGATAAAATAAAATTAGTAAGGAAAAGGAAAGAGGGAGAGAGAGGAAAAGAGAGAGGTGAGGAGAAGTAATTCTGATTACTTTGAAAGAAGATGACTTATACACAGAAGGTAGAAACTGAATAATCTCAAACTTGCAAGCATACTTAATAATATACCACACCACACTGCTTTTTAAGATTTTTCCCTCTTGCTCTATTTCTTTTTTAATGTAGCAGATGTTAAGAATAGTACAAGAAGCACTCTGGAAACACTCCAATAAACAGAGATTTCTTCTAGAAACTCTGGCTCATCTTTCTTTGGTTAAAATAGAGAACAATGAATAATCTAAGAATGGGTTAATCCAAGAATTATAGGAAAAAAAAAACTAGACTATAGGAACAATGTAAATAAGCCTAAGGCTCCCAATGAAGTAAAGAGAGGAGTTCTGAACTGGCTGAAGGGCCTTGCAGTAAAAGTGTGCTAGCTACTTCTTCACCGAAATATTTTTTTCCATGTTGTATTTGAATTCCATTACAACAAAATTAAGTACTTTCATGTAGCAAATCTAAACCCATGATAAAAAAAAGCCTCTTCATAATTTGTTAACAGATTTTAAAATTTTAGTAAATATTTTCTTTATTTAGACAATAATTATCTTACTTATCAAAGTTCAATCTGGATATGCCTTTACCAATCCACTTAGGAATGACTACAAACACCATTACTACTCTATCCATAGAAACTAGTTCCTCTCAAAGTAATTCTCATCTTCTCCCACATCACATGAATACTTCCCTGAGCTCTGACATTCCACATGTGAAGGAGGTGACATTTCTTCTGGTCTCCACATTTATTTCATATGCCTGTGGCCTTCATATGCCCTTGGCAAACTTCACTTACAAGTACACAGAATCAGAGCCATGAGCCAAGGGGTCTGCCATAGTAATATCTAAATTAGTCAACAGAAAAGACTTACATTTAATTTGGTTAAATAAAGAGGCTTTAGACATCAACCACACTGAATTTAGTACTTGCTTCTTTTAAAAATTTGCATTTTCTTATAAATGTTTTCATAAGAAACAGATAAAATCCATCTGATTAGTTTCTATCAGCCTATTTTATTTCTAAACCTTGGCAGGCTTTGGGTTATGCTGGGAAATTCTGATGACAGGTCTGTTAATCAGGGAACTACACTATATCTATAGCTATTGGATTATCAGTTAAAATAACCTAAATTCCAATCTATTCTTTTTATGCTGAAGCCCCATGAAGAGAACCTTAAAAGCAAATCCAAATGGATCCAGAGTGAAGCAGCTGAAAAAGACAACTTCACTCATAGTACACAAGGAGAAATACTTTAAGGCCAAAAGAGAGGCACAGAATACACAAACATATTTTGCTTTTTTCTAAATGCTTACATTTAGAAAGAAAAGAGGAAAGGTAGTTTTTTGTTTTGTGACTATTCTCTAATTTTGCATTTTTTTCCCTCACAATAAATGCAAAGGAATGATACTATTTACATTTCCCCTGATGAGCTATCTTGTCCTGGACAGAGAAAAAATTATAACATAAAAGAATTACCTATTAATAAAAACTACTGATATTTTATTTTCAATCTAACTCCCTTTTAAAAGCATCAGATCTGAACCATATGAACTTGGGTTCTTTTGTTTTAACCTGAAAATAATAAGAAAAATCGATTTTTTGTTGTTTTCCTCTCTCTTCTTTCATTTCACTTTATATGTATTTTTCAAATGCGTTATAGAAGTACATGGCATAAAATGTAGAAAGAAGATGTTATTCAGTTAACAGTCTCTCTGCCACCTACTCCCCTCCACAGTTCCCACAGAACTGTCCCTAGCACAGCATTCCAGAGAGCTTCTACACCTCCAGAAGCTCATACTGCCAATGTGTTTCCCCTACAAAACATTATTGCACCATATGTTCTGTATTGTACCTTACTGTTTTCACTTCTGAATTCCACATTATCACATATAAATTTACTTCATATAAAGTGTCTTTAAAAAAATAGCTCTAGCTCTTACAGGCGGTGGCACACACCTATAATCTCAGTAGATCAGAAGGCTGAGACAGAATTGCGAGTTCAAAGCCAGCCTCAGCAACTGTGAGGCGCTAAGCAACTAAGTGAGACCTTGTCTCTAAATAAAATACAAAATAGGGCTGGGATGTGACTCAGTGGTTGAGTGTCCCTGAGTTCAATCCCCGGTAACCACTCCCTCCCCCCCAAAACAGCTATACAGCTCTATAGCATTCTGTTGTTCAGATATCCCATAAATGAACCAGTTCTTAACCAATGGACCAATCATCTCTATAAATGGCTTGCAAAGAATGTGAGGTACTGTAAGCAACAATTGATCAGAGAGTGGATAAGCTATAACATTCAAGTTCTTGAATAGAACCCTTTTTAAGTTCTCCTTACCCCAACAAACAGTATCTCCCAAGTGTCCAGAGCAAGAACAAACAATACTATTCTTTAGCTAAAATTAAAGGTTATTTTAAAATCAACAAAAACTTGCATTTACCCAGAAAGAATTCTATGTCATATATTATCTCCTATATTGAAAGTGAAAATACAAAGAAAAATTTAAATTCCAGTGGCTAATATTCAATTACTTTAATGTAATAAAAACTACGAATTGACAAAAACTTACCCTTGTCTCTTTAAATTATATCCTAAAGAAAACTTCACTGAAGAAAACCAGTATAGATTTGGATTTTAAACAAAAAACAGAAAGCCCTTTAAAAAGGTCACAGTAATCCAGTTTGATTGCAAAGCAAATGCATACAATGAGTGGAACTTACTCTTTTAAAAGGAGGAACCATCTCTGTCAAGAACACAGATCCTAATCATGGCCTCTAGTGAATGCTCTTAGTCCTTTCCCATTCTCTCCATTTCAGTGCCCTAGGTTCTAACTTCCTCCAATTTCCCAATAAGGGGTGAGCTTTGCTCTAGTTCCAAGATAAACTTAAATAGGAAATAAGATTAAAAACAAAATAAAACAATTTTTAAAAATCTACCTTTAGAAGAACACCATCGGCCCAGTGTTAGAACGTGCACTTCTAAAGGAGGGTTCCTCTGCTGACGGTGCTATCAGATCCGGGGCAACAATGCTGCTGCAGCCTGACAGCTGCACATTGGTTCTTCTTCCCGTTTCCAGTGAACTAGTTATCCCTAGCACACTTGTCTCTGCCTGAGACTGAAGACCAGCTCTGAAATCTCACTATTGGGAATTTAGCCTCAGCATCTATGATTAGGTTAGGTTAGTTCTGTATCAAGTGCCAAACCCAATAGAAAAAAAACTCCCTTCTTTCGCAGAGGCTGACTGCCTGGCACAGTTGACTAGTCCTGTCCTCTAAGTTCTTCACTGCTCTGCCCTATACATGCTGGATCACCATGATAATTCCTCTGGTAGTCTCCCCGGAGGTTGCCAATTCCTGGTGGTCCCAACCCCTTGTCTAGAATGTTACTAAGATTTATGAGACCAGTTGGTATAGTTCCTTGCTTACCCAGCTAAACCCTCTCCATCTAACTTGTTCTGCTGTGAATCATGGGAGAAGTGGTATCTTGCTTAGTGTCAAGTTTGAAGTACTGTTTCAACTACATCTGAAAACCATGATGATTTCACGTGTAACCACCAGACACATGACAGGCAAACACTTGAAATGTAGCTAGTTGAAAAGAGGTACTGTAAGTGTAAAATATTTACTGCATGTCGAAAAATCAGGAAAAGAAAGAAAAAAGAAGACAGAAATCTCAAGTTTTTAAAAATCTCAAGTTTTTAAACAAAAGGGGATGAGTGGAGGAAGGACCGGGGGTAGACAGCAGACAGAGAAGGGGAAGTGCTGAGGAGTGACACTGGCCAAATTATATTTTTATGTTGTGTGCATGTATAAATATGTAACAGCAAAAAAATGCATAAAAATACTTATTGAATATTGAAATGATCACATATTGGATATATTTGTTATATTATCAAATTTAATTTTCACTATTTCTTTTTACTTTTTGAAATGTGGCTACTAGAAAATTTAAAATTACATCTATCATTTGCATTGTATTTTTCCTAGACTGTGTTGCCTTGGGTCATGTAACAGTGGCAATAGCAGAGTTTATTTTGAGGGCTGGTGTTGCAGCTCAGTAGTAGAGTGCTTTTTTAGTACTGGGTTCAATACTTAGCACCACATAAAAATAAATAAATAAAATAAAGGTATTGTGCCCACCTACAACTAAAGAAAAAATTTTTTAAAAAGAAGCTATGATTTGAACACAAACTATTTCTTCAACTACTCTATCCCCCATCTCTATGCCTTCCCCAACCCCACACTGAAGACAAAACAATAACAAAAAAGAGTCTTTACTTTTAGAGGTTTACTTGTATACGTAGATATTAGGAAATATCTGAAAAATGAAAGCCCTTCTTTACAGAAAAACTGCCAGCCAAAAAATGCTGAAGGAATGATAGATTAGATTATCTCATTTTACAACCTCCACCGGAAAAAGTAATTTAGGAAAGGATCACCAAGGAATGTTAAAAACCAGCAATAAAAGGCTGTTACAGAAAAGGCTGTTCATCCAATGGCAGACTGTCACCCCAGAGGGCTGAGAATGTGGCTCAGTGGTAGGGCATTTTCCTAGCATGCACAAGGCACTGAGCTAGATCCCAAGCACCACAACAAAGATCATCACCCTAGAGATTATTTATAAACTGCAAGATGAAGAGCTTGTGGTCCCTACCTTAATGAAATGGTCAAGCTTAACATATGGGTAGTACTGTAACAACATCATAGACCTCATAAGTGATGGCATGAGGTCCACATTATCCATAGAGATTTTCCCCAATATTTTTATTGAGAAAATTTCAAACATACATCAATACAATTTCGTAAGTGAAAATCATACTGAAGCCGGGCGCGGTGGCTCAAGCCTGTAATCCCAGCACTTAGGGAGGCTGAGACAGGAGAATCGCGAGTTCAAAGCCAGCCTCAGTGACGGTGAGGCGCTAAGCAACTCAGTGAGACCCTGTCTCTACATAAAACACAAAATAAGGCTGAGGATGTGGCTCAGTGGTCGAGTACCCCTGAGTTCAATCCCTGGTACCAAAAAAAAGAAAAAAAAAAAAAAAAAAAAAAAGAAAATCATACTGATACCACCTAATTATTTGACTACTGACTTCATCATGTATCTATCAATTTCTGTCAATCTGTTTTATTTTTTAATGTGCTTCAATGTAAATTGCCATTATTAGTATAGCTCCTCCCGTTGATGATCTATGAAGTACTTTTGACCAAAATATCCAACCTGAGTCTAACAAAGTCTTTAACTTCCAGTGTATAGGAAATACAGAAGATAAAGAAAGAAGTTATTTAGTGATAAAAATAGAGTTCAGAAAAACCTCAAACTTGGAACATTCTTTGATTATATGGCTTAAAAAAATTATGTCATAAAAAAAGTTTGGGTGACTAGAATTAAGAGTCTAAGGAAGCTTTCTAACTTACTAACCTAAAGCAGGTTCTATTTATGTTTAAAAAAAAAAAAAAAAGAGCTACAAAAGACATTTCTTACAACAACTAGAGAAATGTAGCAATGGACTAGATATTAGATAATATGGAATTGCTGATTTTTTTAGATGTGATATGTAGGAAAGGACCCTTGCTTTTAGGAGATGAATACTAAATAAACACAAATAAATCTTAAAATTTTTTCATTTATTTTATAGAGATAAGGCAAATGTGGCAATATATTCATAACTGTATCTAAGAAGAGGTAAGCAGGTGTTCACTGTCCTTGTCTTTTTTTTTTTTGGTACTGGAGATTGAACTCAGAGGCACTCGACCACTGAGCCACATCCCCAGTCCTATTTTGTGTTTTATGTAGAGACAGGGTCTCACTGAGTTGCTTGCTTAGCGCCTCGCCATTGCTGAGGCTGGCTTTGAACTCGCGATCCTCCTATCTCAGCCTCCCTAAGTGCTGGGATTACAGGCTTGCGCCACCACGTCCGGCTTAGTCTTTTAACTTCTCTGTACATCTAAGACACTTCAAAACAGAAATTAGGGAGCCTAATGAATTTTTAAAAATTCACTGCAGAGAGGTTGATATAGTCTATTCTGTTTTGTCCTGTCTGGGCCTTCTGGGTTGAGAATGAAATCTCTGGGGAGAAAAACCTTAACACAGACAGATAGACACACACGTACAAGCATGCTTTAGAGCATTCTTTATTTTCACCTCAAAGTTAGTGGTATTAGTATGCTATATTTCTATGGATGATTTAGGCTATGCAAAGGTTTTAGGTGGCAGCATTATGGAAGACACTTCAATCATAATAAGTTTACACTTGAGATCAGGCTCACTGTCACCAGTCTACACAATGTATAGATTGAGACAGTCATGACTTCATATTTTACTTTATATATCATTTGTTAAAAGTATCTTGCCTATTCTTGGCAACTCCAAATATAAGTTTTTGTGATCTTCTTTTTCCTTAAGATTCATTTAGCTTTCCAACCTGCTGCTGCTCCTGGAAGTCATCAGAGCAGTTTCATCTTAAAAATCTAAAGATACATTCACTACCCAGAGGTCATTAGAACTAGAAACAGAAAATCATTAACAGAGGTCATTGGATATACTACACTGATTATTTTTACTACAAAATAAATTTTAAGATTTACTAAGCTAAATAAAAATATTAAATTGATATTACAAATTAAAACAAGATTTTCCAAAACTAGATAAAAGATGTGCAACCTTATATGTGTACTTATAGTTGGGGAAAAAGAAACCAGCCACTGACACTCCTGATCATTCTTTTAAACTATGGTTATCATATAATAACCATATCTTTGTTTCCTCTTTGGAAACAAAGAGGTAGCATAGAGGAAGGTGTGAGCAAAACTACAGAATATTAGATAACAAACTAAAAAGTATTACAATCGGGGCTTAGGTTTTACAGTTAAAAGTATGTGGTTGTTTTTTGGGGGCCAGTGCATAAACAGTAGTACTTACTGAATGAGTCAACACATGGAATCAGTGAAATAATTCATACATTTGCCTTGCTTCAGATGCAGTAAGCACAAGGAAATTATATTTACCAGGATTTGTCTTCTCAAGTTGATACCATCGGTAAAATGCTCTTTTCTTTTGTTCACTCAGGTCTGATCCCTGCTGCAACAGCCAATGAGAGATCCGGCTCTGACTGATACCTGTGTATAAAGAAAGAGAGCTTTTTGTGGGTGACAGTGAAACCACAGTGAAGCTACTGAGAGTTCTGGGTCACTGGGAGCTTTATTCTTGAGTCACTCTGTCAAGAGGCTGCAACTTGAGCAGAGTCCTCAAAGGTGGGCTGACTGCACTGGCTAGGACATACTCAGACATTATCTACTAGAGTTCAAAGCATTTTATTAGCCAAGACTTCACAGTGGCCCTCTAAAATTTATTTTCAAACCAGGTTCATGAATATGAAATAAATGAAGAGATTCCTATGTTACAGTTATTTGTCAGAAATTGATTACATTTGGGTTCCTTCAACTGCTATTGCCCTCCACCCACCTCTGCTTTAAAACTTTTAACAGATACTGAGTGGGAAAAAAAATCAAGTCAGCAAGTTTTCACATTCATTATTGATATTCATAAAAAGATTTAGGTGCAAGGAAAAGAGAGGTCACTGAAAATACTGTCCTCAGTAAGGTTTTTGGCTTATTTGTTAATTCATTTAGGCATTCTTAGACTCATTACCATTAGCACAGAGAAATAAGAATTGGCTGACTTTTAGACTTATGCTGCAATATGACCTCTGAAGAAATCTTACTAGCTAAAAATGTTCTTCCAGCACATACACTTTCTCCAAATAAAGGAACAGAATATAAAGCAATAGCTTTCTGTTATCACCAGGAAGTTCTCTTTTAAAAAAATATTTTTTTAGTTGTAGGCAGACACAATAACTTTATTTTATTTTTTTTGGTATTGGAGATTGAACTCAGGGGCACTCGACCACTAAGCCACATCCCCAGCCCTATTTTGTATTTTATGTAGAGACAGGGTTGCTTAGCACCTCGCCATTGCTGAAGCTGGCTTTGAACTCACAATTCTCCTGTCTCAGCCTCCCTAAGTGCTGGGATTACAGGCTTGCACCACCACGCCTGGCTTAACATTATTTTTATTTATTTATTTGTATGTGGTGCTGAGGATTGAACCCAGTGCCTCACCCGTGCTAGGCAAGCGCTCTACCACTGAGCCACAACCCCAGCTCCCACCAGGAAGTTCTTGATAGCAATTAGTTAGAAATGTGAAAAATCTCCACATCTGAAAGTAAAAAAGCACATATAAACCTTACTAGTATGAGAATCACATGTTTACTCCGGTTATTAGATACTCCAAAAAATGAATAATTCAATATACAACTGGCAAAAGAAAAGAATGTCAGGTAAGAGAAAACTGTCTTATAAGTCCACAAACTGTTTATCAAAAGAACATTTAGTTATGATAGAGGGTCACCAATCTAAACCCTCCCAAGGAATTACCTATGGTAACTGATATTACTGAACATCACCTGTTTAAAGACAGAATGCACAATAGGAAGAGTAACTACCACGAAGTAATCACATCTACTAACAGGAAGAAAAGCAGGAGGGGGGCTGGGATTGTAGCTCAGCGGTAGAGCGCTTGCCCCACATGTGAGGCCCTGGGTTCGATCCTCAGCACCACATACAAAGCAATAAAATAAAGGCATTGTGTCCATCTACAACTAAAAAAAAATAAAAATAAAAAAATAAAAAAAAAAGAAAAGCAGGAGGTATGGTAATCACATTTAATTCATTAAAAGCAAGCCCTTAAAAGTTTCATACACTCAGCTGGGTGCAGTGGCTCAAGCCTGTAATCCCAGCACTTAGGGAGGCTGAGACAGGAGAATTGCGAGTTCAAAGCCAGCCTAAGCAATGGCGAGGTGCTAAGCAACTCAGTGAGACCCTGTCTCTGCATAAAACACAAAATAGGGCTGAGGATGTGGCTCAGTGGTCGCGTGCCCCTGAGTTCAATCCCTGGTACCAAAAAAAAAAGTTTCATACACTCAGAAACCTTTGTTAAAAGAAAATTTGAAAAACAGGAGGCCAGTGTTAAAGGAAAGACTATGAAGCAAGGTTCTCTGACCGGAAACATCTTTTACTTTTAAAGAGCAAAGCTCACTCAAAACCTGAGTGATTACATTCTCAAGTAATTCACAGAGCAGCTTCCCAGTGGACCGAAGACCTATGTGATGCAGGTGCTGGCAGGTAAACACTCCATGCTTGTTCTAAGAGAATGCTAATTATTTCAAGATAATTCAATCAGCTGTGTTTAGCAATACTTTCACCAAAAGTCTCAATTCAGTTATTATGGTATTTTTTTACACTATTTTTAAGTTAAGAGTGAAGAAAACTATCTTTTCCTACCATCAAATCAAAATTGATTTTCTTGTCAACAAAATAAAACTATTTTACATGGAGTCTCCACATTGGTACCATATAACTCAAAACAGGGAAGTTGAAAAAATTCTGTTAAGAGAGCTGGGGTTGTAGCTCAGTGGTAGAGAGCTTGCTTCTAATGTGTGAGGCAATGAGTTCGATCCTCAGCACCACATAAAAATATATTGTGTCCATCTACAACTAAAAAATATTTTAAAAATCTGTTAAGAAAAGATGAATATCAGTTCTGTCAGGTTGTTCCAATTTTAAACCTTCCTCACAGAGTACAAACAAAAGAGGCCCCCTAGCTGTGACAGCTGTCCAGGTTCTGCTATGCTATAGGAGGAGAGGAAGACAAAAGTCCACTGTAATTGTTACAATGTATTTACATAATAAACGGCAGACTTTTAAAATTAGTTATTTCTCTTTTCTTTTTCTTCCCCTTCCCCTTCTTCCTCTTCTTCCTCCTCTTCCCCTTTTTTTTTTTTTTTGGTAGTACTTGGGATTAAATCCAGGGGCACTCTACCACTGAACTACATCCCCAGCCCTTTATATTTTTTATTTTGAGACAGGGTCTGTTCATATTGCCTAAACTGGCCTCACACTTGCAATCCTCCTATGTTAGCAAGAATTACGGACATGGAGCATATAGATCTCTCCATGTAAGGGTAAAGTAAGGACCATTTTTGGAAATAGTTGGACAGTATCTACTAATGCTCAGCTTGTACAAGATATGACAGAACAATGCCTTTCCTAGAAATGCCCACAGAAATGTACATCTATGCAATAAAGTATGTTCAAAAGACATGTACGAGAAGGCTCATATACGAGCAGTGTCTATAACAGTCCCAATTCACAAAAACTACATGCCCATCAACAGTAGAAGGCATAGACTGTGATATATATGCATTTGACTTCTATATTAAATAAAAAAATGATAAACTACTGCTATAAACCTCACAAAAATAATACTGACCACAAAAGTCACTCATACACACACACAAAAATACAACTTATAAAAAGTAAAACAAAACAAACAAAAAGCACACAACTAAGCTACAAGGATGATAGTAATCAGAATAATACTGGTCACCAAGACTGAGACTGGAGGCAGGATGAGGAGGGTTTGTGTGTGGCAAACTCTTTAAAGACCATGCTCTTTAACTTGATCTGGAGGGTGGTTACGTGGGTGTCTTCACTTTTTAAAAGTCATTAAGCTGGACCCTATTCTGTATATATATTTATATTTTTAAAAAGTTTCCCCTCAAAAGTTTTAAAAATTCTATGTAGTTTCAAAAAACTAAATTATGTGGATATATATTAACATGAAAAAGATACTCATGATACATTTTTACAGATATATAATTTTATGTATCTATATTCTATTTTGTATAGTAACAAATATGCAAAAGTATTTGCATTTGGGATGTTTATATTTGCATATTTATATAACCAAATATGCACAAAAATTTAAAGTGGTCAATTTTTCCTACATCCCTACCTCTATATTGCTTTCATAACCTTTTTCTAAATACCCACTCATTTGATCTTTAGTTTTTCACCCTAAATACTACATACTTTATTAGTTCTTTTATAAAGACTGCTATTAAAGAGTCGCAAAAAGATGTTAATTTCTGCCTTTCTTGTCCAATTCTACTCTCTTAGGTAAGCAATGTGAACTATTTATACATAAATTATTCCTCAGTTTTCTCCATGTGCAATTACCAATTTAACATAAGAAAGGGAGAGGAAGGTTAATGTAGAGCATCTTCCTGTCTCAGCTTTTGTGTGAGAAGAAAACAAAGAACTTCCCTATAAATTTAATCTGTTTTACATAACAAATGTAGAAAACAAACTAAAGCATGTGGTTTTTCCAAAAGAGACACTGAAAAAAAAAAAAAGTTAAACAGAAGTTAAATGACACATTTTATAATGATTTTTATTAGTGGCCTGTATAAGTTTCCTTTAACTCATGCCTCTGGGACTGGTTTGGAACTTCAGTAGAACTTGGTATTCTGAGTTTCTTCATCTTCTCTTTGCCATCAGCTTTGCTACAGTTGAGATTTCCCTGACTTACCTGCTTCAACCTACTGCTAAAGAATCTCTTGTCCACAAGTTTTACCTCCTCAAAACATTCTCCTTTCTACCTTTTACAGGGCAGAAGAAAATTTTATATATAATCTGTGTACATTTACTCAAATTAACCCTTGCTTAATTTTTTCCATTAATAACCACATTGTATTCATAGGAGGAAAATGCCTTAAGCAACATTCACATTATTTTCTGAGTTTCAGCTTTATCGGGCTCCTTCCAGTTCCATAAATACAATGCTCCCTTCCACTAGAGGGCTCTCCACCATAATCTATTCTCCAAGTCTAATACTGCATTATGAATCTAATGTTTCATTTTTCTCTCACTTCCTGTGGGGTGTGACATGACTGACCATTCATGTTATCTTCATCCTCGGAATGCTGATGCATCTCCTCCAAGACAACTTTTCAGTGGCTTCAGAAGCTGCTCTACTGGCTCCCCAGTGGACCCCAGGGTTCCCTCTCTAACCATCTTCTCTCACTCTGTACACTCTTCCTTTGTTTATTGCAATTATCAACAATCATCATCTAAAATGTCATCTTAATATGTTCTGAAAAACTTGAATTGTTCCATATATTATATTTCCGTTTTCATTCATTTCAAATTATTACTATTATTTTTTGGTATGGAGGATTGAACTCAGGGGCACTAGACCACTGAGCCCACATCCCCAGCCCTATTTTGTGTTTTATGCAGAGACAGGGTCTCACTGAGTTGCTTAGTGCCTTGCCTTTGCTGAGGCTGGCTTTGAACTCGCGATTCTCTTGTCTCAGCCTCCCAAAGTGCTGGGATTACAGGCATGTGCCACCGTGCCCGGCTCTCAAATTATTTTCTAATTTCCCCGTGATTTCTTCTTTAAAGCACTGTTAATTAAAAATGTGTTGTTTAATTTCTATGTTTGTGGATACCTCAAATTTTCTTGTTATTAATTTAAGATTTCTTATTAATTTCATCATGGTCAGAGAACAAGCTTTTGTACCATTTTAACCTAATCTTATTACTTTTTCATGCAATATCTGAATTTTTAGGGCATTTTAAAATTAATTTTGCCCTTACTTTGAGCTGTAAAGATTTTAATATTCTGGATGCTGTATTTTACTATTCAGAAATCCATGTTTTATTTATATTATTTAAGTTATTTGATCACTTTAATTTCATTTTTCTATCTGGTGCAAGACAAGTGTCAAGGAATTTGGATTTTGTTGTGTTAATATGGAAGTCCAATTCTTTCAGCACCATTTATTGGAAAGTCTGTCCTTTATCCATTGGATTACCTTGGGACCTTTGCTCCAAATCAATCCATGTATGCGTGGGTCAATTTTTAAATTCTGTATTCTGTGCCATTTTTTCTACGTGTCTATTTTTATGCCAATATCACATTGTCTTCATTAATGTCAGTTTATGTAAATTTTTAAATCAGAAAAAAAAAAGAAATGTACATTGGAAAACAATAAAAAAATACAAGGTCATCTTAGAATAAAATTTAAAAAGTCATACTGAAGATTTTCTGGGCACCAGACTATTGTTTCAAACCATCTGATAGATAGCTTCAATGAGAATTTCCCATAGGTCCTTGATATAGAAAAATTTAATCCTTTTTTTTTTTAATGGATTGAACTCAGGGGCACTCAACCATTGAGCCACATCCCCAGCCCTATTTTGTGTTTTATTTAGAGACAGGGTCTCATTCACTGAGTTTGTTTAGTGCCTCGCCATTGCTGGGGCTGGCTTTGTTTGAACTCTCAATCCTTCTCTTTCAGCCTCCCAAGCTGCTGGGATTACAGGTATGCAGCACTGCGCCCAGTTTAATCTATTATCTTAATTCTTAATCTGCTCTTCTTTACTGTGTTCCCAGTAAATTTGATCTTTACTCTTCTCCTTAACTCTTACAATGCTTACTAAATCTAATAACGTGTTCTTCCTAAAATTCCCTTTGTGTTCTTTCTAATCTTCATTCCTACAGTTTGGAATTTCAGCCTCTCTTACTTAGAGAGTTGCAATGATGAAAAGAACAAGTCATATATGAAGAATAAAGTAGAAAATCCTCATAATTAGCTTTATTTTTTTTTTTTTTGGTACAAGAAATTGAACTCAGGGGCACTCGACCACTGACCATCCCCAGCCCTATTTTATGTTTTATGTAGAGACAGGGTCTCACTGAGTTGCTTAGCGCCTCGCCGTTGCTGAGGCCGGCTTAGAACTCAATTCTCCTGTCTCAGCCTCCCAAAGTGCTGGGATTACAGGCGTGCGCCACCGCGCCTAGCTTAATTAGCTCCTTTTTTATCAGTAGATCATTTCACAGTTTAAGAAGAAAACTATTCTTCTTCAAGAAATTTTCTACCTGAGAACTGCCATTGCCTCCATTATAATTTATTTTCCATACTGCAACCAAAATTATATTTAAAACATTTAAGTTAGAAAACAATGACTGTCAGGTGCAGTGGTGCACACCTGGAATCACAGCAACATGGGAGGCTGAGGCAGGAGAATCCCTATTTCAAGGCCATTCTGGGCAACTTAGCAAAGCCCTGTCTCAAAATAAAAAATAAAAAGGGGTGGGATGTGGTTCAGTGGTAAAACACTGAATATAATCCCTAGTACTGAATATAAAAACAGGCGAACAAAAACTCCAGTAAGTCACAAACTTACAGGGAAAAAAGTCCTCTCTCCCTCCTTACTCCAAACTTGCACACACACACAGTTTTTTAAAAAACATACATTTGGAGTTCTACACATATTAAGTAATTTCCTTTTCTTATATAATATCCTGGAATTTTCTCATGTGGTAAATTATACATGGGTATGGTGACTCACTCCTAAATAATCTCAGCTACTTGGAGGCTGAAGTAGGAGGACTCTCAAGTTTGAGGTCAGCCTTAGCAACTTAGCAAAAACCTGTCTCATAATAAAATACAAAGAGCTGGGGATATAGCTCAGGGGTCGAGTGGTTGCCTTAGCATGCACAAGGCCCTGGGTTTAATCCTCAGTAACACCCAGGAATGTGAGCGTATGCACCTACACACACACACACACACACACACACACACACACACACTATCTATGTTTTACTATTATAAATGATGATACAATGATACTCTGTATCTTTGTTCACATGAACAGTTACTTCTTTAGGGGTGATTTACAGGAATGGAATTTTCGATTCATAGCATATGAGCATCTTTTAAGTTTGTTACCAAGTTATCCACAGAGAGAATATTATTCAATTTTACACTCTAACCAACAGTAATGAGATTGTTTTATTACTTTTTCCCCATTATGGAATATTATAAAACTTTTAAAAAATATTTTTTGTAAACATAATACATGTTAAATATTTAAAAATAATTCTAAGCAATTCAGAGGAAAGAGGAAAAACTAAGAAAAAGCTAATAAAAAATTCACATCTGGGCTGGGGTTGTAGCTCAGTGGTACAGCGCTTGTCTAGCATGTGTGAGGCACTGGGTTTGATCCTCAGCACCACATAAAAAATAAATAAATAAAATAAAGGCATATAAAGAAATTCACACCTGAATTGTTACCACTTATAAATAAATACACTCATTCTAATATAACCGCAGACACAGGAAGCGCAGAAAAAAACTGCTTTGAAATGAGATCACACTATAGATCACATTTCCTATCCTACAGGTATCCTTATTTACTTGATTTTAAAATGTAAAAATATAAAATTTAGTTTGATTTTAATGCAAGAAACATTTTTTGAAGAGAAAATAAAAGGTCTACTGGAATTCAGCAAGTTTCTATAGGAGAAAGGAAGTTCCTTAAAGAGAGTCCACTAAAGCAAGGGGAAAATTAGTACAAAAATATAATTGGAACACATTACTTTTTAGCTTCTGGATAGTATCCAGTGGTTCCTGGCTGTAAAAGCTGTGGAAATGGACAGAGCAATAGCCAGCCCCCAAGATATTCTCAATCAGCCTCTGGTCTTTCTACTTCTGGGGAATCCCCTCCAACACTGCAGCAGGACTGGTCTCTACAATCAACAGATACGGCAGAAATGAAGGTCTGTACCTTCTGAGGCTAGGACATGAGAGACAGCCTCAGCCTTGCCTTCTCTCTTAGATGGTGGTGGGGAAGCTGGCTGCCATTTTGTGAAAACACTCAAGAAGCCCTATGGAGAGATGCACGTGGCAAAGAACTGGTAACAGCCATGTAAGTTAGCCTTCTTCCTCTTCTTTCTTCTTTTTTAAATTTTTTGCAGTACTAGGGATTAAACCCAGGAGCACTTTATCTCTGAGCCACATCTCTGGCAGTTTTTATTTTTTATTTTGAGACAGGGTTTCTCCACGTTGCCCAGGCTGGTCTTGAACTTGTGATCTCCCGTCTTAGCTTCTCAAGCCTCTGGGAATAC
This sequence comes from Xerus rutilus, assembly GCA_028644305.1. Classification (NCBI taxonomy): domain Eukaryota; kingdom Metazoa; phylum Chordata; class Mammalia; order Rodentia; family Sciuridae; genus Xerus; species Xerus rutilus. Next base: position 145,288,777 of record CM053403.1, on the reverse strand, counting down.
AGGCATGTGTCACTGCACCTAACAGAAGTGAGCATTCTTGGAAGAGAGTCCTCTAACCTCATTCAAACCTCCAGATGCATGCAACCTCATTAGATACCCCAAACCCAAACGTCTTCTGCTTCTGGATTCCTGACTGAGAACTGGGTGAGAAAATAAAAAAGTTTAAGATGCTAACTTCTGAGATAAATTTTTATGTAGCAATAGATAACTAAGACACATACTTTACTTTCCTCATCTCTATCGTAGCCTTTACACCCAACTCATAAGACTTAGAAGACATTTTTATATGGTCAACATTTACATTTTGTTTTGGATTCATAGTTCCCATAGTTGGTCATTCACAGTTCTAGGTTTAAATGGACTCAAGATTTACTACAGAGTTTCCCAATCTATGTATTTTGTTTTCTAAATCCTGTACTTTGTTTTTAAAATTTATACTTTACAACCAGTAAACTGAAGAGTATAGATCTGAGTTTTAGCAAATATATGTGTAAGACCACTTCTCAAATCAACATACAGATTACTTCTATGCCCACTAAAAGATACCACCTGTCCCCCTTTTCAGTAAATACTTAAATTCCATATTTTTAATTTAACTCTCAGTGCCCAAGATTTCATTATGGAATAGTGTCTTTTTGTTGTTGTTGTTTTGAAAATGCTGGGTATCAAACCCAGGGCCTGTGCATGTCAGACAAATGCTTTACCACTAAGCTACACTCCCAGCCCCAGTAAAAATACAAACTTACTGGTGCTGTACTCCCCAGTCCTTTTATGCTTGAAATTTCTATATACCATTTTTAATCTTAGAGGACAATTCCACAGGGAAACAATGAGGGGAGTGTCAACCTTCCTTCAAAATTTGTTAAAAATTGTCTCTATAAAAATTATCTCTATAAGTGAGAATGATAAAGACCTCTGAAAAGCTACTCCCACAAAATCGAAGACAGCATAACATGCCCTTCCACAGAAACACGGGCAAAAAGCTTGTCAGAATCAACTTTTTCAGAACTTTGGAAATCAAAGGTTTATAACAATCCAAGGATATTTATTCAAGGAAAAATATTTAATTTTGTTAAGAACAACTATGTGACATTTTTAACTTGACCTCCTCCCATGTCCATCACACCAATGCCACAATAGACTTGAAAATCAACATTCCTGAAACCACTATGAAAACCAGGTGTGGCCTAGTAGCCACAGAGGAGAGAAAAGCTTTGGAGTTCCCCAAAACACTGTTCAAAGACTATCATTATTTGACTTTTCTGGCAATTTGCAAAGCTTGCTTTTTACTGCCCTGACTCAGATTTCACTTGGTGTGAACAGCCTTTTCCCCATGGAAGGAACATGGAAAGTGTTTTGTTGAAAACAATCTGTGACAATTGTTTAACACTGCATTGGCCTGAAATAACTGAGGTAATAAGATCAAAATATTTTAAAGGAAAAGCTGAGGAATGAGGTGGTATCCATGAGAAACTTCAAAAAGCTATGACACATTCCTAGGCATCTAGAAGGGCACCCATATGCATAGGGCTGTGCACATGACTAGCACTATGTGAATGAACAGAAAAGATCTCTGAAGATCCCAAGTTTTACTTCAACTAGCACAATCTATGATTAGGCAATGGTTTCTTAGATGTGACACCAAATTCAAAGCAACACAAAATATGGACTTTATAAATATAAAATTTTATATGCTTCAAAGGACACTATCAAGAATGTAAAAAGATAACCCACAGATTGGGAGAAAATATTTGCAAAGCTTGTATCTGATAATGAACTTGTGTCTACGACGTTTAAGAACTCTTACAACTCAATGTAAAAAATAAACAACCAAATTAAAAAACAAAGAATCTGACATTTCTCCAAAGAAGATGTAGGAACCGAATAGTAAGTACAGGAAAAGATGTTCCTGCATGGTCATTAGTCACTAAGGAAATGTAAATCAAAACTACAAGGTGATACCATTTTCACTACCACTAGAATAACTGTAATAAAGTGTTGGTGAAGATGTGAAAAAATTGGAACCCTTATACATTGTAAGTATTTTATAGAATGGAAAAGTTTTGGCAATTCCTTAAAACATGAAACACAGAATTGCCATATGACTCAGTGATTCCATTCCTGGATATATTTCCCAGAGAATTTATTCACAAATGTTCACAGAATTATTCATACTAGATAAATGAACCTGGAAAACATTATGCTAAGTGAAAGGAAGCCAGATACAAAAGTTCCATGTAGCCTATGTACATCCAACAACTTGTCTACAGGTAAATTTACAGAGAAAGCAGGTAAAGTACTGCTTGCCAAGGGCTGGGAGTTGGAGGACTGAGGAATGACTGAGGTGAGTGTGGGATTTCTATGTTGAACTGCATCTAAACAAAAATATTCCATTTTTGTTGGCCTACTCTCTTGGACAGTTAAACGAAAGATCATGGATCAAACTTTCATAAATAAGATATTTTGGGGGAAGCTTATTTCCTTCTCCAGGTATAGGCAGGTGTTAGTGCTCATCATTTTCCTTTGTTTTAATCCATAATTCTTTTTATTTTTCTGTACTGGGGACTGAACTTTGGGGTGCTTTACCACTGAGCACCATCTCCAGTGTTTTTTATTTTGAGATAAAGTCTTGCTAAGCTACTGAGAGTCTTGCTATGTTGCTGAGACTGGCCTTGAACTTGAGATCCTCCTGACTCAGCCTCCCTTACAGAGATTAAAAGCATGTGAAACCACAACTGGCTTGATCAAGAATTCTTAATCGGCTTTGTCTTCCTTTCTTTTTTTTTTCTTTCTTTCAATTATCTTTATTATTGGGGGGGGCAGTGGTTAGTGGTCAGAAGTAGGTTAGCAATGTCCTCTGGATCTTCTAAAAAGTTTGATGATCTGATGGGCAAAAAACAAACAAAAAACCACCCTGTTATCTTACAATTAAGCTGTTCTAATTTAATTTTCTGAGGCTTCACATCTTTCCCCTTTTTCTTTTTGGTACTAAGAATTGAACCCAGGGGAGCTTTACCACTGAAGTACATTTTTAGCCCTTTTTATATTTTGAGACAGAGTCTCACTAAGTTTCTTATGGCCTCGTTAAGTTGGTGAGGCTGGCTTTGAACTTGCAATCCTGCTTCAGCCTCCAGAATCACTGGGATCATAGGAGTGTGTCACTGTGCCTGCCTCTCTTCATATGTTTATCCTTTGTATATGTTTTGGTTATTTACTGCTTCATAAAAACTTGTAAGAGCTCTTTTGATATACCATAGATACCAAGCTTTTGCTTATATGTTATAAATAACTTTCAGTGTGAATCTTGTCTAGAGTGCCCTTTATTGGATATATACCTAAAATTTTTGTACAGTTAAATCCATCCAACTTTATCTTTTGCCAGGAGGGCTTTTCTAACTCAAATAAAAAGTCAATAATTTCTTCTAACAGTAGTGTAGGATATTCAGCATGCATATGGAGACTAATTTCTTCTGGTTTGATGTTACTATCTATTTTATTGGTTCATTTTCAAACAGATAATACATGAAAAAACATTATTTCCTTACAGATTTAAAATGTTTCCTTTATTTAAGTTGAATTTCCTGTCAAGGATCTATTATTGAGCTCTGCTCTGTATAACTGATACATCTATCTGTCTAACAACATGACCCTGTATTACTTTAACCAAACCATGTATTTTAATAGCTGGTAGGGCAAATTTGCTCAAATCTTTCCTGATCTCCTTAAAGAATCTTATTCCATCCCCCCACCCCTGCCACATTTTCTACTGGTGCATTACAGTTGTACATATTGATGAGATTTGTTGTTACATATTCTGACATGCACACAATGTAACAATATAATTTGACCAATATCCCTCCCCAGAACTTCCTCCCGCCCTCCTTGCCTCTTACCCCTCGGTCCCTTTTCTCTACCGATCTCCCTTTGATTTCCATGAGATCCACCCCCACCATTATTTTCCTTTTTCCTCTCTAGCTTCTGCATATGAGAGAAAAACATATATCCCTTAACCTTCTGAGTTGAACTTATCTCACTTAACATGATGATCTCTAGTTCCATCCATTTTCCTGCAAATGCCCTAATTTCATTTTTATTTATGGCTGACTAAAACTCCATTTTGTATATATACCACATTTTCTTTATCCTTTCATTCATTGATAGGTACCTAGACGGGTTCTGTAGTTTGACTATTGTGAATTGTGCTGCTATAAACATGGGTATGCATGTATCATTGTAGTAAGATGACTCTAATTCTTCAGGGTATACCCTGAGAAATGGTATAGCTGGATCATATAATGGATCCATGCCTAGTCTTTTGAGAAGTCTCCATACTGATTTCCATAGTGGTTGGGCTCATTTACAGTCCTACCAAAGTGTAAAAGTGTTCCTTTTTCTCCACATCCTCTTCAGTATTATTTGTATTCTTGATGACTGCCATTCTGACTGGTGTGAGATGAAATCTGTTTCGTTTTGATTTGCATTTCCCTAATTGCTAATGATGTTGAATATTTTTTTTATGTATTTGTTGGCCACTTGTATTTCTTCTTTTGAGAAGTGTCTGCTTAATTTGTTTGCCCATTTATTAACTGGGTTATTTGGTGTAAAGTTTTTTGAGCTCTTTATATATTCTAGATACTAATCTGCTGTCAGAAGAGTAGCTAGTGATGATTTTCTCCCATTCTGTGGGTTTTCTCTTCACATTCCTGTTTACTTTGCTGTGCAGAAGCTTTGTAATTTCATGCTACCCCATTTATTAACTCTTGGCATTATTTCCTGAGCTCTAGGAGTCCATTTGAGAAAGTTGCTGCCTGTGCCTAAAAGCTAGAGTGTTGACCCTAATGTTTTCTTCTAGAAGTTGCATAGTTTCTGGTCTAATTCCAAGATATTTGATCCACTTTGAGTTAATTTTTATGCAGGGTGAGAGATAATGGTCTAGTTTCATTCTTCTACATATGGATAACTAGTTGTCCCAGTACCATTTGTTAAAAAGGCTATCTTTTCTCCAGTACAGCAATCTGGTGACTCAACAGAATCTGACCAGGGCAGAAAGTTTTTTTAGATATTTATTTAATAACTTGCCCAAAGTTAAAAAAACAGTAAGTAAAATCTGAAATCAGATTTTAAATCCTGACAGTCTACCGTCAAAGTTATGCTCTTGCCACCATCCTATATTTCCTTTCTATACTGAATAGCTATGTAAAGAAATACTGGTTTGCAGCAAAACAAGTAACAACCAGGTGCATGACTATGGGCAAATGAGTCAAATCTCCTTTAATCTCAGTTTTCTCATCTGTAACTGGGAAGTTAACACCTGCTTCTCAAATATACAAACCAGTTAGCACAGAATCTAGCACTTAGTAAGTGTCAAATAAATTATAGCCCAAAAAAAAAAAAAACCCTTCTAAAAAAAAGAAGCTTAGCTTAGAGGCTGCACACAATTAAAAAAACAGAGCCACTGGCTACCTATAACTCACTTCCATGGCCACATGCTATTCTAATAGGAACCCAGCATAATGATGAAGCTGTGCCAGACTGAAAAAATGTGGTCAAACAATGGTTTAAGAAATATTCTTCTTACTTAATATTATTAGGTTCATTAATTATTTTAACACATAGTACTCAAACATTTTAAGGACATTCTTTATCTTCTAGAAAAATAAGACAAACTGTATGAAATGTCCTACAAAAACGACTCTGCAATGGAAGGGTTTGTAAGGACCAAACAATACAGTCAAATTTAACTGAGGGTGACATTATGATATTAAAAACTTTTATATAAGCGCCTTCCCACCAAACTGAGCAACTTCAAAACTTTATAGTCCTCTCAGGAATGAAGGGCCTCAGCTATAGCTTGGTTAATTCAAGCTTAAGTTCCTTACCTAACTAGATTTAGTAACTACTAATTATAAAATATAGTATTGATGATGATCTGACAAAACAAATAGTTAGCTCAGAATAGTGGTGCATGCCTACAATTTCAGGAAGGAGGATCTCAACTTTGAGGCCAGGCTTGGAAATGACCAGCAAGACCCTGAGAGGGAGAGAAAGAGGGAAGGAGGGAAGCTGGGAAGGAGGGATGGAAGAAAGAAGGGAGAGAGGAAGAAAGGGAGGGAGGGACCAAGGGAGGGAGTTAAGGAGGGAGGGAGGGACCAAGGGAGGGAGGGAGGGAAGGAAGGAAGGAAGGAAGGAAGGAAGGAAGGAAGGAAGGAAGGAAGGAAGGAAGGAAGGAAGGAAGGAGAAGAGAGGAAGAAAAGGGAAAATAAAAAAGGAAGAATGGACAGACAAGCTGGGGATATAGTCCAATGGTAGAGCACCCCTGGGTTAAATCCCTAATGGGAGGGAGGCAGGAATAAATTATATGTAGCCACTGATATGAATCCTTCAATTTAAAATCTATCTCTAAGTCAAACAGTAAGAGTTAACAGGATAATTCTTCCTGTCTCAGCCTCCCAAATCTCTGAGGATTATATGCATGTGCCATCATGCTTGATTAAAAGTAAGACTTTTTAAACCGCAGAACAGCATCTGTTCTTATTCTACAGAGAGTATGAGATGAGAAAATTCCAACACACACTCAGCAAAAACAGATACAATGTTGGTAAATAAAGTCCATTCAAAGAAAATCTGGGCTAGGGATATAGCTCAATTGGTAGAGTGTTTGCCTTATATGCATAAGCCCTTGGGTCCTAATCCCTAGCACCACAAAAAAAAAAAAAAAAAAAAAAAAGTGAAAAAGTTTCTTCTAACATAAATGAAAACTTTCAATTTGGAGACAGATACATCTCACATGTAGAAACCTGCCCATTTTGTATCTAAATAATAGAGAGCATTCAAGCTAGAGATCTACTTAAAAAGTGGTAAAATCCACTAGATAAAAACTGATATAAATCCTTTTAAATGATCAAGATGAATTATATATGACTATTATTGTAGAAAATTTCCATGGTCTGTTATTTATGCTCTATTTCTAATGTAGATAAAAATTCTACTTTTTAATAGCAACTTTATTCATAATTGCCAAAAGCTGAGAGCAACCATTATGTCCTCCAGTAGGTAAATAAATTGCGGCGTAGCAAGACAAGGAAATATTATCCAGCACTGAAAGGAAATGAGTTACTGAGCTATGAAAAGACACAGGGAAGCTTCAATACATCACTACTAAGTGAAAGAAGTCAATCTGAAGTTATATACCATGACTCCAACTATATGACATTCTAAAGAAGTCATTAACTGATTGTCAGGCACTGGGGGAGAAGGAGTATAAATAGGCAGAGCACAGAAAACTTTTAGGGCAGTGAAACTATTCTGAGTGATACTATAAGGACAGATACATGTAATCGGACATTTTGTCCAAACTCTATGTAATGTGCAATGCTACAAAAGGAACCTGATATAAACTATGCACTTCAGTTGACAGCAACATATCAGTATAGGTTCACCGACTCTAACACATGCACCACTCTGGATGGTGGCGGGGGGAAGGCTTGTATGGGAGGTGGGGCAGCAGGTGTACAGGAAACCTCTACACTTCATGTTCATTTTGCTGTGAACCTTAAACTACTTTCAAAAAAATATATTTTTTAAAGAAGTAAACTAACACTTTAGTTGGTTATTATTATCTGGTCTGAATTCTCTGATTAGAGAAAGGACCAATATAGTAATTTCTATACCTCTGTAAAGAAGTTCTTATATTGCATGTGTAATATTTTCATCCTTCATTTTAAAGATAAATAACAAAGTAAAATGATATGAATATATTTAAGACACTTCTGAAAACAGTTCAGAACTTGACTTTACCCAAATTCTTACATCACTAGATACAGGTTAGAATCACTAGATACATGTAAAATACATATCTATTAAATGTACTTCCATCTTAAAAACAGTAAATTTGACAACTAGGAAAGATACCTGGAAATTGCTACAGTGTGAATGTTTCTCCCCCTCAAACTCAAGTTGAAATTTCTACTTTGAAGTAATGGCATTAGGAGATGGGGCCCTTAGGAGGTGATATGGGTCTTGTGGGTAGAACTTTCATGAATAGGATTAGTGCCCTAAGAAAAGAGGTCCCCAAAAGACCCCTCACCTTTTTTACATGTGAAGAAAGCAGGTTCTCACCAGACAATGATATGCCATGTTCTTGGACTTCCTGGCCCCTAGGACTATGAGAAATCAATTTGTTATTATTTATAATCTACCCAGTTTTCGGTATTTTGTTATAGCTACCAGCTCTATTGGACTAAGACAGAAAATATCTGGTCAATGTCCCTTGTTATGGTTTGGATGTGATGTTTCCCCAAAAAACTCATGTGTGAGACAATTCAAGAAAGTTCAGAGAAGAAATAATTGGGTTGTGAGAGCCTTAACCCAATCAGTGACTTAGTCCCTGATGGGATTATCTGTGTGGTAACTGGAGGGGGTGGGGCATTAGGAACGTGGCTTTGGGGTCTATATTTTTATCTGGTGAGTGGAGTCCCTCTCTGCTTTCTGATCATCATGTGAGCTATTTCCCTCTGCCACACTCTTCTATCATGATGTTTTGCTTGACCTCATGCCCTGAGGAATGGACTGAGACCTCTGATACCGTCAGCCTCCAAATAAACTTTTCCTCCTAAAATTGTTCTGGCCAGATCTTTTAGTCACAGCAATGAAAAGGCTGACTAAAACACTTCTCACCTTTTTAATATGGAAAATGAGGCTCCAAGTTACCAGGAAACCTAATGGCAGAAAAACCAAAACCTTGGTATTTTGTGGCTTTTCCATAATATTACTATGATTTGGGAAAAAATGTGGCAAGTTTCTTAAAATTCAAAGTTGCTAAGTATGTTTTCTTCTTCCATGTATTTATTTTTTTCAGAGGACATGAATCCAATCAGTACATTTCTTCGGTGATAAGTACTCATCAAGCTCTGTCCATTTACTCATATATTCTGTGTGCCTGATTTTTCCAATAGGTCATTTTTTAAAAAATTATGTTTTCAGAATTCTTAAACAGCCTAAGAAAACATTTTACCTTGAAAGTGAATATAGAATACATTTGTTTATTATTAAAGTGAAGGTTATGTTCACTCTCCGACTCTCAATGTTAGTGAGAATTTAGAATCTTGGCCAAGCCCTTACAGAGGTAAAGGTCCACCCTCGGTGGGAGCAGCTGTGACTGAAGGAAGCTACAAATAACATGCTGGGAATTCAGCAGGCACTGTTATTATATCCTGTTTATACTGTCATTTTTCCTATCAGTAGGATATTATTTATATAGGCCCCACCCATGAACTTCTTGTTTATCTTATTATAGAAATCTTCCAAATCTATAAAAAGAAATTTCTGTACTTGTTTCTGGAACAGCACATGTGTTATAATCTTGCACCTCACTACACTTTTTAGCATTTTTTTTTTGTTATGCACCACTCGTTCTCATTTTTATCTCAAGGTTTATTTCACATATTAGAGTTGAACTTAAATGACTTTAAGAGAATCTGTTACAGCACAAAATTCCAGAACATAACATCTAAACTTTATTTTGGGGGTACATTTCATTGGGTAGATTTTTTTTCAGATACACTTGACTAATTTGTTTAAAGACAGAAAACTGTGTCCACACACTGTTCAGGTGTTCTAGGGAGTGAGCAATGGGTGCTGAGGATTTATTTCCCAGGCTCACTCTATCCTAGGTATGTCAATTATGAGGGCCAGCCTTTATTTAGACTCTTATTAACTTTCTATTCTCTGCAATGAGCAGCTCTGTCCTTGTTAGCTTGATAGCTGGATAGGCTGGGTGAAAAAAATGCAACCTAATAAATAATACAGGAGAAACAAGAATTAAAGCAAATTGGCCAACAGGAAAAATATGCCAATCTGGTTATCCATGATCCTCATACTCTTCCTCTGTAGATTTAAAAATAAAAAATGTAATTTCCTTATGGGCAAAATCTCATGCAGCATTTGTTGAGCAAATAAATATTCTTGGAGAGGTCACAATGGACAATTTTCACATCATCAATAATCCCTTTATATAACAAAGTAGCTCTACAAGGTAGCTAGATAAAGAGGAAATGTTCAGAGTGCATGTACAATGCTAGACTCTGGGCATGTATAGGAAAAGGTCAGTGCCCTTGAAGAACATTCCTCTAAAATGGTAACTAAAATGAACACTAACACTCAGGGCAGGGAATTATGACTTCCCTTACTTAGAATGTAAGAACTATATGCTAACAGCATGAGGATAAGCACTGAGACAATCTTGAAAAGCAGGGATTGATAAGGATGTGATGAGGAGGTAAAAGGCCTCCTAGACAACAACCAAGCATTTGGAAGCATACAGCTGAGAATTCTGGAAACTACAAGAGTTTGGGTGAATACAGTGAGGGGGTATGCTGGATAGAAGATGACAATGAGAGGAAGGTGGAGTTGCACTGCACGGAGTTCGCTTTTAGACAGTGGAGAATCACCCAGAGATATGTGCCTGAGGAAGGATGAACCCAATCCAAGTTTTTGGAGTAGAAATGAAAAGGAAGAACAAGTTGGGATGAAGCTGAAATGGAGGAAGATGTTTTTAACACTACCAAATCCCACAATATGGCAGCAAAAGGGAGTCCATGTGCTACATGACAGATGATAATTATCTAAATATGTATTTTAACTTTTGCTTTCAAAAACAAGAGCTGGCATACTACTGAGTGAGGCAATGTTAAACGTCAGTCCACTGAAGTTAATATCAGGAATGTTTACTAGTCGCCTGAAATAATAGTATTTCTCAAACCTAAGTCACTTGGAGATGTGGTTAAAATATAAATTAGTCTCAGGAGGTTTAAGGTGGTACTTTTGTCTTTTTACATTTCTAAGAAGCTCCCAGGTGATATCAGCTATTTCATGGACTATATTTTAAGAAGCAAGACATGAAGACATCTTTCAGTTTCCTTGTTCAAAATGGCAATATTTGATGTATCATGTTTAGTCCATTATGGTATATCTAGTGCTTACAGATTTGCCTAAGAAATGCTTTTTAAAGGAATCTTATGATTTGCATCAATGCTGCATGGGTTTCAAAGCCACTATTTTAAAAGTCCAAGATGATTAAAGATTCAGTATAGGGGCTGGGGTTATGGCGCAGTGGTAGCGTGCTCGCCTAGCACGCGGAGGCACTGGGTTCGATCCTCAACACCACATAAAAATAAAAATAAAGCTATTGTGTCCACCTACAACTAAAAAATAAATATTAAAAAAAAAAGATTCAGTATATATAACACATTCAGAAATATTTCTACCTGAACAATCAACTTTGTAATGATGTACTACAATTTTGTCTTTAGGTCTTACAAACTAGAAGGTATTATTGCTTCTAGTCATGAAAGTGGAATTAAAAGTGCAAAAGGACAACATTCCATCTATTCATAGTCTGCCAACATCAGTGAGGTTAAGTAAAACCTGTGTAACTTGCCTTTATACTGTAGTAACCACCATGACTTAGTGCTTAAAGATAAAGATTAAGAATTTAAAATATCCTAGCCGGGCGCGGTGGCACAAGACTGTAATCCCAGCACTTAGGGAGGCTGAGACAGGAGAACTGAGAGTTCAAAGCTAGCCTCAGCAATGGCGAGGCACTAAGCAACTCAGTGAGACCCTGTCTCTAAATAAAACACAAAATAGGGCTGGGGATGTGGCTCAGTGGTTGAGTGCCCCTGAGTTCAATCTCTAGTACCAAAAAAAAAATTTTTTTTAAATATCCTATTGATAAACACCTAAAGACCACACCCCTCCTTGGGTTTAAGACTTCCTGATGAGCTGGGAGCAGTAGCTCATGCCTATAGTCCCAGCAACTTGGGAGGCTAAGGCAAAAGAATCCAAGTTCAAGACCAGCCTCTGCAACACAGGGATACCCTGTCTTAAAAGAAAAATAAAAAAGGGTGGGGGTATAACTCAGTGGTAGAACACCCTGGATTAAGTCCGAAGTACCCATCCCCCACAACTTCTATATGGAAGGGTATGTCTTAAAACTCTCACCATGAAGAGAGATGTGTCATTTACAAAAATGTATCACTACTGTAATAATATATTACACACACATCATAAGAGACCAGCTGAATGTAGATATTTGGAATGAAAGTTAATACTCTTAAATCTTAAATTCTGTTTTTAACCAAATTAATACTCAGTAATAACCTTCGAGGTAAACTAGTTTAGATACATATTGATGTCTGCAGAAGAGAAAAACTATCTAAAATTGGAAGATATCATTGAAGATCAGATCCAAGTATTTCAGTATAGAAATACAGATTTTCATAAAGAAAATTGTGGCACAGAGGATGAAAAGTCTAAAGTCACACAGGTTCCTAATGTTGTGTTAAAAAAAAAAGGAGGGGCAATCTATTTTATATCTACTAATGTCAAATGTACAACAACACAGTAACTACAAAATGTAGCTGAAAGAGTTTCTGGTTCCTCTAATGACCAAGGCACAGTTAATATTTGAGGTTCTTATACATCACTGAGAAGCAAGAAAAAGACCACATACCAACAAAGACATGCCACAACTAAATTTAAGAACTTTATAAAAAATGCAATCTGAATAGAGAATGACACATATACACTACATATTAAGGATGGGTGGGAGTGGAGAATGGGATGAGATATAAAAACAAAGAGAAGACAATGGTAACACATCTTCTCAATTATTGTTTTGAGGAAAGCTTTCACACACAGAAAAGTGGTTACAAAATTTTCATAGCTTCTTTGCCCTCACAAATCACTTTTTAACTGGTAAAATAAGGGACTCAATTTGGAGGACTGGAAAGCTTTTATAAATATGAAATGTAGCTAGCAGTTGGATGTGCATGTGTCATAAGCTCTGTTACAATCAAAACTAGATAAACTTATTTTTAGCTATAACATAGCAAACTTTTTGCTTATTACAAATGCTATAAAATTTACTAGCACATGTAAAAAAAGAATCACTGGAGAAGTTCTGTGATAATAGAAACAATGGTTTTAAATCACAGGCATACATTATTATGCCTAAGCTGACAAATCTGCACTGCAATGCAGAAATGCAAATAATATTCCAACATCTGCACAGAAGGCAGAGACGAGACATGATTCCAGAATAAAGGGCTCTTCAGCTCTTACCTGTTACCTGTGCAACAACTGCTTGGGAAATCCTCCGATTGGCAAGAAAGGCTTTGATTTCCTCTTTTATCACACTGCTGTCCCTCCTAACAAAAACAGAAGACAAGACCAACAATGTATGTTGAAGGTAGAAATCCTCATCTTTGCTAAAAGAAAGGTGAAGCAGAGAGGAGGGGAGAACACAGAAAGGACACAAAAATAAAAAAGTAAACAGACCAAACTTGTGTGAAAATATGAAATTACAACAAACCAAGAACACCAAATATTTGAGTCCTTAAACATCACACCATCAGACAGACACTTTACTGAATGCCACTGTAGACATCAGTCTAATTACCAGAGATGGCTCATCGCATGCTGTATGTAATTCACGTTAGGGAATAGGGCTGTCACATAGTATATACGACGTTTCTTTACGGGTAAGTGAATATATCTTACACAGAAATTCCAGATAAATGAAAAGTAACAACAATAAAAATCAGTTGTAAATAGACTATGGGTCTGTATATTAACTAAGTAACTGTATGTACACTGTTCATTTAAAAATCTTTAAAATGGTTAAAGAAGAAATTGTTATTCTCACAGCTGAAGATTCTAGCTATTTTAAGAAAGCCTTTGACTTTTAATTTGCCTTGTTTTTCTTGTTTTAAAAAAATATTGGGGCAAGCCAGGCACACTGGTGCACACCTGTAATCCCAGCACTTTGGGAGGCTGAGACAGGAGAATCACAAGTTCAAAGCCAGCCTCAGGAACGGCGAAGTGCTAAGCAACTCATGAGACCCTGTCTCTACATAAAACACAAAATAGGGTTGGGGATGTGGCTTAGTTATCAAGTGCCCCTGAGTTCAATCCCTGGTACCAAAAAAAAAAAAAAAAAAAAATTAATGGGATAGGTGGAATATTAAACTTTAATATTGAAAAAATATGTATTATTTTCCTCTTATATATAATATACTTAATACTAAAAACTATACTATATTGTTTGTAGGATTACATATTCTAGACCTGTTTTTTTCCTTTACTAAAATGACTATTACAAATTTTTACTTCCTTAAAAATTTAACAAGTTATTGAAAGACCAGACTTTCATAAGAAAGACAAGGCAAGACTTTCTTCACTAGAACAAACAGAATACCTAAACACAATCATATTTAAACCCTTAGAACTGACCAATTTCTCTTTGAATGCCTTATCTTCAAAAAGATTACAAAAATAGAGCCCTGATTTTTGTTCATGCTTTAAGTAACACAGAATAGTGGTAAGTTATTATCTAATACAGCAGCCTGCAAATTATGGTCCATAAGCTGAATCTGGTCTGCTATTTCTTCTTACATAACCTATGACCTAAGAATTTTTTCTCAAATGGACACTGCAATCAATTTGAGCAAAATATTCTCTTTCTCTCTCATTTCATTCTTCCTATTGGTGAGCCTGTATTTTTAAAATTATATTCAATGATTACTGTTTTATATTGACATTTATCAATAAATATCTGTGGCCATTTTCTTTATCTCTTGTATATGAGTATACATACTATAGCCTCAATATTATCTTTTGGCCACAGGTTTAAATGATAACTACAATTGATTCTAAACTTTGCTGACCTTTAATCGGAGTCCAAGGGTATCATAAAATGTTTACACATTGTTTCCTGAATGAATCACAAACTCTTCAAAGGGGCTTGAATCTTTCCATAGATTATTTGGAGAAACTAAAGAAAAGTTCCTATGCCAAAATAATCACTGGTGATATAATTGAGATGAAGCATTTTCAGCCCTTGGTGAGGTGTTATACATATTGGTGGACTCCATGCTCCCTTTTGGAATTTTGGAAAAAAATCAAGATAATAGTGATGAGTTTCCAATCTATAATTCTACAGTGTATTTTTAATCTACTGGCTAGAAATCCTAACCAAAATTCTGATTCTGATGCAGATACTAGCTAGGTTATTCCCAAAATGCTTGTGTGTATGTAATTAATTGAGCAAGAGATAACTTTAGCAGTATGAATTCCAATTGGACCTATATATATAAAACAACCAAACATTTGGTGTCTGAAACTAAAAATTAATTTTAAAAATTTTAAATTATATTTTAATGTAAGAAATGATCTTCTAGGAAAACAAAACTGTATTTAAGAGAACAGTTATTCAGGTTAAATGAAAAATGTGCTTTTGTGGGAAAAATAAGTTAATGGTATTTTCTTGACAACTGATTTAAATTAGAATTTAAATATATTTATTTTATATCAAATTCACCTAGAGCAGACACTAAATCATACAGAAGAGATGACACTGAATTATTCCAATAGGGGATACCCAGTTTGTGAATTATTCACAGCCTTGCAGTATGATATTATGGAACACTGCAAGACTGATCGAATCCCCAAAGTCACAAAACACCAATTCACAAACATCTCATTGTCTGTATTTTTAGATATTCTGCAAGTTTCTAAAGTACTCATGACTTTAAACACACACACACATACACACATTTCTCTCACAAAACAAAACAAACTTTTCACTGTTTTACCAGAGAAGCTTTTTTTGAAAGAAAAATGTAAGACTAAAAATGGGATGGGGGCAGTGCTAGGATGTAGCACAGTGGTAGAGTGCCTACTGAGCACACACAAGACACTGGGTTCAATCTCTGGCACAAAAAAAAGATAAATGGACAGTGGCAGGGTGGCCTCCTCTAGTTCAGTGACAATGTTTGACTACTAGGCTGGAGGCCCTGGGTTCAATCCCCACCATCACTACAAACAAAACAAAACAAAATAAAAAAAACACAAGTATATGTAGACACTTTGGTTTCATCATCAGGTAAAAAGAAAACATTAATAACTGCTTCAAAGGGCTTTAAAATTTTTTCTACAAGAAATAAAATATTGGGCTGGGATTGTAGCTCAGTGGTAGAGTGCTTGCCTCGCATGCGTGAGGCCCTGGGTTCGATTCGATCCTCAGCACCACATACAAAGCAATAAAATAAAGACAGTGTGTCCATCTACAACTAAAAAAATATTTTAAAAAAGAAATAAAATACTGAATAATATTAAATATTTATGCAGGCATGTGTATTATATATAAAAAATTTTTCAATGTAAAAAATTGTGAAATTGTACAAGTGCTGTATAAATGCTATTATTTTGTAAAACTTCAGGCAGGACTCCAAGAAAAGAGGAAACTAATGACCTACAATAGCCATAAAAATATTGAAGTAAATATTTGTACCAGGTACTTTAAGGCATCACAGAAAGGGTTCTATAACTCTTTTATTTCTTTGGTTTTACTAAATGCATTTTAAAAATAATAACAGCATTCAATTTTCACTGTGCTAAAATCTCTTAATTATTAAGAGTTCTATTCTACTGGGCTTGCTTTGATATTTGAACTTTCACACATCCCCTTCATTCTCTCCTCCTTCACAGTCTTTTTAAAGTACCTGCTTCTCTTCTTGTCCTCATTGTGAAAACCACCCATTTGTTAATGTAAAAACTTCATTTACTCCAAATCGAATTCTCTTGTCTTCTCCTACTCCTTACTTCCTCTCTTCATCTGAAATTTGACATATTTCCCAAAGAGAACAAATCCCTTCTTCTTTTCTCTTATAAAATCTCATATTCCTCAAGTCTTAGTGAATTAAAGTGAAAAATAGGTTGATCTTTGATTTCACAGCTTACTTTCAAGATAAGCTGCCACCTGATTTGCTTCTAACCACTTGAAGTTCAGGTCATCACCTCCTGCTACTCTTCAAATCACTACCATGTTAGATTCATCTGGGTGATTTCCACATCAAGATGAAATTTCTCCCTTACTACCCTCCTCTGTGTGTGTGTGTGTGTGTGTGTGTGTATGTATCTATATTTGTTTATTTTTTGGTACCCAGGGGCACTTAAGCACTGAGCAACATCCCCAGCCCTATATATCTTTATATTTTATTTTAAGACAGG
The DNA here is from genome assembly GCA_028644305.1 of Xerus rutilus. Taxonomy (NCBI): domain Eukaryota; kingdom Metazoa; phylum Chordata; class Mammalia; order Rodentia; family Sciuridae; genus Xerus; species Xerus rutilus. The sequence continues at coordinate 145,271,707 of CM053403.1, read as the reverse complement.
CTTTCGCTAAGTTGCTGAGGTTGGCTCTGAACTTGCAATCCTCCTGACTTAGCCTCTGAGCCACTGGGATTACAGGCATGCCTTTATTTTTATAACTTGCTAAAGTTTCCACTGTTAACTTGCTATCTGAAAGAATTCATAGCAATACATCATTATCAAATCACGATTTTTTTGGGGGGGGGTACCGGGGATTGAACTCAGGGGCACTTGAGCACTGAGCCACATCCCCAGCCCTATTTTGTGTTTTATGTAGAGAAAGGGTTTCACTGAGTTGCTTAGCGCCTCGCCGTTGCTGAGGCTGGCTTTGAACTCACGATTCTCCTGTCTCAGCCTCCCTAAACGCTGGGATTACAGGCTTGTGCCACTGCGCTCGGCTTTCAAATCACCATTTTTTAAAGACAAAATTTAAATGTCAGCTTTTCAGAGAAGTTCTCCCTCATCTTCAAGCATAGAAAAAGATCTTTATCTAATGAATGACTAACTTTAACAATTCAATTATACTACTCACATGCTAATATATTACATGTTATTCTACAAGTTATAGTTGTTTCTAATCTAATCTCTCCTAGCCTTTAAAATCCTTTAGCACAAAGATCATGTCTTATTCATCATGGGGCTTACATAAAATAAAACAATCATAAAATGAATGAACAACTCTGTAGTTAAGAAATAAAAGACTGAGGGCTGGGGCTGTAGCTCAGTGGTAGGTGAGGCACTGGGTTTGATCCTCAGCATCACATAAAAATAAACAAATAAAATAAAGGTACTGTGATCATTTACAAGAGAGAGAGAGAGAAAGAGAGTGCACACGCAAGAGACAGAGAGAGAGAGAAAAGGTTGTAAAATGGAAAACCTGATTTAGATGAATTATGAAACAGCCTTAAATTCTTATTTTCAGGTACGTTTAAGCTCCCCAAATCAGGATAAAAAAAGAGTTATTATTTATGGTTGCTTAAAATGACATTGCTTCATTTTATGAAACAAAGATATTAAAGATAATACATTTTAAAATGATCTCCTTTAAGACCTTTCATATTCTCTTAACATAGATTGAGCATTCTTTAGTATTCTTAAAAACAATCATCTATCTCATAGATATCTCATATCTCACAGATGAATCAGACTACTAACATAGTCTTTCACACTTGCGAAAATACAATTGCATACCAATATCTTTCACATTTGAATTAAAACTTATAAATTTCCACCCATGAAGATATACAAAGCATAACTTTAAAATTTAAAAGATAACACAAGCCAGGTGTGGAGGCACACAACTGTAATCCCAGTGACTCATGAGGTTAAGGCAGAAGAATTTCAAGTTTAAGACCAGCCTTAGCAACTTAGCAAGATTTTGCTAATTTTTAAAAAGGATGGGGATGTAGCACAGTGGTAAAGCACCCCTGGGTTCAATCTCCAGTACTGAAAACAAAAAACAAAACACAAACAAATAAACAACAACAAAAACACTAAAAGAACAGCTTTGCTATGTGAATAACCAACATGTTAACCTGTATTTCATGACCATTTCATCTTATCACCTATAAAACATACATATCTTACCTACGCAAGTAAAAATATAGACTGAGAATCCCTTATCCCGAATGTATGGCAACAGAAGTGTTTTAGATTTGGGAGTTTATGGATTTTGAAATACTTGCTTATACAGAGAAAATGAGATATCTTGGGGATAGGACCCAAGCATAACCACAAAATTCATTTATGTTTCATGTATACTGTCACACATAGCCTGAAGGTAATTTTATGCAATATTTTAAATAATTGTGTGCATTAATGATGTTGTAAAACTTTCTACCTGTATTATATCAGTGGCTCAGAAAATTTTGGATTTTCTAGCATTTCAGATTTCAGTTTTTTAATTAGGGATCTTCAATCTGTATTCTATTATTAGGCCTACAGATAATCCACTTGCAAGAGAGTCTCAGTATTTTGTACAAAATAATAACATACTCATAAAATGTAGTACATGCGTGCTAAGAATAACATCCTTAATGTGTGCCATTGTTTATTAATTCTGATGAGCCTCATTTAAATTGTTATTTCATGATGCATACATAATGAGCAGATAAACATTAGTAGATGCATACTCTTATATTAGCAGATGTAGACACACATCTACATATATATAGACATTCCTCTATATATTCATATATTCACATATATATTTTTAAAAGACATTAAAATGTGAAATGAGCCATCATTTTTGTTTTTAAAGTCTTTCCTAAAATGTCATATTCACCAATTTATTAAAATTCACATGCTAGTTTGCCTTTTTTTCCTCATCCTAATTAAGAAACAGGAAAAGTAGCAGTTTCTTTCTTTCTTAACAAGTTTTTCAGGTATACAATTATAACTTGATGACATTCTATCTCCACTATGTACCTTGAAGTTATAATCCAGTATCAACTCAATGGATTGTGAGATTTGGAAAATGCATCTTATGACTGAGTGCCTAGAGGTTGCTGAATGTGAACAAGTGAGAGGTGCATTTTATACATAAAAGTGAAGGCAGGAAAGCATTTATAATGTCAACAGCGCTGAGCGATCAGCAAAGGCAGTATTTACCTAGGCAGGCAAGGAATACTCAAAGATCTACTGTTCAATAAACATTTCTAACATTCTACCAAACAAAAATTCATCTGGTGAATAAGTGATTGATCTGAAGTAACAAATATTATGTTGGGAGAGGAATGGCAAGCCCAGTAAGGCCCTTTATGCTGTGTTTCCAGTTATATAAACCACCTTTCCTAAAGTCTTATTAAAATCTTAAACATGAACAATTTATTTACAGAAGCAACATACACCAACAAAACACTGATGATAAAAACATGGGTTAGGACTGGGGTTATGGCTCAGTGGTAAAGTGCTTGCCTACCATGTGTGAGGCACTGGGTTTAATTCTCAGCACCACAGTCAAGTAAAGAAAGTCCACTGACAACTAAAAATATATTTAAAAAAGGAAAAAACATGGGTTATAATTTAGGCTCTGTTACATAATATCTAAGGTTTTTTTGGTTAATTTTTTAATTTTTATGAATTGAATTTTTATGATTATCCTCTTGAGCAAAGAGGCAGGGGTCCACACTGAAGGAAAGTAGGAGTGTACAACTGGGGGAAGGTACTATGGCAGACGGTGCCAGAAGATCCAAGGAGACCTCTATATGAGTAAAGGACACCAAAAAAGCAGTTATAGGAAGGAAGCAGAGAAAGGAAAGATAGTGTCTCACTCAAGCAGGAGAAAAATATCCTAATTATGCAACAAGTGACAGTATGCAAGTTAAATACCGATTATAATGGATAAACCTGTACATATTTAACAATGCAACTTGAATGTGTGTAATGTGGGATTTAACTACAAATTCCAGTTGTTGCTAACAGGTTTTCTGTTTGTGATATAAAGCAGTTGAAATGAAGTGTTATGCCAAACTGAGTTAAAAGTCAAGCTTTTAGATCTTTATTAAACTGTCCAATCTTCTACAGTGTTTTGTTTTTAAGACAGTGGCCCACATTTCTTGTTACTATAATACATATTTGGGAACTAACTGTTATGTTGAAAACTTATAAAAAATAAGTAACAGCAACAACAAAAACAAGACTACAACCTAAAAAAAATTAATTTTATTGTTGATATCTTCTCTACTCAGGGTAATTAAAAGTTCATCTTATTATATTTCAAAAGTTCATCTTACCATATATGCCCAAACAATTCTCCCTTTTAATCTTAACAATACATGTGTTAAATTCAAAACCAGCAGCTAGGGTTGGGGATGTGGCTTAATGGTAGACTGCATCTAGAATCTTTTTTTTTTTAATTGGTCCTTTTTAATTACATATAACATTAGGATTCATTTTGATATAATTATAAAAGAAAAGAATAAGCTTTTGCAACTATAATCTTTATCAGACTAAAGACATACCTTGCCTTTTCTGGTATGATACTAATCCCTTAATATTAAATAAAGTTTTATTTATATTTTAAATAAAATTCATCTTTTAAAACAGAGGCTATCCTTTAAGGGCAAGGTCAGATTTGTCCACTCACTTAATATTAAGCACTTAAATATGTGCTAAGGAAAATTCTAGGCTCCAGGCAGACAACAATAGAAAATACATAATGTAATCCTCAAAATGTCTCAGCTCTGGTGTGATGCCTTTCTTTATTACCTCTGTTCAAAGTGGGCTTCTCTTCTTGGTGTCTAAAACTCTTTAAGTATTCATACCTAGCTTAGATAATATGTGTGTGTGTGTGTGTGTGTGTGTGTGTGTGTGTTCGTATGTGTATGCATGTATTGTTAAATTAGAACAGAAGCTTCCTGCAGACAGAAATCATGTCAATCTTTCTTCCTAAAAATTATGTCTTTTTTTTTTTTTTGGTACTGGGGATTGAACTCAGGGGTACTCACCACTGAGCCACATCCCCAGCCCTATTTTGTGTTTTATGTAGAGACAGAGTCTCACTGAGTTGCTTAGCGCCTCACAGATGCTGAGGGTGGCTTTGAACTTGCGATTCTCCTGTCTCAGCCTCCCAAAGTGCTGGGATTACAGGCCTGCGCCACCATGCCCGGCTTTTGAAATCATCTTATTAGTGCATGGTAGTTCTACTAAAAATTACTTCTTGTGAAACAGGTGCTTCAATTATTTTGTAGCTTTGAATGTTAGAGAGAAAAATGAAGAGTACATATCAGTATCAATAAAATTATCTTATTTCTCAGTAAAAGTACTTACAATAAAGTTAAGGACTAGACTAACTTTTGTTAGAAGTTAGCTGCTAGAGCCACAAAGACAAAGCTAACTTTTGATAAACAGAAAGAATGGAAAAGGTTCATCAACTAGCTAAAAAAAAGGGGGGGGGAGGAGTGTGTGCTAAAGTAGAAAGCGAAAATCTGAATTAAAAACATAATATTTGATATAGTTTCTTTCATTTCCAAAGAAAGGAGGGAGAAATATCAGTTCTTATAGGTAAGTAGCTGAAATACAGTTTTTACTTAAAAACAACCTAAAAGAACATAGACATTCTTGGAGAGTCTTAATAAGCAAAGCAACTAACCTCATTAGTTCTTCCACTTTATCATCTACATCTAGGTCCTCTTCTGAGGCTTCAAAACTATATGACCTCTGACCCATGCTGTTTGCATGATAACGAGTTGGTGACATCTTGCCATTGGATGTAGACAACCGCTCATTATTTTCCCTCCCATTTTGATTGGTAGTGCAAGGCTGTGGGGAGGTATCATAACTGTTGCTAGGTGATGGGGACATTCCCGAATGCTGGGTCTGTGTGGAAGCTGTAGCTGTAGAGGAAGATGCTGGAACATTGTTAGAACTATTCCCGTATGAACTTCCTCCATAGCTGGACCTTCTTCCAAACTTGTCACTATGCTCTTGATCAAGACGGTCCAAAGTTTCCAAGGCATGGAGAATTTCATGTTTAGTCATTCCAGTACGCCGAAGGCGCTGAAGCAAATCTATCTGTTCTATGGTAAATCTGGGTTCATCTGTATAGTGAGACATGGTTTCCAGCAAACTAAAAAAATAAAAATACATAAATAAGTATTTTTAATTGACAATATCTACCAAAGAACATATCATTACAGACAATGCAGAGCAGAAGAATTATTATTGGTAAATTAACTCCTTTATGGAAAATAATAAGAGATGGCCCATGCTAGAATATTTTTGCTATGGCAAAACATTAGGAAACTAAGGCTCAGAGTCCTTTTGTACCTTACAAAAACTCCAGATAAAAAGTAGAAAAAATAATTTAAGCCTATGTCTTACTGACTCCAAAAGCATAAATCTCTATACTTTTCAATATGCAGCAGGACTTATTAGAATCAAAGGATTCAGGAAAAAGACTGTTAAACTCCTTAAAGTCTCTAGTTAAAATCATTTAGATAAAATCACTCTCATTACTGAGGGACTAGGGGCTTCTAGTAATTTTTACAATTAAAATCTACTGTTCCATCAAACGGTTATATTGTGTGCATGTACAAATATGTAACAATAAATTCTACCATTATGTATAATTATAATGTACCAATAAAAATAACTTAAAAATCTTTGTTCAATGTAGAATTTATATTTACTTAAGCAACGTGAAAGGATTTGGGCTTTATTTCATTGTAAATGGATAGTTGTCCAATACGCTTTAACAAATAATGTACTTGTTTTCTGATCTGAAAGGCCACCTTTATCATATACAAAATTTAAGCTGGCAGAAATATAGAATTTTTATATGAAGTCTCCATAGTTTGTAAAACAGGCTCATTAATAATTGAAAACAAACATGTACATTGTTTGGACAGAAATTAACATGCTGCAGGCCATTTATGTTTGTAGGCACAATATCTGCCTTGCCCCATACACCTTATGGTCTGCTTTATTCCAGTACTTACTTGTGACAAACTATTATTAAACAAAAACCCATTTATTCATGATTAACATATTCTTTGATTATCTAGGTTTCCTCTCCAACATTTTATAATGAAAAACTTTAAATATATAGAAGAGTTAAAAATAAATTTATAGTTAACATCCACACACTAACCACCTAGATATGACCATTCTTTTTCAATGTTTGCATCATTTTATGTAAATCCAGTCTTTTATCCATACATCATTCAATCCACTGAATTTTTTAATGCATTTCAAAATTAGTTACGACATCTCTATATTTGCCTCTATACACTTTAGCAATTTGAGCTTAATCTCTATTCAAGTGCCTTTTGCCTTTTGAGGTAAAATTTACATTAAAAAAAAAAAGCATATCTGCTGGGCACAGTGGCGCATGCATATGATCCCAGTGGCTTGGGAAGCTGAGGCAGAAGGATCATGAGTCAAAGCCAGCCTCAGCAAAAGCAAGGTGCTAAGCAACTCAGTGAGACTGTATTAAATACAAAATAGGGCTGGGGATGTGGCTCAGTGGTCGAATGTCCCTGAGTTCAATCCCCTGTACCAAAAAACAGAAAACAAAACAAAACAAAAAACACAAACAGTATACCAACCTATGTTTTATTGTCCCAGGAGTTTTGAGAATACACACACCTGTATATTTCATACTTTAATATGAAGACAGAATATGTCCATCACCTCAAGAAATTTCCTCAGGCACCTCCTCAGATAAGCACTGTCCCTTTTCCTTAGAAGCAACTACTGTTCAGGGTTTTTCTTCCTCCATCATGGATTATTTTTCTCTGTTTTAAAATCTCATTTCTACTCCCTGTTTACTTACTGTTATGTGTTAACCCACTTTCACTAAGTTTAGATATTTTGAGATTCACTGATGACAACGATCTATCAGCAGTTTGTTCCTTTCCATTGCTGAGTAGTATTTCACTGTAGGACTTGACCACACATTCCTTTATCCATTATACCGATGGGCACTTGGATTTTTTCCAATTATTCGGTATTCTGAATACTTTATTATATCTTATTCATTTTCTTTTTAGCTTCTCTGCCATAATATACAATCAGATCATTGGGAGAAAAAACTTTTGACTAGAGTGATTCATTAACCTTTTCAATTTCAAAAGATTTATAAACCAGCCAGGCGAGGTGGCACATGCCTACAATCTCAGGAGGCTGAGGCAAGAGGATCAAGAGTTCAAAGCCATAGGCTGGGGTTGTGGCTCATTGGCAGAGCACTTGCCTAGCATATGTAGGGCACTGGGTTCAATTCTCAGCACTGCATGTAAATAAATAAAATGAATGTCCATTGACAACTAAAAAATATAAAAAAAAAAAAAAGAGTTCAAAGCCAGCCTCAACAACCGTGAGGCACTAAGCAACTCAGCAAGACCATGTCTCTAAACAAAATATAAAATAGGGCTAGGGATGTAGCTTAGTGGTCGAGTGCCCCTAAGTTCAATCCCTGATACCCTCGGGGGGAAAAAATCTATAAACCTTGTTTAACACAATCTCTTATAAAATGTTATGTAGAGTTGGATTCTGTATTTTCGTTTATATGCTCATTGATTACACATGTGCATTATCTTTGAAAACTCACCCAAGTTGTATACTACAGGTTTGTGCACTTCAGTAGTTTATTATACTTAAATGTTAAATCTCTTGAAAAAGCTATGTGAATATTTTCCTAACAGTGTATAAGAGACACTTAACACTTTAGTTTCTGTTTAAATCCTTAGCACTTAATCTACTCTATCAAGTGCTCAGCAATATATTAATTCAGTTCTCTTTTTAAAGTAGCTGCCAAATCCAATCAATTTACCCTTAATTTACTTTCTTGGTAAATTTTGGTTCCTATACATCATTCTTTCCCCCCTGAAAATCCAACAGACAGCCTGGCACAGTGGCACATGTCTATAATCCCAGTTACTTAGGTCGATGCAGGATAATCCCAAGTTTAAGGACAGCCTGGGCAACTTAACAAGATCCTGTCACAAAACAAAAAATAGAAAGGGCTGAGAATGTAAGTTAGTAGGTAGAGCATCCTTGGCTCAATTAATACCAGGGGGGCAGAAGATGAGAATAGGAAGAGAAGAGGAGGGAAGGAAGAGGACAGAAAAGAAGAAGAAATAGACACAGAAGTGTTCTGTTGCTACCTCCATTCATCATCCTATCAAAATATTTCATAAACTAACCTTTAGATTTGTGACTTCAAGAACTATTTTATTGTATGGACAAAAAAGATTAATTGTGAGTTTTTCTATTCTATTTATACTAGAGCACATAGCAATTTACATCTAATTCTTCAAATCTTGCCCTGTTTGTATACTAGCATAAAACAAAAGTAAATTATGTGACTTTCACCTATTACTGAAAAGCATCTATCCATCCCAGTGCATGAATTAGAACTGTCAGGGCTAGATTTCACAGTAGTTCAAACTATTCATTACATACTATGTGTATGTGTGTTAGTTACTAGGGATTAAACAGAGGGTTGCTCTACCACCTAGCTACATTCTCAGTCTTTTTAATGTAAGACAAGATCTCACTAAGTTGCCCAGACTATCTCGAATTTGTGATTGTCCTGCCTCAGCCTCCCAATTCAGTGGGACTAAAGGCCTATGCCACTGCACTCAGCCAAAACTATGTAGTATTTTCTATTATTCTGCATTAATTTACAATTAGAAACCACTTTTATTTCAGAGGTCACAAAAAGAAGGAAACAGTAGGCACCTATTATTTCGAGCTATTTCCAAACACATGTTCTTGGGGTTGCTACTCACAGTATTTCATTTCTTGTCAATAGGATGGGCTTGACAAAGAGGCCAAGACTTACTCTCCTTAAAAATTTCTAGTTAAATTGGGGGAAAAGAAGGGCAGTCACTATAACTGTGCTTAGTTACAGAAAAACGTTAGTCTGATAAATTCCTTACCATGTAGAAGAAGCTAGTTTGTGGAAGAATAAAGCAGACATACCAAGAAATGCAGAGAACAATGGAAAAAAGCTCTGCAGTGTTCCTGTCTTTTGTTCCAGCAATTCCTACACCTGATACATTACTGTTCTCCTTGTTGCTTTATTATGGGAGAGAATAAATTTCCATTTATGTTTTATTTTGTTTAAATAAGGTATCTGTAACTTTTACCAAGAAAATACTACAATGCAAAAATACAGCCAAAGCAAAAAGACCCACAGATGCTAGAAGGGAATGAGTGATCATTGTAGAGTCAGAGTGACAAGAGCATAATGAACATGATCAAATCATGCATTTTGACACTGAAGATATAGTATCTCATGAGAAAAATGCCCAGATCAGAAGTATTCTTAGATATTGAGGACAATATCCTAATGTTCATTAACATAAACAAAGGCAAACATTATGACATTTTCACATTTTATCATAATTTACCTAGTTTACACACATAATCATGAAATTAAATGGCCTATAAAGGTTATCTAAATCCATACCACCAGCAATTTCTTTTATAACAAATAGATAACATGTAAGAACTGAATTAATTTTCTTATGTACAAGAATTGTTCAAAGAATAAGGAACATTTTTCACTTTATATTACTAATCTGTATGCAGACACAGACCAACAATAATTAAAAATAATGTGAGAAGAATTTAAACATTGTAATAAGAGACAATGTTTAAAATATAAAAGAACAATTCAATTCAGGAATTATGCTTGGTTCATAATCCAACATTCCAGGAAAAGACTGTATCACAGACCATAATAATAAAGCATTTTGCAATAAATCGTATCATCATTTGAATATATACCTATACCCTTCTTGGACTGGGCATGAAGTCTAGAACATCCTTTTATAAACTGAAGTCCACAAACATGTAGAGCAAAGGAGGTTAAAGCCTTCATAATGATTAACCTTGAAGTCACATGGGCAAAAAGGTCAGTTAATAAGATTTGATTAGATAACAAAGCTTCTTTTTCAGCTGGATTCCGCTGTTTTTATCTTTTTATCTGGCATGACTAGACAAAATAAGTTTTGTTTTGCACATGTAGTATTTACTGCAGGATGATTTAACACATTCTGGAGTCAATCTTTTTTTTTTTTAATTTTTTTTTTTTTTTAGTTGTAGATGGACACAATGTCTTTATTTTATTGCTTTGTATGTGGTGCTGAGGATCGAACCCAGGGCCTCATGCATGCAAGGCAAGCACTCACCACTGAGCTACAATCCCAGCCCTGGAGTCAACCTTAATATTCATCAGCTACAGATGTACTGAAGCCTAACTTACTACTTTGGGAACAGTGCCTTCTTTCTCAATAATACTACCATCAAAGGAGCAGTAATTTTAAAATAAGAAAATGACAATTGAGAACAAATAAAAAATGAAGTTCTATTGGGAACTAAGCTTGAAAGTGTAGTAAAAATGATTCTGTAATTCAAATCAATATAAAAACATAAGAACAGAAGCTATAACTATAGATAATGGTTTAAAAATGTTCTTTTCATAATAAAAGGACTTTTAGAGAAGTACAATTATATTTCAATGTGTCAAGCATGCTTTGATATTTTTAAATTATCACTGAGTTTTTTTATTGCAGCCATCTTATGCACATCTGGTGAAAAAAAAATCTTTGTTATGTGGCCTTGAAATGATTGCTAACACATAGTTTGCTACCTGAATGATACATGCCATTTCTCTATTAAGAACTGGGAGCATATTCCCTCTCTGTTCCAGAGCATGACAGCCTATCAGATTCCCCACATGAGAATTTGGAGCTTCTCCTCTTCCTACTTTGAGAATATTAAATCTTATCAGACCTTTATACATGAGAATTTGTAGTCAATACCTCCACCCTTGGGAACCTACCTTTCTTTCTCAGGAATATTACAACACATTTCTTCAGACCCCTCCATGTGAGTTACTGACCTCAACTTCTAGAATTTAAAACACACGTGACCTTAAGAATCTGACAGATACTTCGAGAGCTCAGGCAAGTCTTGGGCTTTGACGTTTTACCTGCCAACACTCTCCTCTAAAATCAAGTAACTTGATTTATGTGTTTTCATGTCTTACAAGGCATCCACTGTGGTGGTCGACCCAAGAACCATTCTTCCATCTTAGACTTCAGTTCACACAGAAGCCAATTTCTATCCTAATTGAGTAACCATTCCTGAAAAATTTTGGAATTATGAAATTAAATGTACCTCATCTACCAAGTATGTTCCCTATAACATTTGTTTGTGTTATTCTTCCCCTACTTAAGAATTGTGAACCTGAAAAAAATTCTCTTTGTATGTTAATAATTATGTGACTTGTGAAATCATACTTTGATCATCTCCTTATTTCTATCATAACAAACAAAATTCAAGTAGAAACATGAAAGTTTAGAGGGAGACATAAATCTGGTATGGAATCAGAGAACTGGAGATCATTTAGAAAAAAATCATTCATTCAATTAATATTTATTGAGTACCTACTATGTGTTAAGATCCTGTATGAGTCACAAAGGATGCTACAAGGAACAAATCAAGCAAAAATTTCTGGCCTCAGGATGTTATTGGTAATGGATACTGAGAACAGCTATTAGTAAATTAATGATCAAAACTGGGAAGCCAAGGCCCCAAAAGACGAAGTGTCTTCCCAACGATATAGGTATTTAACAGAAACTCAGGTTACAGTTCACATCCTCTGAATGTATTTCAGAAACTTTTCACTAACTCATAGAATCAATGAGAAGAGGAAAAAACTTTAACAAAAAACCTAAATAACAAGGAAAACCTATCTTAATGTCTATTTATTGGATTATAGAACTGTCAACCAAAATGGAAGGAATTTAAGTGAAACACAGACTCCACCAAATTTTAGAAAATACTTATGCTAAAGGCATTCTACACTAGACTCTAAAGATGCTCTTAATGAGCTAATAGATACTTTATCTTCTCTAATATCTGAAATTCCCAGAATACTTTTATTGAGAGGGCTCTTTAATATAGACTAGTGGTTACAGTTCATACTCTAGCCTAAAAACACTCTCAACACAATACCATCATCTCAATTTGTATTTTTCGCCTGATTCCAACTACATTAGCTAACAGATTAACTACATTACCATCCGGAGCAGGTAAAGAGAAATGGCTAAGCTGCTGGAATTCTGCACCTAAAAGGCAGCATTAGGGTAGCATGCTCCCCGCATTCTGCTTGTCACACAGAACCTGACACTACCTCTCTTCAGTAGCTGGTCATCTACCTAACAAGCTCCTTAGCTATTCAGCAGTGAAAAATAATAAGTAATTCATGTTCAACTAAAACAATGTCAAAATTCAGAGCTGAACAAATGACAAAACGTTGATAGATTTGCAAATTCATTCCTTACTTGCTCACCTTGATATCAAGACAGACCATTTGATTTTTCTTCTAAAATATTCTTTCAATTCTACAAATGTCTAAAGTCAAATATAAATCATAATCATAATAATTTCTTTATTAAAGCAACTGAGAGAATAAAAATTGAAAAGAATTACATACTTACACCACTGGAAAGGAACTGAGCATACTTTACATGAGGTGGATCAAAAACCTTTCCAAAGATGATCAGTGTTCCTTACCATTCTGTAGAATAAAGATAGAAAATTGAAAAATATTTATGTTACTCAAGTGTTGAATTAAAAAGGCTTAATTACATAACTTAAGGATACTGAGAGTTAACATTATTAGCTAATCATGTTTCTTATTTTGAAAATTTTGAAATGAAACATTAGTTTAAAGCAAAATTTTAAGAAAACAGAAAAGTATCAATGATAGTTGTCCCAATAATTCACTTGAAGTAAATACTGAAAATATCTAAGTTCAATCTGTTACCAGGAATAACCCAAACATGCAATGGAATACATATATTATAATGACATGCAAGATAACTTTTTGATAATAACATCAATCATTTATAAAGAATTCTTTTGGGGGGAGTGCTAGGGAATGAACCCAGGGATATTCTATCACTGATCTACATCTCCAGCCTATTCATTCATTCATTTATTCATTAACTTATTTTTTTAGTACTGGGAATTTAACGCAGGTGCACTTAATCACTGAGCTACATCCCTAGCCCATTTTTATTTTTTATTTTTGAGAGAGAGTTTCACCAAGCTGCTTATGGCAACTTGGTTAAATTGCTGAAGCAGGCTTGAACTTGCGATCTTCTTGCCTCAGCCTCCCAAGCCACTTGGATTACACGCATGCACCACTGCACCCAGCTTTATCTTTTTATTTTGAGGCAGGGTCTTGCTAAGTTGTTTAGAGCCTTGCTAAATTGCCAAGGCTGGCCTCAATCTTGCAGTCCTCCTGCCTCAACCCCACAAGTTGCTGGGATTACTGACGTATGTTGCTGCATCCAGCTATAAAGAAGTCTATAAAGAAAAAACAAACCATGGCATAAATATAACCAAATGTCATAACTGTAGGGTAATTTCTGGTTCTAAGTATATTAATTATTTTATTGCTAGAATAATATTATGAACTTAATTCCTCTAAATCTCAATTTCAGCATCTATAAAACACAAATAACAGATTACTTCAAAGAGTTACTAAAGACTTCTAAAATTTTTTTAACAGGGAACAGTAGTGCATGTCTATAATTTCAGCCATGAGGGAGGCTGAGGGAAGAGGATCTTAAGTTTGAGGATGCGTGGGCAACTTGGCATGACTCTGTCTCAAAATAAAAAATAAAAAGGATAGGGCTGTAGCTCAGTGGTAGTGTGCCCCTGGGTTCAATTCCCAGTACTACAACAAACAAAAAGAATGAATAAATAGGGGCTGGGGCTGTAGCTCAGTGGCAGAGCACTTGCCTAGCATGCCATGAGGCATTGGGTTCCATCCTCAGCACCACATAAAACTAAACAAATAAAATAAAGGCATGCTGTCCATATACAATTAGAATAAAAAGGAATGAATAAATAAATAAACATGGTACACGGTATATATTAATAATGCAGTGAGTCTAGTAATCCTATCTTCTGACTTGTATTCCACTGTTCTATTCACAATGGAGACAATTTGGTCTCTATTCAGATATATCTTCATAAAAAAAATGGAAGCTACTATTCACAATTTAGGAACCAAAGATCACAAAAACTGAACTTATTAGCAGTTTCACGTCATAACCTATAGACAACTATTTCCATTAACTCAAAGTTAAGATTGTGAATTATAAAAACATTTATAAAAACATTCATTAAGCCAGGTACAGTGGCACATGCCTGTAATCCCTGCACTTTGGGAGGCTGACACAGAAGAATTGTGAGTTCAAAGCCAGCCTCAGCAAAGGCAAGGTGCTAAGTAACTCAGTGAGACCCTGTTTCTACATAAAACACAAAATAGGGCTGGGGATGTGACTCAGTGGTTGAGTGCCCCTGAGTTAAATCCCCAGTACCAAGAAAAAAAAAATTCATGAAAAACTCGGGTTAAAAAACAAATTCAGCACTGAATTATATTAAGCAAGACCAAAGTGTCTAACAGTGACTAATGATATATGTGAAATGTACAGGGTAAAGTTAGAAACCATTCACATTTGCATATCCTAAATTGTAGCCTTAATGAAGTTCCTGGTGTAGTTAATTTTCTTGCTGACTTAAAGAAATACCTGTCCTAAAAATGTAGGTGTAAAGTACAAAGAAAATCTACTGAAAATGTTGCTGATTGCATTTCCTAGGCAAAATAGCAAAATCTTTTTTTATCTATTCGAAAGTAAACCCCAGGTAAAGACAAAGGTTAAAAAATGAATCACAGTAACACATTCTCCAGCAAAATTTAGGAGATGATGTTTTCTTAACAAAGACTAGAAACATAAAAAAAATGGCCATGAAATTTAATTTTACTTTGATTTTTAGGCTGGTTTATTAGGGTTTATAGCAGGAGCTCATTCCTATAATTATTATTTAATACCATTTATACAGAATCCAGTTTTATCCATCTAAAATACCTGTTAAAAATAAAACAATCCCACCAACTCAGGAAACTGAGGTAGAAGGATCACAAGTTCAAGGCCAGCCTTAGCAACTTAGGAAGACTCTGCCTCAAACAAAATAAAATAAAATAAAAGGACTGGAGATGTAGCTCATTGGTAAAAGAACAGCTGGGTTCAATACCCAGTACCTAACAAACAAAAATTTTAAAATACACAACTACATAATGCTCACAATCCCATAAATTAGATATTATTGGTCCCTTCAATTGACACATGAGGAAGTGAGCTTATTTCTTGACTAGACATATTTTTAAAAAACAATGCATACATATGTAAATAAACATAATAGATGTACATTTAAAAAATCATTAAATGTCAAAAGGTTAAGAGATGTGGACATCCTCCCTTAATTCTCAGTCTAAATTTCCTATGAATCTTTACAAAAAAGTAATATGCACAGATCTGCAAATATCTGACATACAGTTCTTTTTTTAATAGTGGTTTTTAAAAAACCTTTTATTGTGAAAAATTCCAAACATGTACAAAAGTAGAAAGAATAAAACAACAAATGCTATGTAACTGCCACCCAGCTTGAATAAGGCCAACTTTATATCTTTCCCCTTCCTGCTACCCTGCTCCGATGGATATTTTCACACAAACTGCAGGCATCTCATCATTTTACCATGATCTTAGCAAGTTTCAATAGCTGGTTTCCGAAAAAGTAGATTAGACAGAAAAATTTAAGAAGTGACTAAAAGAGTATAAAAGGGTTGTTAAACACAAGAGAAAACTAATGATAGTTTACCTGATTAGAAGAAAATAAAGGAAAACAACTATCCACAGATACATAAGATAATAATGACTCATAATGAAATTAATGTTTAGAATTCTTGTGTATAAACTATGTGATATAGAGGTTTTTAAAAGCCAAATATTTAGTATGAAAGTTAAGCCTATAGGCTTAACCTATAGTCTAGATTACTTGTGAGGCTAAGTCAGGACGTTCATTGAGCCTATGAATTTGAGACCAGCATGGACAACATGGGGAGAACTCCTCTCAAATCTCTCTCTCTCACACACACACAAAGAGAAAGAAAAAAGCCCAAAGCTTATGTCTTAGGATGATGCTTCACTTTTGTCAAACATTCTTTTCCCCTTGAACAGTACCAGATTAATGAGTCCTTACTATATTTAGCCGTGATTTGAGAGGCGCATGTAGTTTTGGGTGAAGAATGGTTGGTAAAGTGAGAAAAACACAGATTCACAGATATAAGAATTAAAAACACATCAAGATTAGAATATTAATTTCTCAAATAATGCACTTAAGATAGTTTAAAACGATAAATAATGACTACCACCACCACTACTTAATGAGTACTTTTATGGGCCAGACATCACTGAGTAAATGCTTTATATCTAACAATTTATCTCACAGTCCTCTGAAGTACATAATTAAGACCAGACCGTACCTGCCCAAGGTCAATCTGTGGTACACACCTGTAATCCCAGTGACTCGGGAGGCTGAGGCAGGAGGATCACAAATTCAAGGTCAGCCTGGGCAACTTAGTGAGATCCTGTCTCAAAATAAAAAATAAAAAATAAAAAGGGCTGGGGATGTAGCTCAGCAATAGAGTGCTCCTGGGTTCAATCCCCAATATCTCAAAACAAAATAAAAAAGAAAATATGTTCACCACATCACTCCTTATAGAGAAGTTAATTAATGGGAGCAGAATGTAAGGAAACTATGAGTTCCTCTGTCCTGGACCTAAAATTATATTACTTTTGTCCAACACCAAGTCATTTTTTTGTGCATATTAAAGTTACAGATAACACCTACTCTTTTGCACATTCATTGATTAAATACCTGAGGCAACTGAACTGACTTTCATTTTTCTCAGACTTTCTTTTCCTAAACTCAGCTTCTTTTAATATATATTTTTTAGTTGTTGACGGACCTTTATTTTATTTATTTATTTACTTAGTTATTTATATGTGGAGCTGACAATTGAACCCAGTGCCTCACACATGCTAGGCTAGCGCTCTACCACTGAGCTACAACCCCGGCCCCTCAGCTTGTTTTTTTAATAGTAAAATAGTGACATATTTGATTTTTCTTCTAAGTATGTTATATACTTGTTTTATTTGCCTATTATCTTGCCCACTATTGCCTATTATCTGCATCTGTTCCTGAAGAAATATCTAAAACATAAAAGGAACTCTGTGACATTTGGTTAAATGACTTGTAAGCAGATAAAGAGGGTAAAATATTTGTATTCCATAAGGCTTCTGGAAAGTGTCTCCAGGCTAAATTATTTTGAAGCTTTATCAATAAACACAATTCATCAGAAAAGCCACAGAACTGCCACAATGTCCTCTAAAATCTATTATGACTGATAGTACAGAAAATATAGGATTTAATTATTATAAAATGTGGTGGTTTTGCTGTTACTTTCACTATGTTGCCTACATTCTTCTACTCTAAAATAATTACATAACCTGAAAATAATGTTTCCTTATTATTAATACTGGGTAACAGGTAAACTTTACTGAACTATGTTGTGAAATGTCAAGGAATACTTATTCCCAGGTCAGAGCTGAGCCACCACCTCTCTCTCTGTATGTGCAGCTAACATGCTGACTCCACATGAGTGCCTTCATATCACTCTGTGTAGATGTCACAACTTCCCTTCACTGGGAAGCAGATTCATTGTTACTGAAATAGATGTAGCTGTGTATGCTCTGTGGTTTGATTTCAGAGTCATTTAAATTCAAAACATGTACAGAGCAGCTACTGTTTATAATATACTATTTATAAACAGTATTTTATTTAGTACTATTTATAATATATTATTTATATATTTATATTATTTATATTATAAATATATTTATAATATATTATTTATATATTATTTATATAATATATTATATATATATAACAGTATTTATATTTAGTACTATTTATAATGTATTATTTATAAACTATTTAGTATTCCCTCCTGTGGAAGTCGTAGCGTGTTCCACTCCCATGGGTTGCTATTGTTAAATTACATATGAACCCACTCTGTTCTTACTGAAGTACAGTACACATTTACAATAGCACGTGGAACTTTCTCTCCATGTTAGTTTAGAGAAGTTGTTCCCAAACTGCACTGAGCATCAGAATCACATGGAAGTCTCTGACAAGCATAGAATTCCCAGTGAACGTGAAACCTACTGAAGCCAAACTGGCAGTAGGTGTCCAAGAATATTTTTAAGCAGCTCCTGAAGGTAATTCTACTTGGAAACTACTGGTTTAGTAGACAAGAAAAATTCTGATAATGCTATGTCATACCTCATGGCAAAATGGAATGCCTAGACATAAAGACAATTTTGATCATGTCATTATAAAAAATATCTCTTTATGTTTCAAATACCATCATTCCAAGCTGAATACTTAAGATTAATTAACTAATCACAATTGAAATAAATTTGATAGTACCTAGGATATAGATACTTCAAAGGAATCCATATGAGATATTGGTTTATAACTCTTAAACATTCCCTTATTAGTCTTAAATCTCTACTTCTCATTGCACATAGTAAACACTTGCCCTAGCCAGTTCCCTTAGCTTTTCTGAAATACAATGCCTTTCTCCCTTTTCCTTTCTACCAGCCTCAGTGAACCATTATTTACAAGGCAGCAAATATTCTTTATAAAATTCTTGGTTAGTATAGCACCACAGATACATTTTTATTATCCTGTATTATAGCAATTCATATATATAATTATCCTTCCCTACTAGAATGTAAGCATCTTAAGAGCAGATGCCTATTTGCAAGTCCCATTCCAGTAAGAGCATCTTAAGGGTATGAATCCTAAAACTTGTCACCAAAAGACTCTATGCTACTTGACTAAGCTTTAAGAAGATGTAATTTAAACATTTTCTAAGACAATTAACAAGCATTTGTTAAATATGCACTACAAATCACATGCTAAGAATATAAAGATAAAAGATCTTTTCTCTTGATAAGTATGTATGTTTCCAGGACCAAAGAAATACTCTACTCTGTCACTGGTTTGTAATCTACATTCACAGCACCTTTAAAGTCAACCTTAAAATCAGAGAAGACTCCATGGTAATTTTTTAAACACCAGACTGAGAATTCAATTCAACAACTGCATGTTGCTCAACCCATGACAGTTCCCCAGAGCTGACTACAACAGAACAACTTAAATCTGAATAGCAGACTCTCCTCCTCAAGTCTGTGACTATTAAAGGGTCTCTGCCCTGAACTAAAATAACGCACCATTTCTCTTGGCATACATCCAGAATATTTTGTTAAAATATAACCATTCACTCAGGAAACCAATCTATACTTATTGTTCATTCATCTGAAGCCTCTAGTTTCTTCTGCAGGGAGAGTACAATACACTGATAAACAGTTAATAGAGCAAAAAACGTGCCATTCTGTGTTTCTGGAAGATCTAATGTGTTCCTCACTGTTTTGCATTTCCCTTATCCTAGCAGTTTCCTAATGCTTAAAAGTACAAATAATTTTAGAATTATGGTAAGAGATTTAATTAAGCTAGAATTAAGGTAAACCACAAAATCTTATATTAAGCTAGAACTAATGTTAACAGTGATGTTTTCCAATTACCTCAGTCTACAAATAAAAAAAATTCTAGTAATGGTAAAACACGAGTCTTGGTTCCTTGCTAGATGGTCTACAACCATCTAATGGGCACCAATAAAAGGGCTTCCAATTGTAAATATGTGTTAGCATCTCTCAAGGACCTAAGAGCCATTCAAGTGAAATGAGACTTCAGTCTCAGGATTCCTCACGTTTGTGACTGAGCCCTACTCCCTCTTAATTATTTGCTTTTAGTTGGCTTTAAAAATCACGAATTCTGTAGGTCACACAGGTGAGCTACACATTAGTTTCCCTCTAGTTTCCCTGTAGGTAACACTTCAGACATACAGTTGCCTATGTTACTCTCCAGGAACTTGAACGTCTTTTCTGTCTAAACCACCGATTCTTCACTTAGACCTGCACTGGAGTCTGATGGATGACCTTTTGACCTCAGAAGGCTGAAAATTCCATCCTTAGACTGTGTAACACAGCCATTGTCTGAACATGCATCCTGTGAAGATTTATGAAGAGAGACTATTTATGCACTGACCACTGATTATTTTGCCTCCAGTCACCTTTCTCTATAGGGGCTCTCTCCATAGCTTCAGCTTCTCCCCTCCCCTTTCCTCACCCGGTGCTGACTGGCTGCATGCCTGATACAGAGCAATACCCCATTGGCTGTAACCTCTGGCTGTAACCTCGGGGCCATGATTGGTCTGAAGACCCTATATAAACTGTTACACTTCCTGCAATAAACGGGTTCTGCGTCTCCCTCCAGCAGAGCAGTTTTACCTAACCCTCCAGAGTCTGGGTGAGTGACTCTGCCACCGTCCTGCGGGAGCCCGTATCACCCTTCCTAAGGGCCACATACCTTCACCCCCCGCGACCCCAGCTCATTGGCAGACCTACGCGAGGCACGACATAAACGACATTTCTCCATGCCTTAAATCACACCTGCTTCCTTATCTCATAACATATACCTAAACTCCATCCTGAGGGAGGCAGATTGGAGCCTTGGGTCTCCCACCTCCACGCGTGCTACCTTGTGAAGATTCAAAATTTGATGTTCCACTGACTGGCCCTGGTTTAGTAACACTAGGAGTCATAGACCATATCTCCCAGGTGAGTGCTGACACTAATTTACCCAATGAGTAAAACCAAAAATTACAAACATTCAGAAACTTAAGGGCTATTAATTACTTGTCATTTGACATTTTGGTCAAGAGTTCAAAATTGTTACAATTTGCAAACAGAAGCCCTCTACAGTTGGCATTAGACTAAGATTTCCTAACATAGGGGAACTGTTATGGTTTAAATATGTGGCATCCCCCAATAGCTCATATGTGAGACAATGCAAGAATGATGAGGTGAAATGATTGGATTATGAGAGGTGTGACCTGATCTGTGGATTAATCCACTGTTACGGATTAACTGGGCTGTAAACTATATAGCTGGAAGAAGTAGGTCACTGGGGGCATGCCTCGGGGGTTTATATTTTGTTCTTGGTGAGCAGAGCATGGCTCTCTCTCTGCTTCTTAGTTGCCATGTCCTGAGCTGTTTTCCTCTGCCACTGACTGCCTCACCTCAGGCCCAGAGCTATGAAGTCGGCCTACTGGGGACTGCCTAAAACTATAAGCCAAAATAAACTTCTCCACTAAGTTGTTCTAGTCAGATCTTTTGGTCAGTGTTTAAAAAGTGGACTAAAATAGGGACTTCTAGCCCCTTTTATTTTCTAATAAGGAATATCTCAGAAGATTTATTTTCTCAAATACCATACAAAGAAAAAGTGCACAATATAACTGGCATCCCCTTTGCCTAAAGGCACTTCTTTTATGTCTCAATCTCATAGAACTTTTTTATTAATTAATTTATGCATTCAGCAAACATTTACTACTGAACACTGGAAAGTACAGCAATGAACAAACAAAATCCCTGTTGACATGGAGCCTACATGCTTGCGGTAAAAGAGACAAAAAAAAAAAGTCAAACATAACTATTCAAATCATGACAAAATACAACAGAATAAAATAAAGCTGAGAAAGAAGATATGCACTGTGGACAGTAGGATTAGTTTTAAATAGTGTGCTCAGAGAAAGTCTCATTGACAAAATTAAATTTGAATAAAGTTAAATGAAGTCAGGCAGTGATCTACATAGACGTGGGGAAGAAAGCATTCAAGATCAAGATCTTGAAGCAGAAATAACCTATCTGGTTTGATAGGTTTGAAAACCAGCACAGGGGACAATACGGTCAGATTTGTATGAACAAGGCAAAATGTATTAGAATCTGAAATCAGAGAAAGGGAAGCTTCTAGCAGCATCAGATCAAAGGAGAATCTATTGTTTTCTATTTTAAAAATACAAATTTGATCTTAGCAATAGGGATTAAATCAATAGATTTACGAGAGCTGAGTGTGGTGGCACATGCCTATAATACCAGCTATTCAGGAGGCCTAAGACAGAAGGATTGCAAATTTGAGGCCAGTCTCACCAACGTACTTAGACCCTATCTCAAAGAAAACAAAAGGGGCTAGACATAAAGCTCAGTGGTAAAGTCCATCTGGTTTCAATCCCAGGTACCAAAATTAAGAAAATAAAATAAATAGACATTAGTGATAATCTAACTTAATAGAAACTCAGCATGAATTGCTAAAAGCTAGAATTTCTGACAGTATCAATAGGTTGCTAAATGCTAGAATACTTGACAGTATCAAGTAGAAATACTACTTTTAGACATTCCCAGCACCCATTAAATTGGCACTTAGGAGGGCACCATCAACTACTCTTGCGATTACCCCTGAAGCATTCTTGGTCAACTTACTAGAAGGGAAGTACTAAAAGGAGGATAAGACGACCAACATGAGGGAACTCATATGCTCTCCATTTATCCTGAGATAAGTGAAGTACTTTACCTCCATCTCAGGAGGATATGCCAAAATATTATTTAAAATAAGGTAGCCAAATCAGATAACGTTTCACAACTAGAAGCTGAAGTGGGGAAAAAGAAAAAAAAAATCCCAGAGCCAAGTTAGACATTATCCAGTTTTCACAACACCATGAGCATTTCAGGGACAAGAGTTCCACTCTCTGAACTCCTCAGCATACCTACTATAGGGGTTCTTTCAGTTCCTCACAGTTTATACTGCTAACTGAACAGACATAAAAAGTATCTCAAGGTATGAGAAATAAAAGGCTCTCTACCTGAGCTGTGGAACATCTAGCTTTCTCATACTCATCTTTAAAAACTTGGAACTGTAGATAAACACTGTATTTTCTCTATGTTTGCCATGACCTGGCCATTCCCAGCAAGATGATGTACTGCACTTCAAAATGATAAAAGCTTATCTCAATTTTGTCTTCTAAAGTCTTCATGTATTTCAGATCCTTATTCTGAATTATTTCCCTCAGATATATACTGACAAGTTCATGGGTCCTCACGTTTTATGACAATTATAAACTATAAGGCAAAATATACAGTAAATATTTTTATTTATTGTATGCAACCAAATAAATTAGTTCTCAAAAAGTATCCATTGGCCCAGGCACAGAATTAAAAGCGCATGCCTTTAATTCCAGAGATATGGAAGGCTGGGGCAGGAGAATTGTGAGTTTAAGGCCAGTCTCTGCAACTTAGACCCTGTCTCAAAATTAAAAATAAAAAGGGGCCTGTGGGTGCAGCACAGTGATAGAGCAACCCTGAAATCAATCCTCAGTACTGTGGAAAAGAAAATAAAAAGATGAGAAGGTATCCATTGTATCATGAATTCATACCTAACTGTAGGGCAGCAAGACTTCTTCAATCTTTGGAATAATTTCCAGGTTCAAGTCAGTTTTAAATTCTTTATTATTTCTAACCATCATAAAAATGTGGTAATTCTATATTCCATGTTATTACTTCTTTCTGTCTGTGCAAACACATAAATGGATTTAATACACAAATTAAATGTATCTTTCAAGCCCAATTATATTAAGAATATCTCCTAAGGATTATGATGATCACGAAGCCATGAGTATAGCAAAATTCACTGAAACACTTCAAATAGGTGAGCTGTATGTTATGTGAATTATATCTTACTAACTTTATCTCAATAAGTGTGTATATTGGGGCATATCCCCTATGAAAGGCAGAGAATGATGTACTCTTAAATTTTTTCAGTTTATACTTCAGTCTATCCTAAATACTGTTACTCAGGGTGTAATTTCAACAAAGAATTGATAGGTAACCTGGAAAATATTGATTTTTATATGAACTACTACAAAACAAAAATATATGCTAGACCAAGAGTTGACAATTACCCTCCACAGAAGTTTTTGTATACCACCCTCTTTCTAATCCTACTGTTCAGTTTTACTTGAGACCTCTTCTTTCTATTTTACTAATCTAACTGCTCTTCCTACATCCAGTCTTCTATGGTAAAAAAGGTTCCTCAAATTAGCACTCACAAACATTAACTCCCTATCCCCCATTCCTTTAAATTCCAACCACCAAACTTTCTAAAAGGTTGCTACATCCTAATGGAAGGATGAAGGAACTAACTTAAGGAATACAAAAATCACAAGAGACAGTACTTTTATCTAAAAAACAAAACAAAAAACCCAATAACCACAATGTAATGGCTTTTATTGAGAACACTTACTTTGTATTAGGGGTGTTTATTCAGAGACCATGCTATGATGAGAAAGTTGTTTTGAGTGTACAAGAATTCAGATGTAGGCAGGTAGTTCTGGCCCAAGAACTTCTTAGACAAGGCATACTTCCCCTGCAACTGGACTCACTGTCCCAAGTTACTCTCCAAAATTCAGTTTTTACAGTGCCTCTAGTAAACCTTTTAATTACTCTAATTATGAATAAATGACTACTTAAGGAAAACCATCAAGGGCAGTAATTTCTAACCATTTTGAAGGAATTACTTTTTCTCTCTCAAAAAGTGGGTAATCACCTTTGATAAAATGAGGGCCCGAGATAGTGGAAATCTCTGACAAGAGTTAGGGAAGAGATGATAGTGACAGCTGTCCATCCATTTCTAGTGAGAATTTCAGAAGAGAATAAAGAAAGATATAGATGAGATTCACTAGGTAAGAGTTTTTAATCCAGAGAAAATCATAATCCAAGGCTTGCACTTTGGCTCAAGCTATTAATTCCTCTTCTAATACTCCCAGAACAAACCATGAAGAGTGCCACAATGACTTCAGACAGAAAAACTGTTCTTGCTAGGCTTCATTTTAATACACACTGGTATCTACAATCATGTTTTCCTTCAAAAAAAATGACCACATTTTGGAAACAATCTTGGTAGAGATCATGGGCAAAAATCACAAATACCTGTATTTTCTTCTCCTACCTGCTGAAATTCTAACTGTCCACGCACTTTTAAAAATTAATAAGTTTTAATTTAAAGATTTAAAGAATGCATGTTGGAGTCACAGGACAGGGTGACTAAACAAATAGAAATGCAATACTAGGATCTCGAGATTCTGTACATTGTGACAAGGAAAGATAAAGAGTAAAGGAAATTCCAAATAAAGATTCAAGAAGGTAAGTAATGATGATCTGCAGAAAATATTTTAAAATTAGTGGAAGCGAAGTACGGTGGCATTCACCAGTAATCCCAGCAACTTGGAGGCTGAGACACAGATTCATAAATTCAAAGGCTAGCCTCAGCAACTTAGAAAGGCCCTAAGCAATTTAGTGACACCCCATTCCAAAATTAAAAAAAGAATGAGCTGGTGATATGGCTCACTGGTTAGGTATCCTTGGTTTTAATCCCTGATACCAAAATGAATGAATGAATGAACAAACAAATAAATATTAAATCAATGGACTATCTAGAAGCAACATTCAGCTGTTAGCAAGGGATGAGGAACTAGAGTATATGAGGAGTCAGAGACAGAGAACAGACCAAGAAGCTACCTCTGTGCAACAGTAAAGGGCATAAGTTGTCAGTTCAAGGGTGTAAAATAAAAATTACAGGAGGCTACTGTTTTTTGGACTAAATTCCTGGACTAGGTCCCAAAAGATCAGGTTAAAATTCAAAATGGAGTCACTTACTCTAAAGTTCCAAATCACCAAGCTGAAATTAAGCTGTTTATCTGACCTTCTGAAAAATCAGGAATAGTTATAACCGCCAAATTTCCCAAACAAATCAGTTTCAACTGGTATGATATTGAGGTTCCAACTGCCTAATTCTTATACACACAAAAAATGTAACCTGATGTTGACCAATCAGTTACTTTTCTATTTCCCTGTCTCCCTGACCTTGCTTTACAAAGAAAGTAACTTTGAAATGACCGATTTGTTTTTTCTTTCTGCTTTCTTCAGCCCTGGGTCTATAAAACCAATCTCTGCTCAGCTCATTAGAAAACTTACTCTTTTTTTATGAACTGTTAGCCAATTATAGAATCAAAGATAAAGCCAGTTAAGGTCTTTGAACTAAATTGTCATAATTGTCCTTTCATGGGATTTGGATCAATCCTGTGGATGCATGTTGTTTGACCCACACAGTACTTAAAAGTAGGAGCTGCGAGTGGTGGTACATGCCTGTGACTGCAGGGACTCAGGAAACTGAGGGAGGAGGATCTCAAGTTCTAGGCCAGCCTGGGTAATTTAATGAGACGACTTCCAAAATAAAAAGGGATACAGATGTAGTTTAGTGGTGGAATGGCCCTGGGTTCAATCCTCAGTCACACACACACACACACACACACACACACACACACACACACGCACACACACAATGGCCCTGGGTTCAGTATTCAGTAGCCCCCCATCCACACATACAAATTAAAATAAAAGTTGGGAGACAATATGAATTTCAAGGGTTTCATTTTTATAGAAAAAACCCCTGCAGCACTTGACATTATAGCTTGTAATTCCTCCATGTAATCCCTGTATACAGAGTATGCATAAAATCATGCAGGGCAAGACAGCAGTAATCACTCTACCTTTCTAAATACCAAGTGTCATACATGTATCACTGCACATATGGTGTAACTTTATATTGTGTACAACCAGAGAAAGGAAAAGTTCTGCTCCTTTTGTGTACGGTGAATCAAAATGCATTCTGCTGTCATGTATACTTAATTAGAATAAATAAATAAAATACCAAATATCAGCTGTTATTTACCACTGAGTTTATATTGTGGTTTGTCACATGACAGAGAAGTAATTCTAAACTGTTAATGGGGTTCAGAGTATACAACCCCTAAATATGCTGCTTTGGCAGTTGAATTACTTTGAGTTAAGGGCACTTGAAAAGTAGCAGCTACAAGAAGGACACTCTTTTTCTTCCAGAAAGGAGATGGAGGAGGCAGGGGGAATGTACTCTCCCTGTACCAGAAGGAAGGGAAACATTCTTCTCACCACAGACTGGGAGCCAAGGACAAATGAATTCTATATAGACAGACCTTGTTAAAATAACCCTCAGTGGCCTAGTCACCTTTTCACAATTAACTGCCCTGGTCCAAACCCCTTTGTCTTGTCACATTTTCAAAATTTACTACTGTTTGACCCAGTACATAAGCTTTTGGCCTCGTTTCTTATAATTTTTCTTATGAGGGCTCCCAAGAAAAAATTACTAATTAAAAACTGTATCTTTTCTCCTAATAATTTGTCTTGTGCCATTTTAATTCTAGGCTCAGTCAGAGACCCTAAGAAGACAGAGAATAAATTTTATCTCCCCTACCTTGTCAAACAAAATCATCTTTTTCTCTTTCTTTTTTCTTATACCTGGTTCTACTATTTATGTTGCCTGGATACTGCCTGAGCAATCATCAAATAAAATCAGATGACAACAAAGCCAATTCACCAAAAGGAGAAATCAGAGCATAAGCCCACTAGAAATAATTAACAGCAACAAGGGCTAGAGTTTTGGCTCAGTGGTAGAGTGCTTGCCTAGCATATGTGAGGTGGTGGGTTCAATCCTCAGCACCACATAAAAAAATAGTTATAAAAAGAGAAAATCTCATTTAAACAACAACAAACAAAACCCTTTAGTGTTCAGTAATTGAAGAGGTAGCAGGATCCAAATTACAATGCATATAATCTTTAACCTAGCAACTCCAGTTCTGAAGATTTACCCTACATAAAGATTCATAAAGGAACAAAATAACTTATGTTCAGTGCTATTTTTTGCAGCACTATTCGTAAGCAAGAGATCAGAAAGAACCCATGTGCCGGGCATGGTGACACACAGCTGTAATCCCAGCTACTCTGGAAGCTAAGGCAGGAGGATCACAAGTTCGAGGCCATCCTGGGCAACTTAGTGACACCTTGTCACAAAACAAAATAAAAAGGGCTAGGGATGTAGCTCAGTAGTAGAACAATCCTGGGTTCAATACCCAGTATCAAAAGGGGGGGGTAAGAGGAGGATGATCTAAGTATCTACCATTACGGAACTACAATAAATAAGTTTTGGTATAACCATACAATGCAGCCATGAAAAATAAGAAAATTCTCTATGTGCTCTTATGAAACCAACTCCAAGCAAAAAGAACAAGGAAGAGTATATATGAATTAAGTCAGTTGTGAAGAAGGAGGAAGAGGAGAGTAGGTAAGAATATATAAATAACTATGTATAGATTTGTTTTTAACTCATGCCTAAAGTACTTCTGAAAGGATATGGAAAACAAAAACCAAAAAAATTGATAACACTAATGCCCTAAGGGAGGAAAACTTGATAACCAAAGGAAAGAGGCAGTCAGGGAACTCTTCATTAGGCATATTTTTGTATCTTTTGAATTCTGCAGCAGGTAATGGATACCAATTCAAAAATTATTTTTTATAAATGTGAAAAGTTGGTTGAGCCTATTCTAAGTATTATCAAGAATTCAGCAACTATCAGAACAAGTGTGGCAGTGAGCCCCTCCCTCCATATTTATGGTATTTTGCCTTGTAGTTCAAGGATGGTGGAGACTTTAGCAGGAACTAAGAGGAGCATAGGGGTGAGCAAAAGAAGGATGAGATGAACTAAGGAAAATGGGAGAAACAGCAAGGTATCCTTTTCCATCTGGTTCTTCGAACTGATTATTAGCCCAGAAGTAGTAAAAGGACAGGTAAAAAGATAAAAGTTTTCAAAAGAGAATGTGAACCTGTGGGCACAAATTCTGCTCCCAGAGTTGCAACTTAGGTACAGAGAGAGAGAGAGAGAGAGAGAGAGAGAGAGAGAGAGAGAGAGAGAGAGAGAGTGAGTGTGTGTGTGTGTGTGTGTGTGTGTGTGTGTGTGTGTGTGTTGGGGGAGCTAGCTCTGACTCAACCCTGCACCTTCTGGGAACGCTGAAGGCTCACAGCTCTGAAACACTTAAGACAGCATTCCCAGCACTGCTACTATCCCTCACAGAAGACCCACCCAGCAGTGGCAATAAGGTCGGACTTCCCAAGGAAACTGCAAGAAAAAAATAATCACTCTTCTTCCTGAATACATGTTATATTCCATTCAAGGACTCCCTGCAATATTTAAGAGGGCTTTGAAAGTGGTGGGGGTTTTATGTAAGTAGAAGGGAACTATAAATTACATTCCATCTCTCTGTGACAGAGCCTAGATGCAAAAACACACAAGAATATAAAAGTGTTATGTAGAGGAGTTACAGAATAGAAAATTATACTGTTAAGACAGCCAAAAGGAAAGTCTTATTGGACTTTTTTTAAACGTAGGGCATTGCTCACTGAACAGGAAGTAGAAAAACAAAAAACAAAAAAACAAGAGGATGGCTGGAAAGGGGTTACTCAAGGCTCTGCTGGGAACCAACACACTTAGTTATGCAGTACCTACTTTCCAAAGTGAAATCTTTCAACTGCTTTAAAATGTTTCTTTTCTAAGCCATTGAAAGCAATGAGATCATGTTCTTGATTAAGTGCCAGCTTTTTTTCCCCCTGCAACCCAGATTGCTGAAGTTAAAAAGAAAAATTAGGATAATGAAAAAGGGTGAAGTTAGGAAGAAATGGGAAGAGAAAACGGGGAAAACATAAATATATTTTAATAACCTAGTGGAAGAAAATTATAGAATGATCAAATTTAGAGTTGTTTTGTTTTTTAAGTTGAGGACATCTTGTCCTGTTCTAAAAATATAACAAAGTACTTATCTCAATTCAATTTATTTAACTGTTTTCCTATTCCATTTTATCCAGAGCTAAAGTAACATATACAATTTCTTTATGCCCTTCAGCACAAAAGTAACAGTTTTAAAGACACAGATAGGCCATTTGTAAGAGATGAAGTTTGCACTAAAACCACAGGGCTTGATAGACCATAAAGGAGAAAAGAATGTGAAAGTTAGCCTTAGGTAGTTTTTTTTTCATAAGTGAAAATAAAGGATATTTTCTACCCTAAACAATGGATAGTAAGGGATAATATGTCTAAAATAAGCAAAAAGTCAAATATATAAGGACTACAGCTTAAATTCCATCTTGAAATGAAATTCCTAAGGCTTATGGAAAAAATAACAGCACCATCAATGTACTATGCTTTGTTTCCACTACAGAACCTCCCACCATATAGTAGCCATTGAATATAATTTTTATTTGAATAGCACCTTTGCATTTTTCAAAGTACCTTCATGCTTCTTTCTTGATGTTAAAATTGCTCCCTTCCCTGCACCATTAGGGTAGGTAGGAGAGGTTTCACTCAGTTTTACAAATATTCAAACAGATATAGGAAAGATAAGAGATTAATTACAAGCCAGAGATATAACACAAGGATCCAAAACTCCTGGTCCAACTATTGTCAAAACAATGTGTAGGGACCATTGTTTACCTATGCTCAATACTTATTAAGCAACAACTGTGCTCTAGGAGTTATGTGAGCATTAAAAATATAATAGAGAGTAAGAACATAGTTTCTACCTTTATGAAGCTTCCAGTTGAGTGAAAATCATTATTTAAATAATCATACAAATAAATGCAAAGCTGCACTTTTGATGAATATTAAGATATTGAGTGCTACAAAAACTGTGGGAGAGTTAATCTTGTCAGAGAAGATGAAAGAATTCTCTTAGGAATGTATAAAGTATACAGCTGAAGGACAGGCATCATATAGACAAAGTCTAGGCAAAGGAAACACTAATCATGTGCAAAGGTTCATACTACTGTGGACTATAAAATACAAGACACTAAGGGCCAGAGAGAACACCACTTACTGAATTCAGAGAATCCAAGGATAAGGTAAGGGTGTTTCTTTGTTTTTGTTTTATTTTTCAACAAGCTTCCTATGTAATCTCAGACACATTAGAGTTTGAATGACTCCCTCATTTTAATAATTGCTTCATAATAACTAGATGTTTCTCTCAGGAATTGGGTAAACTGAATAGAAAGCAAAAATAAGGGAACTGCTATTTAAAAGTTACCAAATTATCTGCATGTGGGAGTGAAATTACATTTAGGGAATATAGGAAAAATTCATGAAGATGGTGACATTTGCTCTAGGTTTTTAGAAGTGGACTGAATTTCAGCCCGGCATGGTGGCTCACGCTTATAATCCCAGCACTTTGGGAGGCTGAGACAGGAGAATCGCGAGTTCAAAGCTAGCCTCAGCAACAGCAAAGTAAGTGCTAAGGAACTCAGTGAGACCCTGTCTCTACATACCCGCCCCCCTCCCAAAAAAAGAAGTGGACTGAATTTCCATGAAGAGGATATTTCCAATACAGAAATAAAGAGACTAAAAAGATACCCCTTGCTGCTTCATGGGACTGTAAATAATTTATTTTACTACAGTCATTCCTAACTGGCATTTATGTCTAGAAATATCATATCCATACCACCTTAAAATTACAGAGGTCTGATAGCTTACAATAGTTTTATACTACAGACAAATCACAATAGGATTCAAGGGTAGATAGTAATTTTCTCTGTTTTGCAGATAGAACTGTCTCAGTGAGGTTTATCACCTATTTTAGCTTTTAACATAAATTCCCAATCATCTGAAACATGAAGAACTGAAATAGTCCTGGGATCTCATATACATGTGAACTTTACTATGATAATTTGAGACAAAAGTCAGTTATCTTGGCTTTAACCACGTTTGTAATAAACAGGAAGTTTTCTCAAACAGTGAAAAAGAAAAAAATGACAGGGATAGAGACTGGACAAGACATCCTTGTTGCACTTAATAACTGACACATTAAAAAGAGCAATTGTCAGTAAGGGGGAAAAACTAAATTAAGCAGTACAATATACTGAGGGACAAAAAGGAACACATATGGAACACACACTTCTGTTCAAATAGCAATTTCAAATATTTTATTTTACTTATGTTTTGGTACTAGGGATTGCTCTACCACCGAGCTGTATCACTAGCCCTTTTTATTATTTTAAATTTAAAACAGTTTCCAAAATCACTGGGATTACAGGTAAGCATCACCACATCCAGTAGGAATGTTTTTTCATTTTATTTATTCTTTTTAGATATACATGACAGAATTTATTTTGACATACTATACATACATGGAGTATAACTTCCCATTCTTGTGGTTGTACATGATGTGGAGTTACACTGGTTGTATATTCATATATGAACATAGGAAAGTTAGGCCCAATTCACTCCACTGTCTTTCCTATTCCTATCTCCCCTCCCTTCCCTTCATTCTCATTCTTGATTTTACTTTTTGTGTTTTAGGAGTCTTGTTGAAGAAGTTGTTTCTTATGCCAACACAGTAGAGAGTTGGGCCTACATTTTCTTCTAGTAGGCACAGAGTCTCTGATCTAATGTCTAGGTCCTTGATCCACTTTGACTTCCATGCTGAGAGGGGTTAAATTTCATTCGCTATATACGATTTCCAGGTTTCCAAGCACCATTTGTTGAAGAGGCTTTTTTCCAATGTATGTTCATAGTGCCTTTGTCTAGTATGAGATAGCTGTATTTATGTAGTTTTGTCTCTGTGTCTTTTATTCTGTTTCATTGGTCTTCATGTCTATTTTGGTGCCAGTACTACACTGTGTTTGTTACTATAGCTTGGTAGTATAACTCGAGGTCTGGTATTGTGATGCCTCCTGCTTCACTTTTCTCACTAAGGATTGCTTTGGCTATGCCAAGCCTCTTATATTTACAAATGAATTTCATGACTTTTATCTATTTCTATGAAAAACGTCATTGGAATTTTAATAGGAATTGCATTACATCTCTAATAGTGCTTTTGGTAGTAGTATGGCCATTTTGACAATATTAATTCTGTCTATCCAAGAACATGAGAGATCTTTCCCTCTTCTAAGGTCTTCTTCAATTCTTTCTTTAGTGTTCTGAAGTTTTCATTGTAGGGCTCTTTCACTTCTTTTGCTAGATTGATTCCCAAATATTTTAATTTTTTTGAGGCTTTTGTGAATGGGAGTTTTCCTAATTTCTCTTTCAGTTAATTCATAATTGGTGTATAGGATTTATGGGTGTTAATTTATGGGCATTAATTTTATATCCTGCTACTTTGCTGAATTCATTTATGAGTTCTAGAAGTTCTCCAGTTGAGTTTTTGGGTTTTCTAAATAGAACTCAAAATAGAACCATGTCGCCACCAAATAGGGACAGTTTAAGCTCTTCTTTTCCTATTCGTATGCCTGTAATTTCTTTTTTCTTTTTTTTTCTTTTGCCTAATTGCTTTGGCTAGGGTTTCAAGGACTATGTTGAATGAAAATAGTGAAAAAGGGGATCCTTGTCTTGTACCATATTTTAGAGGCAATGCTTTCAATTCTTCTCCATTTAGAATGATGTTGGCCTTGGGTTTAACATATATAGCTTTTACAATGTTGAGGTATGTTTCTACTATCCCTAGTTTTTCTAGTGTTTTGAACATGAATGGATGCTGTATTTTGTCAAATGCTTTCTCTGCATCTATTGAGAAAATTATGAAATTCTTGTCTTTAAGTCTAATGATGTAATAAATTACATTTATTTATTTCTGTATGTTGAACCAACCCTGCATCCTTGGGATGAACCCCACATGATCATGAAGCACTATCTTTTTCATATGTCTTTGTATACAATTTGCGAGAATTTTAAGAATTTTTGCATCTATGTTCATCAGAGATATTGGTCTAAAGTTTTCTTTCCTTCATGTGTCCTTATCTGGTTTTGGTATCAGGTTGATACTAGCTTCATAGAATTGAGTTTGGAAGGGTTCTCTTCTATTTCATGAATTAATTGGAGGTGAATTGGTGTTAATTCTTCTTTGAAGGTCTGGCAGAACTTGGCTGAGAATCCATCTGGTCCTGGGCTTTTCTTTACCAGTAGGCTTTTGACGATGTCTTCAATTTCAGTGGGACTTTCTAATATTTTTAAATGATGTTTCAGCTTTCTGCTGGATGTTTCCTTCAGGAAAACTCTGATGGTCACACTTTCTGAACCTATGCTTTTCTTAGCCATCAACCACATTTATTCCTCCTTTCCTTTTCTAATGCAAAGAACTCTAAATGATGCAAATAATAAACTTGTTTTTAGTAAATATTATGTTTCTTCTTTGAGCAAAATATTGTGGAAGACAGAAAGACAAGGTCTTCAATATCAAGGTTTACATTTGGGCAACACCTGTAGGTACTATGAATACATCACAAGATTGTATTCAAGAAAATGTTAGTTTACAGTATTTTCATTCTTTCGTTTTCTGTTTTTGTGGCTAGGGATTAAACCCAGGATCTCATGCATGCTAGGCAGGCACTCTACTACTGAGCTACAACCCTACCCCTTCTACTGCATTTTCATAAAAAAGGCTTTTTCTATGGAAAAACAAAAATTTCATAGCTATGAATAAGAAAAGTCCAAGTCACACAGAAACTGACCCAAGCCGTTAGGACTTATAAACCTATCAGGTTAACAGCAAGCAGTCTACGAACTGATAATGTTATACATACAGAATAATTTTCCTCGGAACTAAAGGTGGTGTAAAGTTGGAAAGAATAGAGACCAAGAATAACGGTTAACTGCTAATGAGAAAAACAGAATCTCAATGAGTATGGATAACAAAAAATAGTTCATTACTACAGTCCAAAGGAATTATTAGATATTGGTCTAAAGTTTTACAGAAATGCTGACATTTACTTCAAAACCTCCATAACCAGTTTATCAATCTTTTTCCACCTCAGCTACCAATTTCTTTCCCACCCTCACTACCAAATCTCAAAGTCTTTCTTATCTGGCTGACTGAAAGGTGTTGCACCAACAAAAGAAAAAAGAAAGATAATCTATTTTTCTTCCCATCTCTTAAATACTACTGTCTCATATCCTATCTAAAATAAGCAAACACTGTATTTTAAATTGAATGAAGTAAATTTTTATGTAACATGTTTTTGTGTTAAAAGTAGAATGAATATGTGTTCTTTTTTCTTTCTCCCTCTTTCTTTGTGAATGTGGCTTTGGTTGCCATTGCTTTATAACCTTGTATTTCAGTAGTCCTTCATAGAAGAAAGATTCTTAACCTCTGTTAATAGATAAAATTTAGCTGGGTGTGGTGGCGCACGCCTGTAATCCCAGCTCTTTGGGAGGCTGAGACAGGAGAATCCCGAGTTCAAAGCCAGCTTCAGCAATGGCAAGGAGCTAAGGAACTCAATGAGATCCTGTCTCTAAATAAAACACAAAATAAGGCTGAGGATGTGGCTCAGTGGTCGAGTACCTCTGAGTTCAATCCCCAGTACCAAAACAAAAACAAAAAAACAGATAAAATTTAAATTTGTAATGAATGGACTGTTGTTATCTAATGCTTGGATACTTAAAAAACTCATTTTCTTCACGATGAGCACAAGTTGATTTGTAAAGCCATGGAATTTGTTTGACATGAAATGATTCTTCTTCTTCTTATTAGGTACTGGGGGTTGAACCCAGGGCACTTTACCACTGAGCTACATGCCCAGCCCTTTTTATTTTTTAGTTTCATACAGGGTCTCAATAAGTTGCTCAGGCTGGCCTAGAACTTGTGATCTTCCTGCCTCAGCCTCCAGAGTTGCTGGGATTATCAGCTTACACCACTGCACCCAGCAATTATTCTTCTCTCTCTCTCTTTTTAAAATATTTTCTTAGTTGTAGATGGACACATCTTTATTTTTTAATTTTTATGTGATGCTGAGGGTAGAATTCAGTGCCTCACACATGCGAGGCAAGCGCTCTACCACAGAGCTACAGCCCCAGCCAATCGTTCTCTTTTTTAGCCCAAAGCACACATGACATTCTTGGGAACTACAGAACTTTCATTTTTCACAGGATAATTACATGTTTTGGAGTATAGCTGAATCATGTTAAAACTAAAAAAAGTACAATGGAGGAAGTTTCCAGGCAAAAAGTACACTACTGACTAATTTGTTTTACGAGTTTAAATATATAACAGTATTACTTACAATGTTATAATATTAATTCATGTGATAATAAATGATTATTATGTACACATTTCAATTTTCAATTGCTCATTAAAATAATGCTTATAAAAGGGATTGACCAGCTGGGCGTGGTGATGCACACCTGTAATCCCAGCGGCTCGGGGGGCTGAGGCAGGAGAGGATCACTGAGGCAGGAGGATCACGAGTTTGAAGCCAGCCTCAGCAACTCAGCAAGGCCCTAAGCAACTCAGTGAGACCCTGTCTCTAAATAAAATATTTTAAAAAAGTGTCAGGGGGCTGGGATTGTAGCTCAGTGGTAGAGCACTTGCCTTGCATGCGTGAGGCACTGGGTTCGATCCTCAGCACCACATAAAAATAAATAAAGATACTGTGTCCGTCTACAACTAAAAAAAAATATTAAAAAAAAAGATGTGTCAGAGATATGGCTCAGTGGTCTAGTACCCCTGAGTTCCATGCCCAGTACTTACCCTGCCCCCAAAAAAGGGACTGACTTGCATAAAACTATACAACACTTCTTCTCTTGAGAAAATGAAAACAATTTGACTATACATATTTGAGTTCCATAGCCAACAACTGGAAGATGTAACTGGAGTGTATATATCTATTAAAACTTTTTAGACTCTCCTTAGAAGATAATTATAGTTTATAATGTGAAAAACAGAGATCTTTTTATACTTACCATTTATCAAGGGGAGAAAATATTAAGGATTAACTGTATTAATAATATGCTGTTAGGAATAGAAACATAACTTTATATACCTTTTAATCTATTTTTAATTTGACTCTCACTGTAATCCTACAGAGTGGGCATTTATATTACTATTTCACATAAAAGAAAACCGAAGCTCAGAGAACAAAACAAAACATTAAGTAATTTTCTGAACAGTATCTCTCACAAGTGCCACAGTTAGAATTACATGAGAGAGCATGAACTGTAGTAGATTATTTTCATAGATGGCCATAATAATTATTTTTTTACAATAAAAGTTTGCCCTTCTTCCCATCCAAAGAGAGGACTAGAACCTGGGTAGACTGCTTTTATTGACAGAATGCAACCGAAAGTGAAACCAAACCAAAACCTTGCACATCTGCTAGTTTTGGCTTTACATTTTATTGGAGAGCTATCCTGAGATCATTATGTAAAGAAGATGGTCTAGTTTACTGGAAATTATGAGGCCATGCAGAGGAGAACCAAGATATTTCAACCTACACTTAGACATGTAGTTAAGGCCAGTTTGAGTAGTCTAATCTAGCCAACCTCCACCTAAACAGAGCCTGATGAGTAAGCCCAGGCAAAATCAACAGAGCTGCAACCCAGTCAATCCTCAAAATCATGACAAATAAGAAATCCTTGTAATAAGCCACTAATTTTTGAAATGGCTGGTTAGTCTGCACTTAATTCAAAGTACCAATTTGGTAGTGGATATTTACAGAAAAGTAGATGAAAATGTTTTTCTCTTTAAAAAGTTGCTAATATGGGGGAAACCTATAGAAAATTAGTCGATTAAAATACTGCTAAACCTATTTTTAACAACAAAATTAAAAATAAAAAAGTGAGATATGAGGTAGAAAAGACTCTTCCTATAACATATGCACTACCTTTACATTGTCTACCAGTGTGTGCTAATCCCTTTTCTCTTTAGAAAACAATTTTATAACCCATTCCCAAGGGTAGTCAGAATTATATTTAAAAATTATAACTCAAATCACATCATGCCTCTACTTAAAATCCTGCAATGGCTTCCCACTGCACACAGAAAAAGATTTAACATCCTTCGGAATTTGGCCTCTCCCTTTCAGTGACCATGCTCCAGGCACAGAAGCCTTCTTTCTTTCCTTGAATACCCCAAGCTCACTTCCATTTTAGAGGCTTTGTTCATTCTGCCTAATATACGTTTTTCATAGCATATTTTCTTCTTATTATCAAGGTGGAAATTCAAATGAAACTCCAAAGACTTTTCTTGATCATCTAATTTAAAAGGTGCTGGGGTTGTGGCTCAGTGGTAGAGCACCCACCCAAAGTGGGTGAGGCACTAGGTTCGATCCTCAGCATCACATAAACACATAAAGATATTGTGTCCATCTACAACTAAAAAAATTTAAAAAAAAAATAAAATACTATCATAACCTGATTTACTTTCTTCTAGCACTTACTACTATCAAAAATTATTTGTTTATTTGTATATCTGTCTTCCTAGCTCCATCAAAGTAGGAATTATTTCAAGTTGGTTAACCATTTTATAACCAGGACCTACACAGTGCCTGGCACACAGGAGGTGCTTAAAGAGTTATTTTCTTAGTGAATGAATTATATAAAGATAAAGTTTTAGACTCTCACCTCACCCATATTGGGGAAGAGAATAAGTAAGAGGAAGTTCTCCATAATGGATAACTAAGGATTTTGAAAGATACAAGGAAAGTATTACATTATTTAATAAGCAGTCACCCCTATACTTCATGCTACAGACTAGGACTATATATAAGCACAGGAAACTGAACTAGTGATTTCCTAACTAGCTTCTATGGGCAGTTTAGACTGTCTGTAGCTTTCTTCATAGCAGAACTGGAAACAATCTAAACCTGAAAGCCAAGTTTCAAGTTTTCCTATAGAAAATGAGGTCAGACAGTCAGGTGCCCCTAAAAGATCTAAAGGACTCTTCAGAACTGAGATAATCATTTTTGTTGAGAAAAGAGTATGACAATGGGAACTCCTCCCTTTTGGTGGAGGGCAGGAATAACTTATAAATGTTCATCTCCCAACGGAAATGTTACAAGCAAATTTTTCATTTTTCAAAATGAATTCTACTTCTCAAAGTTTTGTCAATATGCTGTCATGAGCAAGTAACAGAAAGCATTACTCAAAATGGCTTAAAATACAAAGACATTCATTATATCATATATCTAGAAGTCTGGAGGGCTGGGGTTATGGCACAGTGGTAGCATGCTCGCTTAGCACACGTGAGGCACTGGGTTCGATCCTCAGCACCACATTAAAAAAATAAAATAAAATAAAGACATTCTGTCCACCTACAACTAAAAAATAAATATTAAAAAAAAAAGAAGTCTGGAAGGCAGTCTTAGAATGATTTGAGGAAATCAATGATCTCATCAAAGAATCCAATCTCCATTCCACCTGTTCTGCCATATTCACTGAGAAACAATGGCTTAGTGTTCCTAGGCTACAGGTAGGGACGCGTATGGGCACACCCACATACATAACAACAAAATCAGGACTCTGACAGGAGGAAAAAAGATGAAGCCATTGCCTAGGCAATAGTATATATTACAAAGTTCCAATTCAAATACTGGTATTTCAAAGTCTTTCCTGAGTTCCCGAGTATTGTAGTTTATAATGACATTACATGTATGGCTTTATGTAATTATCTGACATTTTAAGATATCCTTCTGATACAAGATTATAAATTATTTTTATTGAAATTTATACTGGAGGAATATACCAAAGAAGTTCATTTTATATAAAGATTACATATTTACATAAAAGAAGTCTTTTAAATTTGGTATATGTCTATATCTATATAGATAGGCAAATATTAAGTTATAAGAATGCTTAGAATAGGGCTGGGGTTATGGCTCAGGGCTGCAGCACTTGCCTAGCATATGTGAGGCACTGGGTTCAATCCTCAGCACCACGTAAAAATAAATAAATAAAATAAAGGTGTATACAAAAAAAAAGAATGCTTGGAATAGTAAAATGTTGCTAACAACATACAAGTCCCAAAATGGATTGTTTCATATATTATGATACAGTTACCGAATTCATGAATGTGCACTCTTAGGAAAAAACTGACATCAACCTAATGATAAGAAAAATGTTCATGATGTAATAATGTTAAATGAAAAAAGATTATGTAGCTTCTTGTTTCCTACAGCATTTGACATAAGCAGAATAATTATGTCACATTTGGAAAAATAGTTATTCAAGCATTTCAGTATTTTGAAACAGTAATTTTTTAAAAATATTTGTTTGGTTGTAGATGGGTACAATGTCTTTATTTTATTTATTTTTATGTGATGCTGAGGATGGAACCAGTGACTCATGCATGTGAGGCAAGAACTCTACCACTGAGCTACAATCCCAGTCCCCGAAATAGTAATTTATCTGTGCATTTACACATCAAGGTCAGAAAAAGGCAGTCCCATAGTTACTTGACTGTTAGTTGATTGATAAATATCAGGGTGTAGATGAGACAGACGGCTACTGTGGCTTCTTGGTTTGGTTCTTGACTGATAGTTGCTACATTTCAGAACCCTCTATTCCAACTATGGTTCCCACTATGAATCCCATGTGCTTTGGGATTATTGAATGAGTACAAATACGTGATAAATAAAATATAAAAACCAACGCTGGGGATACAACTCAGTGGTAAAGTGCTTTGTCTAGCAGGTATAAGGCCCTAGGTTCAATCTCCAGTACATAAGCATGTACACGCACACATATATACACACACCCCAGATTAGTTACAGGTCACAGTACTTTTTCTGACTTTTCAGTTTGCTGTTTTAGGCCCACCCACAAAACTTATTTTTGTCCTCTCAATGCTTGAATTTTAGTTCTCCCTGTTACTAACTTCTTTCCTTTGCCTCTGGTTTCTCTCTTTTTTGTAGTCTGTAGAAACTTGATTTACACATCAACTGCCGAGAGTTATCTTAAAATTTTAGACTTTCTCAGAAGAAGCACCTAATATACAACTAAAAACTTCTGCTCTTCTCCACATCTTGCCCACCATAATAACCCAGCTATTCAAAAACCACTGCTTGTGGGTGTTTTTTATTACTTAGAATCCAGATGAGAATCCACTCCACTTTGTGTATAGAGTTTCTCAGGACTGAATTTGCACCAATTTCCTGAAGTACTCTATGAAACAGTGTCCACTTAATATACATTTGTTACTTTTCACTAAGGAAAAGAGAAGTTCATATTTTAGACATGTCAGATTCAAAGACTTTCATTTATAAAAAGTTATTAACTTCTGAGATAAACATTTCTACAATATCTGGCAGGCATTCAACACAGATGATCTTTCTTGAATTTCATTTAAATCTGCTAATGTCAGGTACATAAAATACAAACATTTGATGGCCATTGTTATTTGCTCTGTTGGTATCACTCTGGTTATGGCTCTCTTAAGTGATTAAAAGCACAATTATAGAAGAACGTGGTATTATCTTCTTAGTCAAAACTTAATGGAATGAGCAATACGGGACTACTTACATAAACTGCAGTATATCCACACAATGTAAAACTGCAAACCTAAGAAACAATGAGAAGTTTCTCTATGTACTGATGCTGAAAAACCCACTACATACTCATCAAATAAGGTGAAGAAAAGAATAATAAAAGGAAGTGAAAATAAGAACGTATTACTGTTTGATCCTGAAGGAACTCAGTGGCTAGGACAAATGGAGACTTCCTACTGTAATTGTATGACTTTCTAATTTGTTATTTCTTAATCGTGTGGTATGTACCAAATACCGTAAAATAAACTTTAATCTCTTCACCTGAACAAGCTATATAAATTCATACCAAATTCAATGAAAAAATCACTTTATTTAACATTTCATGCTGGAAATCAATATGCTAACAAGCATAGAAACAGCCCCATGTTTCCCCCCAAAATTTCTGATGACAGTCTGTCAGTATCACACTATATCACAACCACAAATCACTTAGCATTTATATTCAAAATACCCAGCTATGTGCTGGGTGACATGTTCCGTATCCTCAAAAGTTTCATAACTTAAACGTCAGGATTAAAAAAATACATTTAGCTAAACAATGCTCAGACTAAATGTCAAATGGTATGAACATTATATTTTACAACTACTTGAAAAAAATGAATGATTACCAAGACTCAAATCAATGAAGGCTTCAAAATGGCCAAAGAAATTAGGTGAGGAGAAAGAAAGGGAAAATGGTGGTCCATGGAATGGAACTTCTATAACAAAGATGTACGGAAGAAAAAACACAAAGGATGCTCAAGGATACTGACTAGACTAGGCTGGTTTGACCGAAACCTGAGGCTGGTAAAGGTAACAAGGAGAAGAAAGATGAAATCTAGCAACTATAGCAATACTTGATATTTACACAATATTACATTTACATTATCTCATTTTATCACCAAAACAACCATGTGAGAAGGGGTAGTCGGGAAGGATCTTGAGTATCAGATTATAAATATTCAGCAATGGATCTAAGTATCCAAGATGAGCAATTCCATCATTAGGGAAAAAAGAACGGAGGCAGGGAAATTACTTAGGAAGGTTAAAACATAAGCTAATAAGGACTCAACTTAAAATGATGGCAAAAAAAACAGAAAGGAGGGGAAGAAATTTAGAAGTCTATGGTAATAGCTCTGGAAGGAGTTGAAAAGGCTATCAGAAGTAAACCTCAGTTAAAATTGAGAATGATGATATAACTGAGAGAAATATTTAAGTCCAGATGGGGAAGGTTTTTTAGTGATAGAAAGTCTGGTCAAAAAGATATATGTGTTTGAAACAACAGAAGTACACCCAGTCTCTGGAGCCTCTATCATTCATTCCAAGGAGCATCTTTCATATCCACCTTCATCTGTAGCAAGAGAGAGATGTTTCCCTCATTAGGCCAGTGTCCATCATTCTCAAAAAAAAAAAAAGAAAGAAAGAAAGAAAAGAAAAAAAATCCTGAAGTGGGAGTGAAGGGAGGGATGGAGAATAACTGCTTAACGGGTCTGCTTTAGGGGTGATGGAAACACTTCAGATAGGTGATGGCTATACAACATTATAAACACATTAAACGCCAATGAATTGTACATTTTACAATGGTTAATTTTATGTTATGTGAATTTCACTTTGATGCAAAAAAAAAAAGGAAGAAGCTGAAATTAAGACCACAGTGCATTTTATCCTGTTGTTAATGCGTTGTTCCTTCCTGTCAATTCACTCTACCTACGCCGCTCCATCTTCCACACCATTCCATTATCTTCAGCAATAACCAGGAAATTGTATCTTCCAACCTATCTCTGAAGTCTAGCTCCTTACTTTAAAACAAAGTTAGCTCTTTCTTGAGTGCAATATTTCACTGCAGTCCATTGAAATGGTATCTGTTTTTTTGGTGTATTTTCTTTTTTTGTTGTTGTCATTTTTTTAATCTTTCCTAACATCTCAGGGCCAAGCAGAGAAACTGATTTCCCTGGTCCTTACGTGACTTCCAGAGATTACACTTCTACCATTGTTTTAAAAAACCAAGCAACCAGTGCATTTCTATGATGCTCAGGCCCTCTTAGTGGCATTACGATCTATAGCTTCGCACTACTATCATTTCCTAACTGGTCATTCTCTCCCCATTTGCCTGTACTTTGGCCCCCAGGTTACAGCCTTCTTTCCCCTAAGTCTTGTCACCATCCTAGCTAACTTTCAGACTCAGAGAACACTTTTCCAACAGTACGCTCTCAGTCATCTCCAATGATATTACTGCTCACACCACTTAAGCCATCTATTTTTAGGTTAAAATCTTGGTTTCTAATCATCACTTGAAACTGCTTTTCCACCAAAATTATTAATTCAGACATCCTATTATTGTCTACTTTCACCATGCATGACTATACTTAAGCAGCCAAGCACATTTTAAAGAAAGTTCTCCAAAGAGCAAACTGGTTCCATTACTGACACATCAATGCTGATTTCAAATGAGCATTCCATACAAGGTAACAACACTACATTTCCCTGGCTAATTCATTCTTTCACATTTTACCACTGCTATTGCAAATGTCCTTTCAGTTTGTTCAGTCCTCTGACACTCTTCTCTCTTGCTGTGAGATAAAGACCTTGTCTCCACTGTTACAGGAAAATAGCCATCAGGCAAGAACATCTAGATCTTTCCAATATGAAATGCAAAACCATACTTAGAACTGGAATGATCCTATGCTATCTTTTAAAAACAGTGAAATGTTCATCTTTCAATCATGCTAGCTCCTACACTCTCTACCTCACTCCCTTTATTCATTTAACAAAAACTCATTTTGACAATATTAAACAACATTCAACACATCTTTATCAAAGGCCTACATGCCATGCACAGCTCTCCACATGAAACAGTGAATAGACAAAAGCCTCGCTCTCTATGAGTTTACCTTTTGGGACTTGGGAGAGGATAAAAATAATACACAATAAAAACAGAAAGTGTCAGAGTATGTCAGAAAATAAGTGCTGTAGGGGAAAGAAAAGCACAGTAAGAAGAATCAAGAGTGTGGAGGACAATGACAGCAACATTTCACTTTAAAATAGGATGTCAAGAGTAAGCCTCACACAATTATTAAGAATACAAGCAACAATAAGTGTTGGTGAGGATGTGGGAAAAAAGGTGGGACTGCAAATTGGTGCAACCAATCTGGAAAGCAGTATGGAGATTCCTTAGAAAACGTGGAATGGAACCACCATTTGACCCAGTTACCCCACTCCTTGGTCTATACCCAAAGGACTTAAAAACAGCATAGTAGAGTGACGCAGCCACTTCAATGTTTACAGCAGCTCAATTCACAATAGGTAAATCATGGAACCAACCCAGATGTCCTTCAATAGATGAATGGACAAAGAGAATATGGTATATATACACAATGGAATATTACTCAGTA
Source organism: Xerus rutilus (assembly GCA_028644305.1). NCBI lineage: Eukaryota > Metazoa > Chordata > Mammalia > Rodentia > Sciuridae > Xerus > Xerus rutilus. The sequence continues at coordinate 145,226,805 of CM053403.1, read as the reverse complement.
TTAAAAAAGAATAAAATCATGGCATCTGCAAGTAAATGGATGGTGTTAGAGAATAAAGCCAATCCCCAAAAACCAAAGGCCAAATGTTTTCTCTGATTATTGGATGCAGATCCATAATTGGGGCAGGGGGGAGCATGGCAGAATTGGAGGAACTTTGGATAGGGCAAAGGGGAGGGAAGAGGAAGGAGGGCGCATGGGGGTAGGAAAGATGGTGGAAGGAGATGGACATCGTTACCCTAGGTACATGTATGAAGACATGAATGGTGTGACTACTTTGTGTACAACCAGAGAAATGAAAAATTGTGCCCTCACATGCATACTATGAATTGAAATGCATTCTGCTGCTTAAAAACAATTTTTTAATTAAAAAAAAAAGAGTAAGCCTCACAAATTTTAATGCTCTAATAGCTTTCCTCTGTGCTCCAAACATATACCAACAGCTTATCAAACTCAAACAGGACCAAAGTGAATGCATGATCATGTTTCTTTGTCCATGATCAACCTATTCCAAACAAATACAACAAAAAACAACTATCATAGAAAGTTCAATAAATATCAACATCTTCTATGAATTCTGGGAAAGCAATTCTTTGAAGTTATTCTTGAAAAGAAATATATCTCAATCTGCATATCCAGCTTCAAGACATGAATTTAGCCTCCTTAATATTTGTGAAATTTATTAGTCACTCATCTCCATCAATAGCCATCATTACTATCACCACTACTATCCAAGTATAGGATTTAACTGGTCTTCATTCATCCTTGACTTCTCACTTCTTCCCTCACAATCATTCTTCACAGAGCAACCAGAGTAAGATTTTTCAAAACATACCCTCACCCTGCTTAAAACACTTCATATGCTTTCACTGCTCTTATGGTAAAGACCAATTTCTTCAAACAGGTTACAAAAGGACATGGATAATCTAGCCCCATCCTACCCATCTAGCCTCATTTTTTTTTTTTTTTTTTTTTTTTTTTTGGCACCAGGGATTGAACTCAGGGGCACTCGACCACTGAGCCACATGCCCAGCCCTATTTTGTGTTTTATGTAGACACAGGGTCTCATTGAGTTGCTTAGTGCCTCACCGTTGCTGAGGCTGGCTTTGAACTCATGATTCTCCTGTCTCAGCCTCCCTAAGTGCTGGGATTATAGGCGTGCGCCATGGCACCCGGCTTAGCTTCATTTAGCTTCATTTTGTACTAAATCTCTTGGATTATTTTATTCCTCAGTCTTACTGAAGTATAACTGACAAAAATTATATATATTTAAGGACTACAATGGATTGTTCCAACATATATATATACATTGTGAAATGATTACCACAAACTAACCTATCACTTCACATAGTTACCAATTTTTATGTGTGATATCAAAGTACTTATGATCTACTCTCTTAGCAAATTCAAGTATACAGTGCATTATTAACTATAGTCACCATGCTATACATTAGGTCTCTACAACTTATAACTGAAAAGTTTAAACCCTTTAACCCAAAACTCCCCATTTTCTTCCCCTCAAATTCCCTGCTCCCCTCCTCTACCTCTAACCTCTTTTAACAACCCTTCTTTTCTGTTTTTCAGTTCAACTTGCATAGATTCCATATATAAAGTGAGATAAGTGATATTTATCTTGCTTTATCTGGCTTGTTTCACTTAGCACAATATCCTCTAGGTCCATGCATGCTGTCAAAAATAGTTAAGAAATTATTTTTTAAGGCTGAATAATGACCATGGTAGATATAGCTACATTATTTATCCATTCATTTGTTGAGGGACACTTAGGTTGTTTCCATCTTAGCTATTGTGAATAATGCTGAAATGAACATGAACATGAGAGTGCAGATACCTCTTTAGGACTGTGACTTTATTTCTTTTGGATATACATACTCAGAAGGGGGATTGTTGATCATATGGAAGTTCTGTTTTTAATTTTTCGAGGAATATCCCTACTATTCTCCATAATGGCCATACCAACTTATATTCCCAACACACCCTTTAGATTTATTGATCAATCATATTAACTTCTCCTTACACTTGTCAGACACAACTCACCGCAGGAGTTTTGCCTTCTTCCCTCTTAGGCAGGTTAACTTCTAGCCACCCTTCAGATCTCAGCTCAAGGATTACTTTCTCTGAGAAGTCTTCAATAACTTCCCAGTTCAGGTGAAATTGGCATGCCTAGTACCACACATCTTTTCATTAGTTATGTGTAGTTGGTAATTTTATATTTCATACATTTTAAATGGATTATGTGATTAAAAACTCTGTCTCACAAAAATATGGAAAAAATGTAATAGATTATTGAATTCATAGTAATAAAACTATCTTGGGCTGTGGTTATAGCTCAGTGGTAGAGCACTTGCCTACCATGTGTGAGGTACTGGGTTCAATTCTCAGCACCACATAAAAATAAGTAAATAAAATTAAGTTACTAAAAACAACTTTATCTTACAAAGTCTGTTCTAGTATATTACAAATTAAACTTAACTATGTCTTGTAAGCTGGATATGGAATAGTAAGTCATGATCTTGCTTAGAAGCACTGTTATTTTTTGGCAGAGGTATCTCTCAATCTCAAAGGTTAAATTCAAACATAAGAAAGATCTAGTCCATCAACCTAATATATTTAGTCCATCAACCTTCTAAATGAATATATATGTATCTTCTCTGTACACATATATATACATATTACATGTAAATATATACAAATCTGATGTACAAATACATATGTATTCACTCCATATAAAGTCATAGAGTCTTTCATATTTTAATATAAATTCCAAGTGTTTTATCCAAATTTTTAGAAGGCAAGTGACAAATTCAGAATCATTTTGCTGTTAACAAATCATTATCAAAAAACCAAAGCTAATGAAATGTTTGTTTCATTTGAATAGTGAACTTCATTTTATTATCAGCACAGCAGGCTGTAACTGCTGCCCAGCCTATCATTTATCATAAGTAACTAAAAGCAGCAAACTGAGTTACACCAAAAGTAATAGTTGAGAGAAAACTCATTAGCAACTTTTAGGGTTTTTTTAAAACCTTAGTTTTAAATATATATAATTGTTGACTTTATAAGGATCAGATAAAAACTTAGAAGTAAATAGAGCTTCTCATTAAAAAAAAATTAAAGCAGAAGCATGAGGAAGAAACAGAATAGATGGATATCTATAAAATAATGACAGATTTTTGTTGTTAGGGTCAAACCATCAAAGCTGAGTTAATTATTTCCAACAGAGTCTAGGTATTTCACCTGCAATACTATATTAATAAATAATACATTACATTTTCACTCTTAGAATTTCATGTACTTGAAAACTCTTCCCACATCACCACCACATAACAGAGAACAAGCAATAACAAATACTGTCTGCCAACAAACTAAAGGTAAGATTAAATATACTGCTCTAGTTAAAAAAGAACAAACTAGGACTAAGAGGAACATCCTGAAGAAAGGGGGGAAAGTCATCTCGGCAAGCCTGTTTGATCAGATACAACTAGCTCATTCTATCTTTAAAGTATTCATGGGGTTAAATTCATAGTCACTGATAGAAAACATGGTGTACCCTACAACTACAAAAAAACATATACAAATAGCATGCCTGTGTCCCAGTGACACTTGATTTGTGGACAAACTGGAACAATATAATTTTCACATGTCACAAAATATTATTTTTAATTATATTGTTATTAAAAATTTAACATCATTCTTAGCACAAGCCTACAAAACAGGTGATGAACTAGACTTGGCCTGTAGCCCATAATTTACCAATCCCCAGTCTGTAGTAGAAAGACCACTTAACACAAGATCAGGCACATGGTATCATTTAATGTGTAGATTGGTAGTTACCGGAAGTTGTTCAGCTCTTATTCATGTGTAATCCACAACATCACTGAATTCCACTTTCTTCAATAATTAAAAAGAAAAGAACATCATATATAAAACAACCACCTTAAAATGGGTCAAATACCTAAACATAGGGGAAAATAAGACATCGGACTTGGTGAATTTCTTGGATCTAATACCAAAAGCACACGCAATAATTAAGGAAAAATAAATAAACAAGACTTCATCAAAATTAAAAACTTTTGTGGATAAAAGCTGCTATAACAAAAATAAAAGAACATATCATGCTAAGTGAAGTAAAACCAGAAAACCAAATGCTGAATGTACTCATTGATAAGTGGATGCTTATCCATAATAGGGGGAAGGACACGGGAACAATGGAGGAACTCTGTTCCCAGGGGCGTAAGGAGAGAGGGGGCATGGGGACAGTAAAGGTGGTGGAATATGATGGTCATCATAGCCCTAGCTTTATGTATGACTGCATGTGTGTTGTGATTCTATATCACTTACAATCAGAGAAATTAAATGTTATCCTCCATCTGTGTACAATGAATCAAATTGCACTCTGATATCATGTAAACCTAAATAGAACAAATAAATAAATTAAAATATGAAAAAAAAGAATAAAAGAACAGCCCACGAAATGGGAAAATAGATTTGCCAATTATATATTTGACAAAGTATTAACATCCATAATATATGAAGAATTCCTAAATTCAACAACAACAACAACAACAAAACAATTCAGAAACAGAGGCCAGGTGCAGAGGTACATGCCAATAATCCCAGCTACTTGGGAAACTGACCAGGCAGGAGGATGGTCAGTTCAAGGCCAGTCTGGGCAACTTAGCAAGACCCTGTCTCAAAATAAAAAGTGAAAAAGGCTGGGTATGTAGCTCAGTGGTAGAGCACTTGCCTAGCATGCACAAGATCTTGGGTTTGATCCTGATACCAGAAAAAAATGAAAACAGGCAAAAAACTTGAATAGACATTTCAGATATACAAATGACAAGCATATGAAAGGATATTCAACATTAGTCATTAAAGAAATACAAATGAACACCACATTGAGATATTACTTTACACTATAATGGCTAGAATACAAAGAAAACATGAAATAACAAGTGTTAGTGAGGTTGTAAGAAATGGGAATCCCGGCACATTGCTCATAGGTATTTAAAATGGTATGGCCACTGTAGAAACAAGTTTGGTAATTTCTCAAGAAGTTAAACATAGAATTATAGTATGATCCAGCATCCTACTTGTTGGTATAGATCCCAAGGAACTGAACAAAAAAAAAGTATTCAAATAAAAACTTGTACACCAATGTCTGTAGTTACTTACACTCTTCCTAACAGACTAAAGTAAAAACAGCCCAAATGTCCATCGATTTGGATGGATAAACAAAATGTGCAGAACATGACATATCTACATAATGGAATTTTATTCAACTATAAAAAGTAATAAAGTATTAAGTCATGCTACAACACAGAGAAACCCTGAAGACATTATGTCATGCGAAATAGTTCAGATACACAAGCCCATATATTACATGATTCCATTTACATGAAATGTCCAAATAGGCAATCCATAGAGAAAGAAAGTAGATCAGTAGTTACTAGAAGCTGGAGAGATTTGGAAATCACTACTGGATGGGTGTAAGTTTTAAGATAGTGGTGATGGCTGCACAATATTGTGCATGCATTAATGCCACTAATTGAACACATTAAAACAGTTAAAATGATCAATTTTATATTATGTGTACTTATAAAATATTGTCAAGGGGGGAAAAATAACAAGAACAAAAAGGGAGTAATGTTTGTCTACTGCAGGTCTTTATACAAAATTACCCGATGTGTAAAATGGCATCAGGAACATGGCAGCATTTAAAACACTATAAATTATTATTATTATTCCAGAAAACAACTATTATTCCCCCAAATGATGGTTTCTACCAAAACACTCTCTGGATAAATGAGATTTCATAGCAGTAGTTCATAGAATATAAAAATAATAACACGTTGTTATTCCTCTTCAACAAAAAAGGAAAGAAATTATGGCATTTGCACATAAATGGACGGAACTAGAGAATATCATGCCAAGTAAAATAAGCCAATCCCAAAAAACCAAAAGCTGAATATTTTCTCTGAAAAGTAGATGCTGATCCACAGTGGCGCAAGGGGGATAGGGAAGAATGAAGGAACTTTGGTTTGTGCACAGGGGAGTGAGGGAAGGGTTGGGGATGTGGGGATGGGAAGAACGGTAGAATGAGACAGACATTATTACCCTATATACATGTATGATTGCACTACTGGAGTAACTCTGAACCATGTACAGTCAGAGGAATGAGAATTGTATTCTGTGCACTATATGTTAAAACATATTCTATTATAAAATTAATTAATTTTAAAAAACTAACTTTATGTATTCAAAGTTTCCATTACAGATTAAGAATAATTTTAAGAAAACAAGCACAGGATTAATGCCTGGGGAGTTTTTTTTTTTTTTTTTTTTTTTTTTGGTACTGGAGATTGAACTCAGGGGCACTCGACCACTGAGCCACATCCCCAGCCCTATTTTGTGTTTTATGTAGACACAGGGTCTCACTGAGTTGCTTAGCGCCTCACCGTTGCTGAGGGTGGCCCTGGTGAGTTCTTAACTAGAGGTCTGAAAACTATATGAAATTACATAGGAAGTTTGGGAGTGTGTGTATGTGTGTACACAAGAATTCATAATTTACAGATTTTATGGCGCTGCGTTAATGACTGATAAATCACAAAGATTCCATTAAATGAAAGAATGCTTTCATTTCTCAAAGCATGGATTTGTCTTTGCAAATACAAAGTTCTTGAAAAAGGTAGAACTCAGAACTAAAAGCCCACCACAGTAATGTTCTATTATTTCAAAACTAAACTTAGGTCCAGCCTCTCCCTGAAGCTTTTCCTGATGACTTTCAGTTCATAATTGTTTCCAATTCCTACTACTTGTCTTCTAAATATTACTTCTGTGATGTTTTTATCTTCTCATGTAATTTTCTTCTTTTGGTGCTGGGGATGGAACCCAGAGCCTTTCCCATGGTAAGCATGAATAATACCATGGAACTATACCTCCAGTCCTCCATGTACTTTTCACTTGTTGATTTAGAATAATCCAACACTTTGGTATTTACTGCCTTGATCACTCTAAGTTTTGTGTATAAGTCTCCTCTATCTCCATAAATGGTAAACTACCCAAGGATAGAGGTTTTTTTTTTAAAAAAAAAACTTATTTAATACACTATAATATAAAAGACAATATATAATTTATTCCTATAGCTCCACATGTCTGTCAAAATTAAATGTAATCACATTTTGTTTACCATCACATGTGTCCTATATTTCAAATGTAGATGCATAACTTGGAATGATTTTGCAGTTATCCCAACATGAATAATGAATGAAACATATCCAGTTATTGTCGTTAAAATATTTCCTAACCATGCTGCTTCACTCAACCAATCCACTAAAGCTCTGTTGCACTATTTTTTTAAAAAAAATATTTATTTTTTAGTTGTAGGTGGACACAATAGCTTTATTTTATTTTTATGTGGTGCTGAGGATCGAACCCAGTGCCTCCCACGTGCTAGGCGAGCACGCTACCACTGCGCCATGACCCCAGCCCTCTGTTGCACTATTAATATTACTCATGCATACTCATTTTACTTGTACGTAAAGAAACTTTATTAATACTTTTCCAGGGCTTTCTTTACAGGTTTTCTTTATAAAACATCATTCACTATGTGCCAAATGAATAATGAAAGATCATAATCCATCATTTTGACATCAAATAACAAAGGGTTTATAAAAATATATTTGGTTTAAACATGATTTAAATGTTTATGAAATGTCCATTTTAAAGTTTTTTTGCATCATGATGTTATGCCTTCAGAATCACTTATAACAAAGTATACCAGAATCTTCTAGTATACTTCTACTTTGTCTAGTTCATCTAAATTTAAATTACTCTTTAATTGAAGATAGTGAAATCTCTACTTCGATTAGCAATTTCATTTATCTGAGATTCTCCACCATTGTTTCATCTTCTCATTGTTTTATAGAATGTCTGGTTTCTCAAAAAATAGATGCTGCTGGGCGTGGTGGAGCACACCTGTAATCCCAGCACTTTGGGAGGCTGAGACAGGAGAATCACTGAGTTCAAAGCCAGCCTCAGCAACAGTGAAGTAAGGCGCTAAGCAATTCAGTGAGACCCTGTCTCTAAAAAACAAAAATTGGGCTGGGGATGTGGCTCAGTGGTCGAGTACCCTTCAGTATCTGGTACCAAAAAAAAAAAAAAAAAGATAGATGATGCCTTTTCTGAGAATAGCCTCTCAAAAATCAAAGGAAAGTATTCTCTTTACTTCTCTGCTTTTGTACCACCTTCTTTCTTTTATGTTAATAACCACACTGCTTTGGTTCATTTATGTTCCCATCTTCATCACACAGTAAACCTTATAAGGTTAAAGAATTGTATTTCATTCACATATTTTTTTTCTTTTTTTGCGAGGGGAGGACGATGACGACCAGGGATTGAACTCAGGGAAAGTCAACCACTGAGCCACATCTCCAGCCCTATTTTGTATTTTATTCAGAGACAGGGTCTCACTGAGTTGCTTAAGCACCTCTCTTTTGCTGAGGCTGGCTTTGAACTCATGATCCTCCTGACTCAGCCTCCCAAAGTGCTGGGATCACAGGCATGTACCATGGCACCTGGCTCATTCATATAATTTTTTCCTACAACCTAAGCACAAGTCTTTAGCATAGTAGGAGCTCAATAACTGTCCATTCATATCTTTAAGGAAATGCCTGGGTATGAGAATATTATTGATGATTATATGCTTACACAGAATCGTTAAGTAAGATAAAGCTCGTAACATAAGCTAGCCATATAATACCTTGTTTTAAGAGTTACATCTTTTCCATTATTGCAGCAGAGTGATGGGATAAAAATTTTAAGAAGTACCAAATTAACTTATCCCCTTAAACATATTTCAAGTACAAAGGACAGGATATACTTAAACCATCCTCCCTCTCCAGAAAAAGGAGCTTAAGTTAAAATGTCATTGGAGTCAAGGTCACCTAGTACCTAGAACAAAGCAGTTATTAATTTTGTTATGGTTTCTGGTTTTTAATTTTTATAAATTAGAAATTTAATGTTTATAAATTAGCATCATTTTGTCATTGAAAAGGTTAATAAAATATGGTATACGGTACATGATAAATATGTAAAAATATTAAATTATTTCCAGTATTCTTATTTTATATCATTTATTTATTATTTTGCTTAGGAAGAATATTCCTGATACGTGCTATAAAAACAAGAGAAACAACTCCACAGAAAATCATTATGACAGGCTTCACTAACTGCTTGTTAACTGCTTTTGTTGTTATTGTTGTTTGTTTTTTGTTTATTTCTTACTATCTTTGATCTTGTCTGTGGTACCAACAGGAGTCAGTAGACTCTCTCTCAAGTAGCGGTGGCATGTAATACAGTTCTGGCCTATGATATGGAACTGGAGCTTGTCAAATCAGAATTGGAGAAAAAAGTTTAAATAAACATAGCTATAACAGTGACATAGGAAATAGTTAATTTTCATTAAAAGAGTTTCTAATTATTCTAATTTATAAAAAGTAAAAACCAAAACCAATTTATTTTCTGACAACATGTAGGGATTAGCCAATACAACTGCTAATGCTAACAGTCATAAGTATTTAATAGGTACTAAATCTATGTGCTTTATACCACATAACTCATTTAACTCAACCCTGGGAAGCAGGAAACAGCATTACTTTGTTAAAGACAACACAGCTTGTAGTAGCATATCCAGAATTCAAATTCAGGTAATTTAACTCTAGAATCTGTGCTATTAACTGTTTTGTGTCACTGCTAATTATCTTCCAACATGCCAACACATATATAAATGTATGTATAAATAAGTGTATGTGTATAAATAAACATGCATATATATTACTTACCAGAAAATGTTCGTTTTAATTTATTTTTTGATACCAGGAATTGAACTCATGGGTACTTGACCACTGAGCCACATCCCCAGCCCTATTTTTGTGTTTTATAGAGACAGGGTTTCACTGAGTTGTATAGCACCTTGTCGTTGCTGAGGCTGGCTTTGAACTTGCGATTCTCCTGTCTCAGCCTCCCAAAGTGCTGGGATTACAGATGTGCGCCACCGTGTCTGGCTAGGAAATGTTCATTTTTAACACAAAAAAATATAATAATGAAACATAATATATTTAAACTTTAAGCAAATGCCTCATGTTTTGATTTACAAGTAAATAGCTTATTAATTTGGTATATCAATTCTGTACTATTTATGACTGTATTCCAAGCCTCTACTATAGAGCCTTGTTCATTGTAGCGACTTCACAGGGATTTGAAGAATGAGTGAATAAAAACAAGTGAACTTGCTGGGAGTGGTGGTACAAATCTGGGAGGAACATCATAAGTTCAAGGGCAACCTGGGCAACTCAGCACAACCCTATCTAAAAATCAAAAATAAAAAGGGCTGGCGATGTAGCTCAGTGGTAGATTATCACTGGATTCAATCTCAAATATCAAACAACAAACAAGTTAACTTGAATTTGATGCAGAGAGGTACAAGTTAGTAAAAGGTATCTGGAGCCAAACAACAAATATAAGTAAAAGATTAATATACAGATTCATTAAGGTTTTCCTTTGAAAATTAAGGTAAATTGTTGAAAAAAAAATCTTATGTACACATTTTTTTTGTGGCAGATGCTGGGGACCAATTGAACCCAGGGGTTCATGCATAGTAGAAAAGCACTCTAGCACTAACCTATATCCCTAGACTCACTTGTGTACTTAAAAAAGAATAAATAAAACTTGTATTTTTATAACACTGATCTGTGAGTATTCATTTAACAAAATAATTTTAAAAAATAGGCAGTCGGGCGCGGTGGCGCACACCTGTAATCTCAGCACTTAGGGAGGCTGAGACAGGCGAATTTTGAGTTCAAAGCCAACTTCAGCAAGGGCGAGGCGCTAAGCAACTCAGTGAGACCCTGTCTCTACGTAAAACACAAAATAGGGCTGGGGATGTGGCTCAGTGGTTGAGTACTCCTGAGTTCAATCCCTGGTACCCAAAAAAAAAAAATTTAAAATAGGTTTGTGCTTTTTTTTCTTTTTTGGAGATTGAACTGCCACTGCGCCCAGCTGGTTTGTGCTTTTTTTTTTTAGCAATAAAACAACTTATAAAACCTTCAAATTATATATTGTAATATATAATTTGTTTCAAGGAAATGTTTTTGGCTGAAAGTTAAAAAAGTAATGTGTCTGTATATGATTATGACATCCAAAATTATAAGTAGGTCATCACGTTGTGGACGTCTGCTATCTTTCTTTTGTCTATATCTGCTCTGAGGTTTCATTCTTCATCATCAAGGAAAAGGTGCCTACGATATGAACATTGAGCAAATAATTCAGTCACTTTCCCTCCATTAGCTCATAAGCCAAGAAAAAAGTAACTTATTAATTCTCTAATTTTTCAATTTATAATTGATAATATAAAGGAATGTTTTACTAAGGGAAAGGGGAGGTATCAGGGAGCAAAATGACCAAATTATAGTTACAGTGTGTACATGTATGAATATCTAACAACAAGTCCCACTATTATGTATAATCGTAATGTAGCAATAAATTATTTTTAAAAGAAATGCTTTAAAAGATACTAGTGTTTGAATGTCTTCAGAAGAAGTTGCTTCTTATCACTTGAGTAGTCTTCACTGCAGATGCATACAACTTTGATAGTATTATTATAAATGTCATCAGCAGGCCTTTTTAAAATATCTTTATTTTATTTATTTTTATATGGTGCTAAGAATTGAACCCAGTGCTTCACAAGTGCAAGGCAAGCACTCCAACACTGAGCTAACAACCCCAGTCTAGCAGGTCTTTTTTTATTTTGTCCTTTCATGTTCCAGAAAATGACTGCTTTTGGATGAGCTTGACTTTACTACTTTTGGACACTCATATTAAATCAAAGACTGGAGGCATTTGAACTTGATGTTACAAATGGGGTAAAATGATGTTATGTACTCACATGAAACAAAATATTCATTGGTTATAGTTGTTTGGTAATTAAAGCAGGGACATCACTAGAGATACTATAGATATTAGAAGAATCAGACAGTATTTATACAATTCTACATCCATAATTCAAAAACATAGATGAAATGGGCTAACTCCTTAAATACATAAACTACCAAGACTAATCACCTGAATAGTCCAATAGCTGTTAAAGAAACTGAGTTTGTAGTTTTAAAATACTACAATACAACAAAAAAACTCTGGACATGAATTTTTTACTGGCCAATCTGATCAAATATTCAAAGAAGAAATAATGCCAATTCTACTCAATCTCTTCCAGAAAATAAGAGAAGAAAACATCTCCCACATCATTTTATAAGGTCAGAATTAAAAGCCAGCACAATCCCAATCAAGATTCTAGAATTTATGGTATAAACTGACAAACAAACTCCAAAATTTGTATTTATAGACAAAGGTGAATGGCTGAAGCAAACGTGGCTAGTCCAAACAGAGATATGCTCTGAGTATAAAATACTAATTTTGAAGACTCAGCATGAAAAAAATGTAAAATATCACATTAATAATTTTTATACTGATTACATGTGGAAATGGCAATATTTTGGACATACTGATTTAAATAAAAAATAGTATTAAAATTAACTTGCTTATTTTTATTTTTTAAATTGTAGTTAATAGAATGTTAAAAATGTTGATTTGCATTAGATTCTATTGAACAGAGTTGCTATACGAAGTCGAGAATGCAAAATAAAACAAAATAACACAATACAACAACATAGATTACCAATGACATCTTAGAATCTTTGGATCAACTGTTGCCAGAAGCCTGCCCTGCCTTCAGATTTTTCAGATACATAAATGAATAAATTACTGTTATAATTTAAAGTGAGCTGGGGCTGGGATTATGGCGCAGTGGTAGTGTGTTCGCCTAGCACGCATAAGGCACTGGGTTCGATCCTCAGCACCACGTAAAAATAAAATAAAGATATTCTGTCACCTACAACTAAAAAATAAACATTTAAAAAAAAAAAAAGATATTCTGTCGCCTACAACTAAAAAACAAAAAACATTAAAAAAAAAAACTATAAAGTGAGCTTCTATAGAAGTTCTTATTTTGCAACTGAAAGCCTCTTTATTCATCGTATAGTCCAGCCATATTTCTTCTACTGGATAAATGAAAATATGTCCAGTAGAATTTCTTTGTACTTCTTTTACCTTACTTGTACATGTTTACAAGGCATTGTTTTCTTTTTATATTTTTTTTAGTTGTAGGTGGACACAATACTTTTATTTTTATTTATTTTATTTTTTATGTGATGCTGAGGATCGAACCCAGTGCCTCATCCATGCTAGGCGAGTGCTGTACCACTGAGCCATAATCCCAGCCCACACACTGGTTTTTATACAGTATTTTATTTTCACTATAAGTAACAGAAGTATAACACTGTTTTCAAATAAAGTAAAATAAATTTTAATAAGTAGGTTCTTGAAGTAGATTTCTTGAGAGAAAAAGAAATTTTCACTGAAATGAAACCCTCATATTTTTTTAATTCAAATGTTACTGAGGATCTACCTAAGCTAGGAAGTCAAATGGGTTTCATTGCCACATCAACTGTTACAGTGGTCTACAGTGCTGTGGTTCATAGGCTGCTAAGCTAAATATTACAGAGATGTTTGTCGTGATCAAAGAGAACAATGAAAGCATGTTCATACATTCGTTTCTCCTGCAAAACAGTGCCTCCCCACAATTAAAAGCAGGAAAAATTTTTGATGCAACTATTTTTAAACCTTTACTTAGTAAGTTAAATTTCCCACTTTCTTCAATATGGAAGGAATAACTATGGCAGAAAGAAGTTTGCCAGCTGAGGGACTAAAGGGAAGTTTATTAAAACTGGAATGTCAGAACGTAAGAAAACTAGTTATGACGAATGATAGAGACTTGAAAACAAATAACCTCAGAAAGTCTTAGAAGGTATATTAAATTGCTTAAACTTTATCCTAAAGGTAAGGATTTAAAGATTTAAGGATAACATTAACTATCTGGCTATCCTGAGGGGAAAAAGGGCAAGACCAACACCAAAGAGTGTTATTAGGAAGTTTTACACTAACCATTCCAGGTCATCACTGATGGTGGCTTGGACATGAGTGATAACAGAAGGAAGAAAGAGAAATGGTGAAATTCAGGAAATACTTGGAAATAAAATTCTAGAAGATATAAAGGAGATAAGAATCAGAGGTAATCCTACAAGTTTCTAGCTTAAACAGGTGTTTGATGGTTGACATCACTTCCTGCAAGAAGGAATACAAGAAGAAATAAGAACCTGTGTATGGTTTTTGGAATTGGATATTTTGAGATATCTTTGAGACATCCAAGAAAAAAACGTCTAGTTGGATATAAAGTTCTCTCTATAGCTCAATAGAGAGATGTACAATAGTCTATAAGTGGTGAATGACGCTATGGGATTAGATTAGCTTACTTACGGAGCATGTATAGGTAAGAAAATTGGGCCTGCAGCAATTTGAAAAATTTGAAGACCTGGGAGGGAAAGAAGGCTCCTAGAGACTGTGGAGGGGGGAAAAAAAAGAAAGCCAAAATAAGAGTATCAAAGAAGTCAAGAAAGTAAGCGTTCAAAAAAGGATGAGGGGGAGAGGATTATCAATGACAAAAATCGCTGAGATGTCAAACTAGAATACTGAAATTTGTCCATAAATTATAGTAACACTGTGAAAATGTTTTGGAGATTAGTTAAGAGTGTGTACCAGATTCTGGTGGATTGTGGAGGCCATCAAGAACAATCTGTGGATGAGAGAAAAGAACATGGCAAAATCGTGATGGAAAATGAGATTGGAAGAGCTTGCATTTTTCTTCTTAAGATGGAAAGCACTTGAACTTCTTTTGACATTAATGGAAGGTAGACTCTGTCTCCCTTTAAGAAGCTTGAAAATGCTATATATTCATTCCCCAGTTTCCTTTAGAAATAGAGTGTAAGTACATACACCTGCCTCACACTTTGAGTTTAGAACTAGTATCACAAACAGCCAGAAACAGCCCTCAAGCAGAGATGACCACTGCAGCAAGATTAATTCAGGAGCAACAGCGAGAAAAGTCAAACACCAGCAGTTGTAAGCAAGTGAGAATAATGCTGTCCTTAAGAGACTGTACCTGTGATGTGGCCCTGGCTTGGTTTCTGCCTGGGAACAGCCTTCCACAGTTTTTTCCATTGTACAGCCTGGTTCTATAGTCCTTCTAGCATTTCTGGGAGGTTCTTAACATCCACACAACAAAGTTACTTTTAGTTTAAATAAGCCAGAGTCATTTTTTGTTGTTTCCATCTAAGACACTGACTGCTTAAGGATTATAATAAAAGACTATGCTTCAGTCAATGGTACAGTGGCAAAATGGCTCCCCCAACACACATATCAAGATATCAGGTTTGAAAAGGTTACACAGTCATTTAGCATCACTAAGCAAGCAAACAGAAATGATTATGTAATTACTTTCTGAAACTGGGCTAAAGAACCAAGTAAGGTAAGGTACCTTGTCACTGGTCTCCAATTTCATTTTGTTAAAAGAAGCATAAATTTTAGCAAGAGTTGAAAGGTTCCCACCTCAAAATACATGAGAGAGAGAGAGAGAGAAGGAAAAACAAAGATTAAGAAAAACTATCTGCAAATCATATATCTGATACTACATATATCCAGGACACACAAGTAACTCTTACAACTCAATAATATGGCAAACAACCTAACTATAAGATGGGCAAATAACAAAAGAAGAATATGAATGGCCAAAGAACACATGAAAAGGTGCTTAGCATCACTACCCATTATGAAAACATAAACTAATACCACGCCCACTAGAATGATTATACACAAAATGGCAATGACAAGTGGTGACAAGGATGTGGAAAAACTGCAATCCAAATACATGACTGGCTGAAAACCAAAACAGCTTGGTAGTTTATTAAAAAGTCAGGCATAGCTGTGGGTGGAATTCGGGAGCAGAGCACTTGCTTAGCATGTGCAAGGCCCTGGATTTGATCCCCGGCACCATAAAAATAAATAAATAAATAATTAGACTTAAATTTACCATGCAAGCTAACAATTCCACTCCTAAGTATCTATCAAGAGAAGTGAAAATATGTTTACATAAAATGCTGCATGCAGATGTCATATAAACATTTATAACATCCAAATATACATGAACTGATGAACAAATTCAGCTACATCATGAATGAACTTCAAAAATATTTTACTAAGTCAAAAAGATCAGACACAAATGACCATACACTATCTGATTCCATTTACAAGAAATGTCCAGAAGGGAAAACATAAAAATACAGAAAGTTTACTGATGGTTATCTAGGACTAGATATGGAAATGAGAATTAAGCATAAAAGAGTATGAGGGATCTTTACTGAGGTGATAAAAATCTTCCTAAAATTGAACTGTGGTATATTTTGCACACATCAGAAAATTTACTCAAAGTCTTTGAACTGTATACTTAATACTGGTGAATTTTATGGCATGTAAACAATACCTGCTATGTTTGAATGCAGTTTGTCTTCCAAGGGTTCATATGTTGAAGGCTTGGTCCCCAGAGTAGTGGTAGGAAAAGGTGGTAGACACTTTAAGAGGTAAAGAGTAATGGAAGGTAATTAGGTCACTGGGGTTATTGCCCTTAGAGGGGAAGTAGGTCCCCAGGAATAAGTTCATGCAAAAGAAACCCTTATAAAAAGAGCCAGACTGGCTCTACCCCTTTCGGTGAACTCTTTTGTATGAGCTACCATTTTGTATAAGCTACCATCACTGGGTTGCCCTCTGCCCTGAGGCACTCAGTAGAGGGCCATGCTCTCTAACCTCCAGAAATGTAGTGGGGAGAGGGGAACGTTACTGGGAATTGAACCCAGGAGCGCTTTACCACTGAGCTATATCCCTAGCCCCCTCCTCTTTTTAATTCTGAGACAAGGCCTCGCTAAGTTACCTCCTCTAAATTGCTAAGACTGCACTCAAACTTAAAATCTTCCTGCCCCAGCCTCTGAAGTCACTGGGACTATACACTTGTGCCACCATGCCTGGCAAATATAAATATACCTCTTTTTATTAACTACCAGCCTCAGGTGTATGTTTTATAGCAATGAAAAATGAACTAGTACCTTAATAAACTTTCTTTTCCTTTTCTTTCTCTTTCTTTCTTTCCTTTTGTGTGTGTGTGGGGGGGGGGGTATAGGGAGTTAAACCCAAGAGGACTCTAACACTGAGCCCCATCCCCATTTCTTTTTTTGTTGTTGTTGTTTTGTTTTGTTTTGTTTTTGAAACAGAATCATGATAAGTTGCTGAGTACGGCCTTGAACTTGTAATCCTGCCATTTTAGCCTCAGTCTCTAAAGCTGCTGGGATTTCAGGCCTGCAATACCTTTCTTTTAAATAAGGCTCTTGGTGTCCTTTTTAAGTCCTCATTAGAGGATCTTGCAGCAAATAGGCAGATCAGGTTTCTGTACTGTTTGTAAGAGGAACATCTGTTGTTAAGAGAACTTCCCAGACTAAGAACGGCTCCTAACACAGCATTTGTAGCATCTGTATATTTTAGAACAGTGCTTTTCAAAGTGTGGTCTGTGACCAACACCTACCCAATCCATGGGCACTGTCACTGTTTGAAATTGGCCCATGAGTAAGTAATTACAGAAATTAAGTGTTTAGAAACTTTTTTTTTTGGTACCGGGGATCGAACTCAGGCTCAGCCATGTCCCCAGCCTATTTTGTGTTTTATGTAGAGACAGGGTCTTAATGAGTTGCTTAGCACCTCACCATTGCTGAGGCTGGCTTTGAACTCGTGATTCTCCGGTGTCAGCCTCCCAAAGTGCTGGGATTACAGGCGTGGGCCACCATGCCCGGCTTGTTTATAAACTTTAATGGCAATTTGACAAAAAGTAATGTTTATATCTGCTGAATCCTATAATAAAATATTTAGACTTATACACTGTATTTCTTTGGACTTTTTCCCATTAAATTTTTCTAGTCATTTTTATAGTATTTTACAAAGGAATCAGCTGAGATTTCTAAAACAACAAGTTAGGCCAGGTTCAGCGGTACACACTCGTAGCTTCCTCTATTAAGGAGGCTGAGGCAGGAGGATCACTTGAGCCTGTCAGTTCAATACCAGCCTGGGCAACACAGAAACCATCTCAGAAAAACAAACAAACAAAAAACACTAAAAACAATGTGTTATCACAGATAATTTGAAAAACATTATTCTACCAGGTAGTAATAATAATAGAACAAATTATATAACATGAGGTCCCAAATGTCTGTCAATGAATTAAATTCAGACAATATAATAACTGAGCATACATATTACTTAACAGATCTCTAGGAGAGATGCTTTTACACCATCCTACAATTGGCTTTCAGGAAGACTGGTTGATCAAAAATATCTTGTTAAATTCATCTTTTAAAAATATGAAATCATATTTATTATAGGAATTAAATTTTTACTTAAATATCTTTACAAGAAAAAAAAACAAAATCTCTAGTCCCATATGGCTTAATTTTCACACTTCATCAAACATATAAGAAAGAACTACCCTATATTCCTGTTATAGAAAATAGAGGCCATGGTAGCAATTTCAACTTGAGTCTGGAATACTAAAATTATACAACAACAAAACAAATTCACAGACCAATATTCTCATAAATGCACACACAAAATTCCTCAACAAAGCATATTTGGAATCAGCCATTAAAAAAATAATGGATTATAACTATTTGAGGTTAAACTCATTTTTTAAAAACATGCTTTCAAAATGCCTAGCTACTCTAGTGTTACATTTAATACTAAATTTTAAAAGGCCTTCTGCATAATCCAGATTATAATAGATGATAGTCTGTTTTTGTTTTAATAAACAGATTTTCAATTTTATACTTCAAAGACAAAAATTGAAACTACATATAATTTATGTCAACTACCTGCCTTTTTCCTTAACTAAAAAAGTAGGTTTGAATTTGAAGAAAAACTTGGTCTTTGAACTCTCATAAGTTATGGTCCTAGGAAAGGTCCTATAAATTGAAATACAGTAAGCTGGTACAAATCAAACAGCATGTTCCAACTTTCATTTGGAAATTAATATAAAACATATTCAAATCAGTATAAAACACATTTACAAATTATATAACATGAGGTCCCAAATGTCTGTCAATGAATTAAATTCAGACAATATAATAACTGAGCATACATATTACTTAACAGATCTCTAGGAGAGATGCTTCATAAATCAACGATCAACAAAGGGCTAGAAGACTCAGGACAAAAGTAGAAGCCCTAAGATCCCAGAGAGATGCTGTGCAGCCTGGACTCTCCTAATACACATAGTCTAGTACAGAGACACACAACAAACCCTTGACTGCACTGGATGATATTGTTTAGGTAATGTGTACTATATAATAAATGATAAAAACAAAATAGAAATAAACTGAATTACTGTTTAAAATCAAAACCTATCTTCAAAAGGGGAAGTTATCCAAATTCCACAAGTGTCCATCAGAATTTGAGCACAAAGAATTAGAAAGTTAAAGCTGTTTTTGCAACACAGAAGAAAATGTAAACTAGAAGGTAAGCACCCAAGTTCTGACTTGGCAATAAGAACATCTTTGTCCCTACACTTCCTTATTGGACACAAATGATAAAGTGAATTATTTCTAATCCCTTCCTTTCAAGGATTCTGTATTACAGCTTGTTGGTTTGAGCATCAACAATGCAAAACACTACCACATGCATTACACTATCTTAAGATGTTACTGTGCCTGTTCTAAACTGAAATCTACATATATGGTTCTCTGGAAGTTAATTCTTCATTTAGGTCTTTAATAGAAATTGATTTTTCAAAAAAATCCATTTAATAATTTTCCAAATAATTTCGATAACATTTTAAATATATTTTACTTACAACCTAGTATCTTGATCAGTTTGGAATTATTAGTTTGGTGACTCATTCAAAGTCACTGTTTTCAAAAAGCTTTTTCCTAAGATCATATATCTACCATTATGCTTGAAAAAGGAAAGGAAAAGCAAAGTTAAAAAATGTTCAAATAGAATTTTTTAAATATTATATATATTACGAATATACTGTAAGACAACTACAAAAGTATGTAAATAATTTGCACAGTGACTTGTACTTTAATATAAGTTTGAAAGGAAAGAATGATTATTTTAAAAAATCTCAATAACTCAATCATGTGCTGTAAGTAATCTCTCTATAATAGAATCTTTGTTTCTCCAGATAAAGAAATCACCGCCATTAGCAGAAATTGCAAGAAAGAAGAGTTAAACTTATTCCTAACAATTACAGAAATTTTAACTAACAACTTTAATAAACCTATGCTAATTCAGCTTAATCCTCTAACCCTGAGAAGATTTATCATTTCTTCAGGTTAATTTCCCATTGGTTACTGGATAATTCTTCAGGATATCTAAAATACCACTTTCTGGAACTCTCTGATGAATCTGATTAAATGCTAAACACTTTTTCTATTTTTATTATACAATGAGTCAGGCTGCATAAATTCACATAGCCAATACTCTCTCTATATATATTTTGAAAATGCATATAATCAATGCTGAAAAAATCATGGTAATAATACAAAGACTGGAAATATATTGGAATCAAGTTTTTTTAAGTAGTGAAAACTGAGTTGCTGAAATTATTTTAAAGAAATATGAGAGGTTCCAAGATGGCGGCCTAGACAGTCTACTTGGTGCTAGGCTTCCTGGGACCAAGGCTGGAAGTGGTGGAGGTGCCAACTTCCAGCCTGTTTCTTGGCAGCATTCAGCAGCTCACCATCACCCGCAGGAGTTTCGCTCGCGTGTGTGTGTGTGCAGGACCACCGGAAGACAAGGGAAGCCGCAGGCAGCGTGACTCCAGCGCCAGCCGGTGGAGCGCTGCTGCAGCTGGGCCCTCGGCCCAGGGTGCAGGCCCTCTGGGCCCAAGGCTGGAAGTAGTGGAGGTGCCGTTTTCCAACCAGCTTCTTGGCAGCATTCAGCGGCTCACCATCACCTGCAGGAGTTTTGCTCACATATGTGGGCGCAGGACCACCGGGAGACAAGGGAAGGCGCAGGCAGCGTGACTTCGGCGCCCACCAGTGGAGCGCAGTTGCGGCAGGGGGCTCCGGCCCAGGGCTCCAGCCCAGAGTTTGCCCCGGGCGTGCCGGGCCTGCTTCCACACAGGGTGCCTGGCCCCAGCACCTACCCAGCTGCGAAAGACCCCTAGCAGTTGCTACTGTGGACGGACCGTCTCCTGAGCAGACCCCCGGCTATTGTTCTTTTTGGACCGCCTTCTAACTCGGCAGAACTTCCTACACACCAGGCGGCACAGGTGAACACCTGGGAGCAAACTTTGGCCGAGGCGCAGCGCAGGGTGGAACAGCGACTCTACCAGCGGCTCAGAGTTTCACCCTGCTATGGGACACCAGTGGGGAAAGTCCAGCAAACAACGGACAACGCCAACTACTGGAGGTGAAAGGAAGCATACCTGTTTATTTACACTGAGACTTTTTACATTTTTTTATGCTTATTTTTAATTCTATCCTTTATCTTTTTCTCCTAATAGTTCTATTGCTTAATCTTTTTGTTTTATCTCTCTGCTCTCTTCGTCTTTCCCTTCTTTCTTTTTCCTTCCCTCTTTTCTCTCTCGCTCTTCTCCTACCCTCTAATCCTCAACAGTTGCGACATCAAATATCTGCTATACAGCGGGATATGGTTAAGTTGGGATTTTGGAACTGTATACTAGAGTGGTATTATATACTCTTATAAATTCCAAGTGCATATGTTTTATCTGTCTTGCTATCATCTCTCCTCACCATATTCTTTTCTTCCTCCATACTGATCTTCCCCAACTCTATGTTGCTCTAGTAACAGCCAGCTCCTCTTGGATTCCTTTCTTATGCTCTCTAAGATTTAATAAACATATCCTCACTTCCTACTAACTCAACATTCTGTCCTACACCCCACCCTCAAGTTTCCCTAGCCCACCAAAAAATACTATATACCCTTGTGCAAATTTATTGGTTACATAATAGATTGTAAAGGAACACATAATTGTTGTACATCATGACTAAACTGTAAATGTATTTGGGAGCTGTTAGGAGCTACTTGGTTTGAAATTATATATTGCTTGTATTGAGATCAATCAATATTGATCTCCCCTTTAAAGGAGAACGAAACCCTGCAAGGAAACCTTACCCATATAGGAATAAAAACTGTAACACCTTGGATCAGCAGAGCTAGAAGGAGAGACACATAAACATCATGAGAAAGCATGGGAAGAAAGTGACTCAAACAAACCAAGATACTACACTATTAGAATCCATGGTCTGTACAGCAGGAGGAATGACAGAACAGGAATTCAGGATGTACATAATTAAAATGTTCGGTGACTTAAAGAATGATATAAGAGAGCAAGCCCAGTCAGCAAAAGATCATTTCGATAAAGAGATACAAAGACAAATACAGGAAGTAAAAGATCACTTCAATAAAGAGCTACATAGTCAAATACTGGAAGTAAAAGATCACTTCAACAAGGAGATAGAGATTCTGAAAAGGAACCAAACAGAAATCCTTGAAATGAAAGAAACAATAAACCAAATCAAAAACTCAATAGAAAGCATCACCAACAGATTAGACCAATTGGAAGACAGAACCTCAGATATGGAAGACAAAATATTTAACCTTGAGAACAGAGTTGACCACACAGTGAAGACAGTAAGAAGCCATGAACAGAACATCCAAGAGCTTTGGGACAACATTAAAAGACCGAACTTGAGAATTATTGGGATAGAAGAAGGCATAGAACTCCAAACCAAAGGCATGAGCAACCTATTCAATGAAATAGTATCAGAAAACTTTCCAAATATGAAGGATGAATTGGATAATCAAATTCAAGAGGCTTACAGGACACCAAACGTTCAAAATCACAACAGACCTACACCAAGGCAC
>CM053403.1:145104459-145203355 GCA_028644305.1 Xerus rutilus | reverse complement strand
TTTTAAATTTTTAGGGTATAAGCCAAGGAGTGGGATAGCTGGATCGAATGGTAGTTCCATTCCAAGTTTTTTAAGAAATCTCCAAACTGCTTTCCAGATTGGTTGTACCAATTTGCAGTCCCACCAGCAATGCTTGAGTGTATATAAATGGTCACAATCTTTAAAAGTTGAATATTATACCAACTTTCACTTATGAAAAATAACATTAGGATAAATTTATAATTCCCAGGAGAAATAATTCAAATTTTAAAAAACTGCATTCAAAAATAAAAGAACTACAATTAAATGAATAGAAAAAGAAAACATGATTTTTACAGCAAACATGGTAGCTCTCTGAAACATATAAAACTGGAATGGAATGAATATAACATACAAGAGACTCAAAAAGAACAAAGATACCCAGGCATGGTGGCGCATACCTGTAATCCCAGCACTTTGGGAGGCTGAGACAGGAGGATCGCAAGTTCAAAGCCAACCTCAGCAGCAGTGAGGCACTTAAGCAACTTAGTGAAACCCTGTCTCTAAATAAAACACAAAATGGGGCTGAGGATGTGGCTCACAGTAGTCGAGTACCCATGAATTCAATCACCAGTACACATACACGCACACAAAAAAAAGAACAAAGATGAGTATTACCAATGAATTCAACACATAGTGAAAGAAGCAATGGTATTCCAACAGACACTTGCCATAAAAACTGCCAGAATGAAACAATGCAAGATTTGTTGCAATATATCTTAGAACTTACCAAAAATGAGCTATTAAGTTTCTATTTCTAATGCTTTAAATATGGTTTTGGGCTAGAAGACTGAAATCTGCCCAGCAGCAAAAATGAAGCCTCACTAAAGGCATTCTTTCCTTGATGAACACTTGTCACCACAAATAGTGTTCACTTTATGCAGTACACAAAACAGTCTGGTTTTAAAGTTTGGATTTTCAATTTCCCATAATACAGGCAACATTTTTAGAAGAGCTCACATTAAAATAAATGTGTCTTTACAGTTACAGGATGAAATTTTAAGCAGACAAGCACCAATGCCCTGGTTTTCCACTTTTTTCGTAAACCATATGACTTCCACATGCTGAGAATATTTTATGCTGTAACCTGCAGTAAAGGCTTTACATCATTTTAATGCCCCAGTGCGTAAGATGCAAGAAAATCAGCCCAATGAATACAGGGAACAGATCTGGTTTACATGTAATGATTTTGATCCAACTATTAATCATAAAAAGTTTAATGATCTCTTTTCCCAGTAAATAATTGCATTTCCATAGATGAAAACAAACCAAATTTTTTTTAGCAAATAGTGGGTGGAATACACTCATTTTTCCACCTCTTAACATTTTTTTACCTCTAAAATACTTAGTATACATTTTTAAATTCTATGACTATAGTATATGTTTCAGAAAAACAACACTATTATGTAGTTACATATGATTTTTTCTCAGGTTTTTGCAAAGTAACGTTTCAGGTAAAGATACAAGCTTAAAATAAGTAATTCTGGAAATCCTGGTGTCTAACAAATTGAAGGTTCAGCTTTGGAACATCATTTTCTATAGTTTAAATTCAAGATTTAGAATACACACTCACGTTTTTCTATTCAGGTCAATCTAAATATATACGCTACCTCATGCTTACAGTTCCCTTATCTGTATGAATGACCAACAGCAAAAATTTCAAATCAGAGGTTATGAAACTTACCATAAAATTACATAGTGTATCTATATGTCTTTTAGTTTTAATGAAATCTGAAAGTCCCTTAGTGATAGGTGGGAGACGCAAGGATTGATAAGTTCTGGACTAAATATGTAAAAACATTAATTTCTCAATAGTTTAAATAGAAATTAAGTCGATTCCTTTAGTCATTTAAAATTCCATAACACTAAAAATCTGTCACAGAAGGGTTACTTGAGAACTTATATTTCAGATTGAAAGAAGCACCAAATATATGATCTTAAATTTTCCTGGTGTAATGTTATTAAATACTGAAGACTGTGAGAAACAAGAGGTGTTGCATTCCTCTTCCCTTTTTAACTCTAATTGAGAATTCAAAAATCAAATTCTCCAAACTTGACTTATAATCCAATTAGATCGAGCAACTCAGTTGTGCAGTTTTATTAGGTTCCATGCAAAGCACTGCAAACCTGATGTGATAATTACCTGTGGCACAAATGCAAAATAAAAACAAATGCAGGTCTTTTCATTTATTGATGCATCTTATAGTAAAATGATAAAAAGCACAACCATATTGGCACAAACTAAATGAAAAAACACAGGAAGTATTATGTCCATCAGGAAGAAAACTATACTATGTCAAGGAAGGCTGGAAGAAAGGAGGAAATAAAAAGGAAGAGGAAGGAAGAAGAAAGGATGGAAGGGAGGGAGAGAGGTAGAGAGAATGCAAAGGTTTCTGGACCAGCAAGATCCCAAAGAAATGGTCCTGTCACATCATTCTACCTTATATGATACATGAGGTTTTTTAAAGGCTTCAGACTAAATAAAACCAGAAAGCACTTTATACCATTCAATTTTACATAGTATGGTATCTTTACTGCCAACTGCATTCTTCCCCGCACTCAATGCTTCCTCACTCTTCCACACCAGCTTTCAGACAAATGTGAAACAGAACAGGGTGGGGTAGAAGAAAAACAAGCGGCGACTTTGAGCGCACCCCCTTTACCCGCAAATAATTTCCAACACTTTTTCTTACTACGAAATGCAGTCGTCCTATCTCAGGACACACAACAGACATCCCGTCCCATTAGCAGACAGACGCGTATGCAACCCCACACTCCCGACCCCCAGCCCACGCCCCCGAATTTTCGGTAATTTATGAATTTATTGAACAGGAAGATAACAAGATGCCTCTACCTACTGTTTCGGGGCGAAGGTGGGTGGAGGACTCCTTTCAAAGTAGCCCCAATAGTGTCACCCAAACACAGTTCCGGAATAAAATATTAAGAAACACTTTTCCTTTCCCACCTATCCTCCGGCTTCAGGATGCCAAGAGCCATCTCCACGCCACACCACCTCCACCGTCCTCCAGCCCGGAGTTTGGGGTGGAGATCTGTCTGCGAGGGGCGGGGGCGGGGGCGGAGTGTGCGCGGGCCGGGGACGGGACGAGCCTGCCGCCGAGCCCCGCCGGCCCGCACCGCGGCCGCCGCCGTCCAGCCCCAGGACGCACGCACGCCGCTCAGCCCAGGCCCGCGGGAGCTCTGCCTCTGCCCCTCCAACTTCCCATCTCCACACGTCCCTTACACGAGCACGGCGCCCAAGTGCACGTCACGCGGCTTCCACCACAGCTCCACGCCCCACACCGCCCAGCACACCTCGAAACCACCTCGCAGTTTCCCAAACTCCAGGCTGGAGACCCCACCTCCAGAATTCAAACCTTCCGCCCATCGTGGAGGAAACCCGGAGAGGAGAAGTGGGAAAGCAGTCGACGCCTCTCAATTCCGCCCCTCACGAACTGCCCCACCCCACGCCCCGCGCCCGAGTCGCCCTCTCGCAGCCCCCTGCTTCCTCTCTCCTCTCCAACCCGCCGCTGAGGAGACCCATCCCCGGCGCCTACTCACTTTCTCCCCAAAACCCCTCAATTTTTTTTTCTTAAAGTGAAGAGAAACAAGTGAGAAAAGAGACTCGAGGCAGTCCGGCTTCAAAACCGCTCGACTCACCTCCGAATCCTCGCCGAGTTCTCTCGCCCGGCACAGCCCCCTCCCCAACGTCCCGGTGCGAAAGGCTGGGGTAGGGAGGAGGGAGGCGGGAGGGGGAGGGGTGTCTTCCGCGTGGGGCGCCCGTCGGGAGGGGCTGGGAGGGCTGAGGCCGCGCAGGAAGAGCACAAGGGGGAGGGGAGGTCCCTGTCTCCCAGTCTCCCCCTGAAAACCTCCCTTGTCTCAATCACATCAGACTGACTGTCTTTGTCTGGTTGACAACCGCCATATTGATATCAACAGCCCCGCTCCCACCTGCTGCCGCCGGGCGTCCCTGGGAGTTGTAGTTTCTGCCTCCCTGGAGTATAAGTTCGGGGCTGGGCGTCTAGAGGCCCCAGGGAACTACAGCTCCCGGCAAGGCCTGCGCCCATCCGCCTTCCCACAGGGAGGCGGAGCAAGAGGAACCGGAGCCGCGGGGACTACACATCCCAGAATACCACGGGTGCCGGGCCCATATGGGGGACATGATATCATGCTGGGGCGGAGAGGGAGGATGGATTGGCGGCCGAGATGAATTTGAGCTCACGGAAGGAGGTGTTCGGAGAGGAGAGGGAGGAATGGGAAAGGCGACCACGGTTCCCGGCATGCTTTGAGAGGACTACACTTCCCAAGATGCCCCGCGCAGGGGCGCGGGGAAGAAAGACTGCAAGTCCCGCGATGCTCTCGGCGGCCGGCGGCGAGGTTGAACCGGAAGGCGCTTCCTAGGCTGGAGGAGTGCGGGGACTGGTGTTCCACAACCCAAACTCTGACATGAAACTGGTGAGTCTCCGCTCCTAGGTCGGAGGGCAGAGGTGATGCGGTATGCTTTTGGACTTCGTGGTTTCCACCTTGGGCAGGGAACCGTCGCGGAGGAAGGGTGGCAGATAGGAAGCTGGAGACTGAGGGGGCCTAAGGAAGGTTGCTTTTTGTGGTTGAGGTTTGAATTCGCTCCCTTGCTTGTCTTCCCCTTACACTCACTCACTCAGCTGCGCTGAGGTCTTAATCACTCTCTGGCGGGCCCCTTTGGACAAACATGAGGTCAGCTGTCACATTCCTTCCCCTTCGAGCTAAGGGTAGGCTCTATGACCTGGGTTCGGTCTTGCTTCTCAGCTTCCACCTGAGTATCTTATCCTCTTTCCGCTCGAGTCGCTTGTCCCTACCCTTGTTGAAAAGGCTTGATTCCATTTGAACAGATAGTAGAAAACATCTGACTGAACGTGACTGCTTTTTAAATTTCCTGCCCTAACTAGACACCTAACTGCCCTTGCTTGGAATTCAGAGAAAGCCGTGGCCAGGGTGCGAACTTGAAGGATTTGAGTCTCAAACTTTGCCTCGGGTTTGGATGCGCAGAGAGGAAGTGTTAAGGCTTCCAGGTTAGGGCTGGGGGACTGCGTGATTCAAGGCTAGATGGAGCATGCCTGTCTTGGAGAAGTCTTGCATCCCAAAACTCAAAAGTCTGGCTTCTAGGAAAGCTTCTCAGACCTTTGTTCTGAGCCATTTTAACTCTCATTGTGCATACAGTCCTGACAAGTTAGTTTATTCCAACTCTACTGGATTAATAGTAGCATAATTAAGAGAATAGAAAAGCAGGTGTGTAATGCTGTTTCTCAACCTTTTAAAATCCATGTTCTTGCAGCCAGCTTCTTATTAAGCTGTGCTTTCTGTGATTGTTACCCAAAAAGAAAATGTTCGTTTTTTTTTTTTTCAATTTATATAGTTATTTGAATTTGCTCTTCCAGAGACTGCAACCCACCCACTCTCATTTGATAATCACCAGCTGTTTTCTGAAAGGAAGTCAGAAAGTCTTAAAAGTAGATTCAACTCCAAAAATGTCTCCCTTCAAAGCCATTTAGGAAAGGGCAAGGATACAGGCCAGTAAACCTTAAGAATATCTTTGCCTCTGTGTTAGTGTGCTGAACATTGAACAGTTCAGATTGAAAGTTACAGCTCTTGCCCTGAGGGAAGTCCTTGCCCTACCTAAGGAAGAAGATGGGAGAGCAAGCCAGAATTGCAATTCACTGTTTACAGTAGAATAAAGCATGTTCAGGGTTTAGTGAACTGAGAGAACAGGTGATTGGGGAGGACAGCTTTCTGGAAGTGAGATTAAACTGATAAGAAGGATAAGTAGGAGCCTGGGAATGTAGCTCAGTGGTAGAGTACTTACTATGCATGACAACCTGGGTTCAATTTCCATCACCAAAAAATCTTCTTCCATGAAGATTTCAACGTACAGGATCAAAAGAGCTTGGCACTTTAATGGTTGAAACACAGAACCTACGTCCTCATTAAAGACTAAATCAAGACAGGTGTGGCAGTGCACGCCTGTATTGCAGCTACTCTTGAGACTGAGGCAGGAGGATCACAAGTTCGAGTACAGCCTGAGTATCTTACCAAGACCCTGTCTCAAAATAAGACTTTGAAGGGCTGGGATTGTAGCTCAGCGGTAGAGCGCTTGCCTCGCATGTGTGAGGCCCTGGGTTTGATCCTCAGCACCACATACAAAGCAATAAAATAAAGACATTGTGTTCATCTACAACTGAAAAAAAAAAATCTTTAAAAAAAAAAAACAATAAGACTTTGAAAAAGTGCCAGGCATGTATCTCAGGTAGAATGTTCCTGGATTCCATCACTGATACCACACATGAGAAAAAGAAAAAAAGAATCGCATTTGATATGCTCAGTTTCAGAAGGCAGGCAACTGTGAAAAAGTTATTTGCTTAACACATTCATGAGGGTATCAGAAAGCCAAGGATTTAAATGCACTTTGCTTTGTTCATGAAATCCTCCTGTTTAATTTATTTAGAGATGTAAAAACATGGAAAGGAAAAAATAAAATGACTTCTTCCCTCTAAGCATCAAAAGATGCCTCATAGGAAAAGGAAGTGTTTCTGTTGATATTCTTTCCCTCTTTACTTTCAAACCATGTGTTGCATACACTAAACACTTTCAGCGTTGAAAGATTGATGGCCTATAATGTGGAATCTTTTTTTTTTTTTATATATATATTTTTAGTCGTAGATGGACACAATGTCTTTATTTTATTGCTTTGTATGTGGTGCTGAGGATCGAACCCAGGGCCTCACGCATGCGAGGCAAGCGCTCTACCGCTGAGCTACAATCCCAGCCCCTATAATGTGGAATCTTTATCGAACTACCAAAGTAGTTTCAAAAGCATTGTTCCTCAATAAGTTAAACTTGTGTGTTGTGCTTCCCAAAGGGTTTGAAGAGATCTTCCTGTGTCCTAAAATTTTTAGCATTGTATTCTGCTTCAGGAATGTGAGGTCTGCTGCATTTACATCATAACCGCTGGGGGGTTAGCTCAGTGGTAGATAACTTGCATAGCATGTGCAAGACCCTGAGTTCAATCCTCAGCAGCCCTTCCTCCAATAAAAATAAGACTGATAATCACAATACACAGAAATACATTTTGTTCAGCACATTCTTGCTTTTGAGATTATGACTTTCCAAAGTATCTTTCCAATGTAGAACCTCCCACCATATCTTGTTGATTCTACTTTCTTGGTGAAAGTTTCTTGAATAGGTCTATTTCTCTCCAGTTTCACTAATAGTGCTCTTTTCACTTGACAAGTAAAATTCAGTAAGACTGTCTAACTACTGGTCTCTTAGCATTCATTCTTTTTTTTTTTTTTTTTTAGTTGTAGATGGACATAATATCTTTATTTATTTTTTTTATGTGGTGCTGAGGATCGAACCCAGTGCCTCACGCATGCAAGGCAAGCGCTCTACCACTGAGCCACAATCCCAGCTTGGCATTCATTCTTGACACTCTCAAATCCATTTTCTGTGGTGGTGTGTGTTTTGTTGTTGTTGTTATTTTTGTTTTTTTTGGTACTGGGGATTGAACTCAGGGACACTCAACCACTGAGCCTCATCCCCAGCCCTATTTGTGTTTTATTTAGAGACAGGGTCTCACTGAGTTGCTTAGCGCCTTGCCTTTGCTGAGGCTGGCTTTGAACTCACGATCCTCCTGTCTCAGTCTCCTGAGCTGCTGGAATTACAGGCATGCGCCATCGCGCCTATCTATCTATTTATTTATTTATACTGGAGATTGAACTCAGGGGCACTCGACCGCTGAGGCACATCCCCAGCCCTATTTTGTGTTTTATGTAGAGACAGGGTCTCACTGAGTTGCTTAGTGCTTTGCAGTTGCTGAGGCTGGCTTTGAACTCGGGATTCTTCTGTCTCAGCCTCCCTAAGTGCTGGGATTGCAGGCTTGCACCACTGTGCCTGGCTTCTGTAGTTATTTTAAATTGTGTTCCATAGCCTTATAACTTCCTTTGCCCTTAGGATTAAGTCTTACAGTTCTTAACTTGGTTGATTTGTCCATGAAGAATATGGCTCTGCTAAACTTTCCACACCCATGTCTAATCTTCTCCCTTGCTCATTTTTTTCCCCAATCATATAAGATATGTTCAGTTCCTTAAGCTCATCCTTTTCTCTTTTGCCTTTGGGACATTGAATATGTCACATTGCCTGACATATTCTTTTTTTGCCTGGCTAGTGTCTTCATGTTTCAGGTCTCTATATAAATAGCACTTTTTCAAGTTCTCCTTGAATTAGGTACTGATGTTAGGTGCTTCCATGGCACCCTTCCTGCTTGTAGGACCTGTAATTATTGGTTTAGTATCTGTCCTTATGTAAACGTTTATATTCCAAGAACCTGACAGTGACTTCACTAAATAATTGAATAAATAATTTCTGAAGGCCTGTC
Organism: Xerus rutilus; assembly: GCA_028644305.1. Lineage (NCBI taxonomy): Eukaryota > Metazoa > Chordata > Mammalia > Rodentia > Sciuridae > Xerus > Xerus rutilus. Next base: position 145,194,933 of record CM053403.1, on the reverse strand, counting down.
AAAGTATGTGAATAATATTGAGAAAAAAATTACAGGTGAAATTAACAAGATTACAGTAAGCCATAACTTTTGGAGTAAAAAGAATAATTGTTACCTTTTATAGAGCACAGTGTGCCAGACCTTGTGCTAAGTACTTATACAGTATCCCATTTAATCCTTTGATCTGGGTAATAGCATTCCCATTTTACAGATAAAAGATGTGAACTTTGGGGAAGTAAGATAAGTGACTCCAAACTTACTCAGATTAAAAAATGTAAGAGAGCCAAGATCTGAGCCCAAGTTTCTCAGACTGAATAAGACTTTTTGCTTAGTGGGGGCAGGGGCTCCAGCACCCTGCTCTGGGTATTGAACGCAGCCCTCCATATACTAGGCAAATACTCTACCACTGAGTTGCATGCCCCATCCTAGAAGGGAGGATAAAGTACCTACTGAAAAATTGTATGTAAGGCTATTTTTTAAATTAGCTTTAAATTTGAGTTTGGTTCAGTTAAGATCTTTTTTAAAAAAAGGCTATTGTAAAAAAAATTAAAGTTTGGAAACTTCCTTGATTATTTCCCAGTGCCCTATCAGAGAATACCAATTCAGTGAAGTTAGTCTTTTTTATATTATGTAAGTTTAGCTTCCATGATACCGTTTGGTAATTCTCTAACTTTGCATATCTCTTTCCTAGTGGCTTTTCACACACCCACTTGAAGACAGTGTCATTCTAATGTAATGTTTGGATAGTGATCAAAGGATCGTAATCACTGCCTATATATATGATATTATGTCATATTCTGGCAACTTTATTTAACTAAAAAAAAATTCGTTGGTATTTTCAATTAATCATTTTAGAAATAACAAGAAAATTGGAAATGTTATCTTCCAATTAGCACATTTTAGGGTATGTTTGCTTATTAGTATAAATTAAGCCTAACTTGGCCAGTCAGCTACAGATAGGAACTAGAATTCACCAGGTCCTTAACAAAAGACCATGGACCAAAAAAGATATTTAGTACACTGATGGTAAGTAAGTTGTAAACATCATGGCTAGGAATCTAATCATTCAAACAGATGAAGATTAAAATGAACAAAATACATTCAAGAATGTAGCACGTGTACTTTCTAGACAGTTCCAGAGATGGAATTTTATAGCTTATTCAGTCAACAAAGACTTGCCATGCAACACAGAATACCCTTGGCATTCAAAGTTTCAACACTTTACATTTTAAGTATTACATTTGACCCCAGAGATCTATGACATGGAATTATTTATGGTCTTGCTGAGGCACAAATTTGAATGTGACTTTAAGATTAATGATAATCCTTTGTGAATGAGGCCTTCTGCCTCACTGTCCATGGCTTTGCAGAATTATTGTTACTCTTGTGAAAAGTCTGAAGGAAAAGTCTTTTGAATCTGTGTTATACTATACTTATTGAATTTGATGGAGAAAGTTTTATACTGTGGTTGTATTTACAAATGTAAAATCTTGAGAAGGCCATGGAATATATTTTTCAATGGTGTATGTGCCTTTGTGCAAAATGCTGTTTCATTTCTACTGGCTCAAACTTTTAACTCACTATTACTCTGGGGGAAACAGATGGAGCGAAGAAATGAATTCATGGACTACTCCCAGTGGGGGACAAGTAGAACATCAAGCAAGGTTGTAGATTATATAGATCTTTGCTTGAAAGGTGCAAATCCTACCCCAAGTTCCGTTTAACAAATCATTACAAAGGGGTGTGGCTAATCCTCACCTTGAGTCTGAGTGTGTTGAATTTTTTTTTCTCGTTTACAGTTGCAGAATTCTTTTAATTTCCTAGAACTTGGATCCAGAACAGAAAATCTCTTGCTATAAATAACAAGCATTCAAAATTTTTTACCAGTGCTTGATGCACCTATTGCAGTGTGATAGTTAAAATCACACTGATGTCAACCTGATTTTCCTCTTCTCTCCTAGCTGGTTGATTCTAGTGCCCTCATGTGTCTATATGATGTAGTGTCATTTCAAACCTTTGAAAGGTCTTTTTATCACAAAGTCAGTATGGTAGGTTTTTTCCTTTTATAATTTCCTCAAACTCTGAAAAGCTATGTGTGACATAAAAACAAGTTATATACCTTCTTCAGTAGTGCCCTAAATAGATAATTTATTCTTGGGCATTTCATAGTCCTAAGTTATGACTCTAAAAATTAAGTTTTTTGTACTTAACCAAGGCAAAAAAAAATTTTTTAATAATAATAATAATAGTTGAATTGAAAAAAAATACCTTACCACTGGTTGCTCAGCAAAACCAGAATGGTATCCCACTCCAAACATAATTCTTGCTTTAACAGCAGTAGTACATTTGTTTTGTAACTGGTTTGTTCTGAGTACTCAAATCTCTCTGCCCTTTGCTCTGGTGATCAGCAAAGTGTATTTGACAAAATAACTTCTAAGAGCTGAGAGTGCAGTGGCCGTCAAACTCAAAACCTAGTTATTTCAAATGGAAAAATTGCTCCTGGTTTTCTAAACATCATTGGAGGTCCAAGAATAAACCAACCCTCAGTTTTCCATTATCATTTATTTATTCACTCAGCAGGTCTTTCTCAACAACTCTGGTAGACATTGCTTAAGGAACTGGCTGTACTTCAGTGAACAAAACATTTATTCTCTGCTTGTATGGAACTTAAAGTTTAGTGGACTTTCTTAGTATGGTTCAAGCAATATTACAGTAAATGCCATCATGTAGAGAGATTATTAAGCACTGGCTCAAGTACTTTTGTAATATAATGATAGAAAGTGGATTTAATAGTATCCAATAATATACTGTCTTAAAATTTTAATAGATAAGGCTCAGTTGCCCACCAGTTTTCTGTTGTACCAGTAGAATATGAGAATACATTTTCCCCACCTTACCAGCAATGCTGTTTACTCTTACTGTCTTACTAATATAACTTTAATCTATCCTTACATCCTTCATCTACTCAAGGCTTTGAACATATTTAATAAACCACACCAACAGAAGTGATTGTGAATGTGGGATGATGTACCAGCAAGGGAAGCAAACTTCTTTTTCTTTTTTAATTTTTTAGTCTTTTTAAATATACATGACAGCAGAATGTATTTTGACATATTATACATACATGGAATGTAACTTCCCATTCTTGTAGTTGTACATGATGTGGAGTTACACAGGTCATGATTTCAGAAAGTTATGTCCAGTTCATTGTCTTTCCTATTCCCATCTCCCCTCCCTTTCCTTCATTCCCTTGTGTCTAATCCAATGAATTTGCATTCTTCTCTCTCCCCCTCGCCCCTTATTGGTGTGTTAGCATCCCCATATCAGAGAACATTTGGCCTTTGGTTTTTTGGGATTGGCTTATTTTACTTAGCATGATAGTCTCCAATTCCATCCATTTACCAGCAAATGCCATAATTTCATTCTTATTTATGGCTGAGTAATATTCCATTGTGTATCACATTTTTTTTATCCATTCATCTGTTGAGGTGCCTAGGTTGATTCCATAGCTTAACTATTGTGAATTGAGCTGCTGTAAACACTGATGTGGTTGGGTCACTATAGTATGCTGATTTTAAGTCCTCTGGGTATATGCTTAGGAATGGGATAATTGGGTCAAATGGTGGTTCCATTCCAAGTTTTCTGAGGAGTCTCCATACTGCCTTCCATATGGTTACACCAGTTTGCAGTCCCACCAGCAATGTATGACTGCCTTTTGGCAAAGCAGATTTCTTTGATTAAAAATGTACCATAAGACTCTGTAATGGGAATTGTATAAAAGACCTACTGAGTTACTTTGAAATGCTGCTGCGTGGATGTTAAGGTGTTAGAATTGTGGGATCAAGCAGATTGAAGAAGCATCTAGGCAAATGGGAGTACCCAGTAGAGAAGATCCTGTTCACCCCTGACCCCCTCTGCCCCCAGTAAAGGGCTATCCAAGAAGATGAAGCTAGGAGTTTACACACATTAGGCAAGACTGAAAAGGAGTAGATGCCAGAATCTTCAGAGATCATGAGAAGTAGCAAGAATGGGAACAGTAAGGACAGGAGAGGGAGTAGGGTAGACCATGTGAAAAGTGTCAGCCTGACAGCCCCAAGGTGCTCAGTGGTCAAGACCAAGAATTTACGGGGGGGGGGGGGGCTGGAATGTGGTTTGTCTTGTCCTTGATTGACCATATATCTGAAGGAAATGCCTTAAAGATCTAAAATATTTAAATTTATTGAAAGCACAACTGAATGAACTTTAGCTCTTTCAAAGATGGATAGTCAGACAGATGATGTTCAAGAAAGTGATTCTTTAATAGGAATTGTAAAACTAATGCTTTTTTTTGCCCTTAAGGTAGTTTAATTTTCACCACTCATGTTTATGAAGGGATTGAGGGAGGTTTATAATAAAATGTCTTCCATAATCCGTTTCTCAGGTCTGTGTCTTAAGCAGATTCTCTTTCCCTAAATACAGTATATTTACATGTTTCTAGTCCATTAAAATAAAGGAAAGCATAATTATAGATACCTAAGTCTTTCTTCCTATATCTTTTTTCCAGCATGTGAAAATATGGGAATAAAGCAGTAGTTTTAATAATGTAAAAAATAGTACTATTGTAACGGTTATCTATTTTTTCTACTTTTCAACAGCTTTTTGAGGTATAGTTTACATGCCATAAAATACATGCATTTAAAAGGTTGAATGCAGTGACTTAGTAAATGCAGTTGTGCAACAATCACCACAGTACAGTTTTTAAACATGTGCATCTCTCCAGAAGGATCCCTCATGCTCATTAGGTAGGAGTCAGCCCCCATTACTATCTCTAGGACCATGCAACCACTAATCTACTTTGTCTCTGTAGATTTTCCCTTTCTGCTCTTTTCATACATTATGCAGTCTTTTATGTCTGACTTTCACTTAAGCTTAATATTTTGAGGTACATCATACTGTAGAATATATCAATAGTTGATTCCTTTTTATTGTTTAATAATATTCCACTGTATGAATATACTACTTTTTGTTTATTCATGCTCACGGTGATAGATATTTGGATTATTTTCACCTTTTGGCTTTTGTGATTGGGTGAACATAGATTTTCATTTCTGGTTTCTCCTAAGTTTTCATTTCTTTTTCTTGCATGAGTGCACTGGCTAAAACCTTCAGAACAGTACTGAACAGAAATGGTACAAGCAGATATCCTTGATTAATTCTCCATCTTGGAGGGAAAGCATTCAGTCTTTTACTACTAAATATGATGTGATTTGCATGTTTTTCATAGTTTTCCTTTTTCAAGTTAAGAACGTGCCCTTCTACCAGTTTGTTGAGTATTTTTATCATGAATAGGTCTTGGATTTTTTCAAAAGTTTTTCCTTCATCTGTCAAGGTGGTAGTCTGGTATCTATCAAGATGGTCATTTCTGTTAATAGATTTCCTTAATTGAATTTGGAATTTGCTAAACCAGTCTTGAATTCCTGGGATAAGTGCTATTTGGTCATGGTATACATCCTTTCTGTATCTTGCTGGATTTCAGTTGCTAATATTTTGTTGAGGTTTCTTGCATATGTTTTCTTGAGGGATATCACTCTGTAGTTTTCTTTCATTTGGCTTTGGTATTAGTGTAATGTCATTCTCATAGAATGAGCTGGAAAACATTGCTTCCTCTATATTCCACAAGAGTGTGTGAAGAATCAATATTATTTCTTCTTTAAACATTTGATAGAATCATCAGTGAAGCCATCTAGGCCTGAGTTTTGCTTTGTTGGAAAAATTTTTAATTGACAAATTCTTTATTTTTATTTGCTGTAGGTCTTTATTTGGGCATTACTTTTTAAAAATTGTGGTAAAATAACACAATATGAAGTTGGCAATTTTACCATTTTAAGCTAGTAGTTAAATACACATTAAACACGTTTCATGGTGTTGTGCTGCCATCACCATTGTGTCCACAACGTTTTCATCTTCCTAGATTGTACCCATGAAACATAACTTCCCGTTGCCTCTCAGCCTCTCGCAGTCACCATCCTCCTTTCTGTCTCTATGAATCCAACTACTCTAGGTGCCTCCTGTAACTAGAAACGTTAGGGTATTCATCCTTCTGTGGCTGGCTTATTTCACTTAGCATAGCATAATGTAGTCAAGGTTCATCCCTGTTGTCACATGTGTCAGAATGGCCTTCTTTTTATATTCCATTGTATGTGTAGACCATATTCTGTTTAACCATTCACTTGTTGATGGACACTAGGTTGCTTCAACTTTTTGCCTATTTCAGACACTGCTGCTGTGAACATAGGTGTGCAAATATCTGTTTAAGCCCTCACTTTCAATTTTTTTAGTATATGCCCAGAGGTAGAATTACTGGATCATACGGTAATTCTACATTTAACTTATTGAGGAGCTTGCATAGTATTTTCCACAGTGGCTGCACCTGCACTGTTTTAAAACCCACCAGCAACGCACAAGGGTTCTGATTTCTCCATTTTCTCATTAACACTTATCATTTTTTATTTTGTTGTTTTTATTGTTTTAATAATAGCCATTCTAATGGGTGTGGGTCTAGTGGTTTTGATTTTCATGTGTTTTACATAGGTAATACATATTTTTAAAATCAAACAGTGTGTCCAAAAAGAGGTGGGGGGCCAGCAAAAAGATTCCCTTCTACTCCTTATCTTCTCCCCCAGGAAAATAATTCCATTATCAGTTTCTTGTAAACACATCCGAGTCTATGAATTTATGTGCATGTGTGTAATTAGCGTCTCTCTTGTTTTATATGTATATAGTGTACAGGTTGGTTTGTCATGCTGCTTTTTCAATTTAGAAATGCAAAGATCATTTCATATCAATGAATTGCCTCATCATAAAACTGCATACCCACACCTGATGAATCGGGATCTACATTTAACAAGATCCCAGGTCTTTTTGTTTTCAAGATACTTTCATTCTAAACAATGAAATATTTTCAATACTCCTTTCAACTATTTTAAAAAATATATTTCTAGCAGACACTTTGTGTTTTCAAAGCCTGAAGGAGAGTTTGGAATTGTGGTTATTAGCCTGGAAAATATAGTTCTACTACCTATACCCCAACCACTCAACAATTTGTTGTTACTTAAACTTTAAAGGGTGGTTTTTGTTGCTGACATAAAACATAATTTATGAAACTAGTGTCACCATTTCTCAAAAATACACTAATGCTATTGGTATAGAAAAATCATTTGGGTAATAATCTGTTGTTTGAATATACCCTAATTTATCTTACCAAACTTATATCTGTGAACATTAGGTTGTGTCTAGTCTTTTGCAGTTGCAGATCATGTTTTGTGGATAATATCTTTTGTGAGAACATTGGGAATTACATCTAGAATACATTTCTAGTGGTGAAACTGATGGTCCAAAGGGAATATACAATTTTTGTTTAGTTTTATTGCCAAAATGCCTCCATAACAGTTTATCAGATTGCATCGTTGCCACTAGCTATCCTGGTGCTGTTATCAAGCTTGTGTTTTTTCTCCTCACTGGAAATTGAAAATATGATATGTCATTATAGGGTTTTTTTTTTTTTTTTTTAAAACATGTTTTTAGTTGTAGATGGACACAATGTCTTTATTTTATTGCTTTGTATGTGGTGCTGAGGATCGAACCCAGGGCCCCACGCATGCGAGGCAAGCGCCCTACCACTGAGCTACAATCCCAGCCCCTCATTATAGGGTTTTTTATATATATATTTTTTGTAGTTGTCCATGGACCTTCTGTTTATTCATATACGGTGCTGAGACCTGGACCAGTGCCTCATGCATGCTAGGCAGGCATTCTACCACTGAGCTATAACCCCAGCCCTCATATAGTTTTAACTTGATTTTTTTCACATGTATAAGATGGAACATCTTTTCACATATTTATGAAAGTCTTTGTATTTCCATTTCCCTCTGAGTTCTCCCTCTTGACCTATTAATACTCCAGTATGAAACTATTTTACCATATGTAGCTTTTTGGGGGGAGGTGGGGTACCAGGGATTGAACTAAGGGGCATTCAACCACTGAGCCACATCCCCAGCCCATTTTTTTTATTTTTATTTTTTAGAGACAGGATCTCACTGAGTTGCTTAGCACCTTGCTTTTGCGGAGGTTGGCATTGATCCTCCTGCTTCAGCCTCCTGAGCTGCTTGGATTACAGGCATGTGCCACTATGCCTGGACATATGTAGGTTTAAAGTATTTTTTAAAATATTTTTTTTAGTTGTAGATGAACACAGTACCTTTATTTATCTATTTTATGTGGTGCTGAGGATTGAACCCAATGCCTCACACATGCTAGGCAAGTGCTCTATCACTGAGCTATCACCCCAGCACCCTGAGATGGTTCTTATGGGTTTTCTAGGTGTATAATTTGGCAGATTTTTTTCTCAAACTTCCTTTTTAAAATTATTTATTTAAAAAGGAAGATTGATTTGCCATACTGGGTGCTTTACCACTGAACTGCATTCCTGGCCCTTTTTATTTTTTGAGACAGAGTCTTGATAAATTGCCCATCCTGGCCTTGAACTTGCCATCCTCCTGCCTCAGCATCCTGAATTGGGATTCTAGGTGTGTGCTCCCAGCTTCAAACTTCTTTCCTTTCTATGATTAATTACATTGGTTTTTGCATACAGAACAGTTCTTGATACGAGTGGTGGTGGTAGGTTCTTGCTCTATCTGTGTTGTGAATGACATGCTTCTTCAGGTCAACATATCACTGTGATGCTGCCTTTTGGCTTGAATTTTTGTATATTTTAATTTATATGCTATAGCAAGCTGCTCTCTTACTCCATAATCTTTAGTCATTAGTAAAGTGAGATTCTTTTACATAGCCCAACAAGAAATTGTTTTCTAAGGGGAATATCTATTTGTGTTTTATTGTTTGTCATAGGCAGTTAATTATATCTTGTAAGCCATTTCCAGACTTTTGGGCAAACAATGGATTTTATAACTGGAAGTCTTACATGGTGCATAGCGGACTCATAGAGGTAATAAACTTCTGTGACCTTAAAAGAAATTGCAAGATTTCCTTGGAAAACAGAACAGCCAGAAATAGTTTCTCTGTACTTAAGAGACAAGCCTGATAAAACCAAGAAATGTAAACAAATCAGTCTGTTAAAATAAACATACTTACCACACATGCCAAAAAAAATCTCTGTAGGAACAAAAAGGCTCAGAGAGCCCTAGGTGGTGGCTTATTTTAAATGATGTTTGATTTCAGTAGGGAAAAAAACACTGATAAACAACTATGTGATAGTTCTAACAGATTTAAGAAGCAATAACAGAATTCCATTGTTTGGTTATATAGTTCAGTAAATGTTACTAAATGTCTGTCTTGTATAAAACATTCTGTTTTGGGACATGCTATAGGACATGCTAAAGGTGAATAAAGACATAGACCAGACATAGACCCTACCTGTCAGTAACTCACTGTCTAACAACTGTAGACACAATGTACTGGGTATACTCTTATTATAAGATCACATGCCATTTACATTTTTATTTATTCATTTTTATGCAGTGCTAAGGATCGAACCTAGTGCTTCACACATGCTAGGCAAGCACTCTGCCACTGAGCTACAGCCTCAGCCCTCACAGGTCTTTTTGGTGAAGACACTGATAAAACAAACAGTGACCTATGGAAGAGTAGGGTTTTGAAAGATGAATTCCAGCTTCCTCAAGAAGTAAAATCTCAGCTGACTTTAAAAAATACGTTGAGGGATAGGGGAATGTAGCTTAGTAGTAGATTGCTTGCCTAGCATGCATGTATACGGCTGTGGATTGCATCCCCAGCACCATACAAAAAGAGAAAAAATACTTTGGCTGACAAATATCTGAATAGGAAGGTTATGTCATTTGGAGACAGAAGGAATGGTTAAAGTAAAAAGGATTTGAGAAGTGAGCTATTCTGTTTCTCCACTGACAGGCAAGTACAATTTATTATTGTATATTTTTTGCTGTGCAGTACAGTGGGCACATTTCTGCCCACTAACATCCTCCTAATTCATTACTTCCTAATTCATCACTTGAGAATGCCAACATTTTTATTATAGGTGCATTATTAACATGTGAAAGATCTGCACATTGATTGGATTACCAGATTGCTGTGAGTCGGGCAGGGACAGACTTCCTAAATGTACTTGGGAGGGAGGACTAGAAAAGTAGATTGAAGCCACTGCTGATGGGCTTTCACACAAGACTTAGCGGTTAGAATAGTAACAGAGTAAACACCCTACCCCCTACCCCCAAGAAAGTTTCAGTGTTTAAAGTCAGAATTTTGAACATGTGAAGCCTTGAAATTCAGCCCTTTGGAAATCTAGGGCAAATAAGTAAGAATGGCTATATTTTACATAATTAAGAAAAACTTCAGAATGTGAAACTTAAGAAGTATGACTTCACTGCAGTTACAGCACATTTTGAAAAGTGGCATATGATCAAAAAGAATTAGGGAGCTTAGCAAATGCATCAAAGCAAATACAAAGTCAGAATTACCACCTTGAACAGAGTATTGTGCTAAGTGCTCTGCAGAGGACCTTATAAAGCAGTAACAGAGTTCACAAATTCATCAGAAGACAAAAGCCATCCTGAGGCCCAGTGGGACTATATGTTGTCTTAGAGTATAAGAACGCCCAGATATGAAATAGGAGAGAAAGAGAAACACTGATGAACTCCTTGGTTTTCATCTTCATTGAGAAAGGGTATAGGGAGTGATCCCGTTCCTCCAGAATTGATAAATGCATAGGATATTCACAGTCCTGTCAACAGGTTGAATATTGATGAATCACTAGAAAGTATGGTGCTGTGCTCAGAATTGTTTGTGAATTTTTATACAGTAAAACTAAGACAGATTTCATACAAATAGCTGCATGGGTATTACCTATGTGTGCCACCATGCATTTACTGTACAGACTAAGATACAATTAGCTTTTGCTCTACCATCTGCAGTATGTGACTTCCTGTGTGACATTACCAGCTCAAGCCACCATATCCAAATTCTAGCAAGCAAGGAAGAAGAAGGGCCAAAGAAAGACATGTCCTCCCTGATATGTTCTCAAAGTTGCATACATCTTTTAGATTTATTTCTTCCTAGCCAAAATTTACATACTTGATTGACTACATCTAGGTCAAAGTGGGACTTAGCAAATACAATCTTCATTCTGGCCATTGATTTGAAAATCTATTAAAAAGGAGGACTACACACGAAAAGAGGCCACTTTGTTAAGTATCTTCATTTTGAATATTTTATAGTTCATTTTGAATATTTTTCTGGTATAACTTTGTATGGATTCATTCTACTGTTGAACATTTTGATTTACATTTCCAGTTCCCACACAATGCTATAGAAAGCATACTGTATAGTTAATTTTTTGCACCCATCTATTTTTTGCTTAGTATTAAATCATGAGTAGAATTGCTAGTTCCAAGACTACACACGCACACTGTAAATTATGATTCAATATTATCTTCAGAAGTGCTTTCATTTTCACCCACAAAAGGCCTTATTTTCCCATATCTTTTTTTTTCATTTTTAATTTATTTCTTTGTTCTATTTAGGCTTACATGATAACAGAGTGCAATTTGATTTATTGTACATAGAGAATAACATATCTTCTTGATGAGGTTTTGTTGTTGTTTTCTCTTTACTAAAGTTACAAACTGAGCATTTTGTCTTGATATAATTTTATTTTTGCATTTTATACTGGATATCAGCTGATTCTGCATTTCTGTTACATCTTCAGGTAGGTCTTTTTGTGCCTTTTTATCCTTTCATAAATTACCTGTTTGTGTTTTTTGCCCATTTTTCTGTTGGAATGTATGTCTTGTTTATTTGTTATAGCTATTTATAATTAAAGATATCAATTTTTGTCTTGGTTGTTTATTTTTTCCAGTGTATATTATGCCTGTTTGAAGTACTTTTTGCCATGTAAAATTTCTTAGTATAATAATTAAATCTATTGGTATTTTCTCCCAGGATCATGGCTTAAAGTTCATACTTTTAAGCTCCTTCCTACAACCAAACATGGTAGCACACACCTGTAATCCCAGCTACTCAGGAGGCTGAGGCAAGAGGATCACAGTTTTGAAAACAGCCCGGTGAACTTATCATGACTTTGTCTCAAAATAAAAAATATAAAATGCTATATGTGGTACCTAGTCATTCTCCAACCAGAAAGTGGCTTTTCTGTGTTCACCATGCATACTACATATTTTCTACATAAGTGCAAAATTATCCCTGTTTTATCCAGCCATGTAGTCAGTTTGATAGAGAATATGACTAGCACCTTTAACACCTTTCTTGCAACATAGAATCAAGATAAGAAATGTTTAAGGAAGTAAAAGATTACCAAATAAAACTGAAGCATATTTATAGAAGTATCTGAATGTTTGAAGGCCTGGCCCAAAGATACAGGGGTAATAGTTTCAAATTAGGCAAATTTGACTCACTGGAAGCCAGTAACTCAGAATGGTGTGATACAAGGAAAGGATTCTATTTCAGTAGAGTGTACCCTTCCTTTTCCCTACCACATCAAAAATTACATATATCCTAGTAAGGCATAGAGTGCCTCCTAATGAACCTCAGTCACTGATAGCAATTACTTAGGTGTTTCGGGGCAGAGAAAAGTTTGCAAGCCCTGGAAAAACTAAGTTCCTCATTCTTTTTTTTTTTTTTTAATATTTTTTAAGTTGTTGGTGGACCTTTAATCTTTTTTTCATATATTTATATGTGGTGCTGAGAATCGAACCCAGTGCTTCATGCATGCTAAGCAAGGGCTCTACCACTGAGCCACAACCCCAGCCCAAGTTCCTCATTCTTAAAAGTTATTTGGATCAGTTGATGTGATTCCTTTGAGCTTGTTCATTGTACAATTTCTTATATTTTCAGAAGGTCAGTTTTAACAGAATACAGTGACACAGTCATATATTGATGACAGATATAAAAAAAAAAGTTTTGGTTGGGTTGATCCAGTGAATTGATGAAATAATGAGAAACAATATTTCTGTGTCAAAAGAAAGCTTAGAAATAATCTAGTTAAATCTCCACATTTATCAGATGAGAAAATTGAGTCCAAAAGAATTTAGGATTTCATTCAGGCTAATACTACCTTAGAGACAAAATTAGAACTAATGTTTATACCTAGGTCAGATGAGATGTTGGATGCAGGTAGTCCAGCAATAAAAACTGACTCTGGTGTCTTTAAGCCAAAAATAAATTTCCACTTTGGCAAACAGTTTGATAGTTTCTTATAAAGTTTAACATATTTATCTTATAATCCAACAATCTCATTTTCATTTACCCAACAGAAATAAACTTGTAAGCCCCTTCAAAAACCTGTATGTAAATGTTTAAACAACTTTATTCATAATCATCAAAAACCGGCTACAACCCAAATGTCCATCACTTCATAAATAGATAAGTGAACTGTGGTACATTCAGACAGTGGGATACTTCTAAGCAGTACAAAAGAACGAACCATTGATGCTTGCACCAAGGATGACTCTGAAGTACTGCACTGGTAGTAAGTCTTTTCAATTATGACCCTTCTGATAGGGTGTAGTTGTGTCTCGTGTATTTTTTTTAATGTTTATTTTTTAGTTGTAGGTGACAAAATATCTTTATTTTATTTTTATGTGGTGCTGAGGATCGAACCCAGTGCCTTATGCGTGCTAGGCGAGCACGCTACCACTGCGCCATAATCCCAGCCCCTCTCATGTGGTTTTAATTTGTACTACTCTAAGGATTGTTGTTGGGCCTCATTTTATTTGCTATCCATAATCTTTGGCAAGTGCCTGTTCAGATATTTTGCCTGCCTTAAAGTATTGTCTGTACTCTTAGGGAGTCTTTTTAGGGAGTCGTAAGAGTTTAGGTTTTTCTAATTTTTTGTTTTTAAGTTCTTACAAATACTTCCTTCCAGTCTTGAGGTTGTCTTATTCATTCAGTGTGGGGTGTGGCTCAGTGGTATAGTGAGGGCCCAGCATACCTGAGACCATGGGTTTGGTCCCCAGCATAAAATCAAAAACCTGATAATTCAGTTATTGAGAAAATTTGCAGTACATTTATAAGAACCTGGGTAAATGAATCTACTCTTTGAAGTAAATTTTATGGAATGTAATCATAGATCAAGTTATTTCAGATGAAAATTTTGTATTTGAATTGAAATAACACTAAGTATAAAGTTCACTTCAGATTTTGAAGACAGTACAAAAAAGTAATGTAAAATGTGTCATTAATATTTTATATTGATTATATGTTGAAATAATGATAATGTAGACATATTGAGTTAAATAAAATATAGGATTAAAATTAATTCCACCTGTTCCTTTATACTTTTCTAATTTGACCATTGCAAAATTTCAAATGAAGTACGTGGTGTGTGCATTTTATATTCAGTAAATAGTGCTTTTCCAGAAACTTTTATTGTTTTAGGTCTTCCATTTAATTCTATGATTCATTTTGAGTTCAAAGTTCCCTTTAACCTCTCCCAATATTTTATAATTTTTTTTGTGGAAGCTAAAAAGTCTGATGGGCAAAGGAGAACCATGTACAAAAAAGAAAAGTCTAAGATTAAAAAGTTTGTGGTTTTATCATTAGGAAGTACCATGTTTTAAAAATGCTAAATATGCTAGTGTACAACTTGTCAGGGATATGGAAATGACTGTGGCAGTAATTTTAATTGACAAATTGAACATTTTAAATGACAATTTCACTTTTCCTTTCTAGTCATTTTCTTTTCTTTTTCTTATCTTATTTCACTATATGGCATTTCCAGTATAGTGTTGAGTTTTAGTAGTCATAGTGCGTATCCTTGTCTTTTTCTTGACTTGAAAGAACTGTTTCACTGTTCATAATATAAGATTTGATTAGGAGCTCTTTATCAAATTAAAGAAATAACCTTTCATATAGAGATTGGTAAGAATTCTTGCCTCGAATAGATATTGAGTTCTTTTTAAATATATTTTCTGAATCTATTGAAATTTGTTTTCTCCTATATTCACTTACGTGTGAATCATAGTAATAGATTTTTCTAATGTACTGAGAAGCAAAACTGTTAGATAAAAACAATTCCCTAAAATTTGTTATTGTTTTAAAGGTGAATTTGAATCAAACAACTAAAAATCACTATTCTACTGCCAGGGACAATAGCAAGCTGAACATCTTTTCTCTTTGCTGGTAGGTTTCCACAGTCGGTATATGAGTGGTTATGAATACTTAATTAAAGAAAAGAGGAAAACTGATGATGTCATTTAAAACTCACTTATTGACAGTATCACCTATTTTTTTAAAAGTTCCTTTATAGCTATGTTATCCTCTGAAACAAATTTAATGAGTTATTGACATTAACTCAACCTTAGGCTGAGTTATTTAGGTTTACATTAGAGATTTAAAAGCGGTTTCAGCAGTAAAAATTGTAGTGAGAGAATCTTTCTACTTTTTTGAATGGAAAGAAAAACCCAACAAAAGGAAATTACTGCTTATGATGGACTGCCCAACAATTCAATAATTTGATCTCCTTTGGAACTTTGCTTTGGCATGCATTGGTCAGCTAGCTAACTCTGTTTAAAACTGGACTATAAACTACATTCTTATCAACTTAAAGCTTTTTATAGCATACCATCTCTATAAAACAAACAAACAAAAATTAGGCCTCTGACCATTCTTTTCTCTCTGTGTAGAGAGAAAAGTAGTATGCTGTGTAGCATGGTAGGCATGCTGTGTTGGTCCAGTGAACTGACTTTAGAGCTCACTGTCCTTAGTTCACATCCTGGTGTGGCTTCTTACTACTTTGGGACCTTGTGCAAGTTTCATAATCTCTTTTTCATTTTTGTCACTTGTAAAATTGGAAGCTATTGTCTACCTCATGGTATTTATGGGAGGATTAAAGGAATTAAATGTGAATTTCTTGCAGGATGCCTGAAACCTAATAAACACTATATAATAATAACAATATTATTATAAGTACTTAAACAATACTAGGAGAAAGAACATGTATCATGTTAAAGTTTGTGGTTCTTTTTGCAAAAGACAGACTATTTCCCAAAAACAGTGATAACGGCTGATGATTTTGTTTTGTTTTTTAACAGTGGTAAAAGACATAAGTCCTCATGTATTAGAGGTATAAACCAAGAAGACTATACCTAGTCGTAGGGGAAACACAAATGTCTAAGACACTAGTGGAGTATAAATTCCTTCTACCAAACTTAAGTGATCTCTTCTTCCCCTTAATGATACCATAACTACACAACTAAAATCAGCACATACTATGTGCTAGGTGCTGTATCTATTCATTTAGTCCTCATAAGAACTCTGAGGATAAAATCTCCCACTTCATTTCACAGATGAGAAAACAGTCTTGCAAAATCACACTTTGTACATCTTTTATAGATGAGAGCTACTAGGATTAGAGCCCAGGAAGTCTTACTCCAGACCCCCTGCTACATATAATTTCACCAAATTGCTTCTCAAAACTAAAGCTATTCATCAAATAGTTGACTTTCCTTAAGGCCATTTAATTTCCTTCAGGTAGCTACTACTAAGGTTATATTTGCATTACTGGGATTCTAGATGGTTTGGCTATAATGTATGAACAGTGGAACAGATCTGCTGTGTAACCAATAGTTGTAAACAGGAACAGCCTTTTTTGGAAAGCCTTTTGGCAGCATTTCAAGAGACATAAAATGCTTTATATTTTCTGACCTAGTTAATGCCACTTCTGGGAATCCTCTAAAGAAGTAGTCCAGCATGGAAAAAGCCTCATCACTAAAACGATCAGCACAGCTGTGCTTATAGTTGAGCAACTGGAGGCAGCCCTAGGTGCTGTTAACTGTGCTTATAATTGAGCACTGGAGGCAGCCCTAGGTGCTCAGTGGTGAGGAAATGACTGCCTTACAAGCCATGGTGTTTACTTAGCCAGTAACCTGAAGATAACGCAGCATAGGCGAGGGAAGCAGTTGTCACGAATTTTAAAAGCAGCACACAAAATGATAATCTGTAAAAATGAAAGTTGGATTATGAAGAGAATGGGATTCGATACTTTTCTTTCCACTTTTTTTTCAAACTTTCTGTAGTAAAAACTTTATTTCTAATTTTAAAATTCAAATCACATGATGACTTCTGTTTTTGTGCCTTTCTTTTAAAACCCTCACTAGCTAATATGCTGCTGAGGGATCAGAGGCAGCATACTGGAGACTTACAGTGTTTTTTGGAGACAGCCAGTCGCTGGGTACTCACTGAGTGCCTTTTTTTTTTTTAATCTGCTCTTTTTACTTTTTCCCATATTTTTTATTGGTGCACTATAGGTGTTCTACTCTGCTGATCTACCTTCGGTTTTCATGAGATCCTCACCCTATAGGTGCCTCCTTTACTGGTAACATGAACCTTGGCTTTCCCTGTGTCTCAATCTGCTTAGGTGACCTGTAGTGCAATTTGGGAGACAACAGTGAGATCTTGGGAAATGGGGGATCTCACTGTGTGAGTGGAGTTCCTCATCCATACAAATAGGCTGATGAGATTGAGGTCTTGAACTTTGAGTGGATGCTCTGAAAATATTTCTTCCTTTGGGTTCTTCCAAAAGAACCTTAGACCACAGTAACAAATGTGAGGTCTTTCAACTAACTTCCTTTGTCCTTAAACGACAGTAACAAATGTGAGATCTTTGAGCTAACGTCTATTTCCTTTCAAGTTTTTCTAAATACCTTTTTTTTTCACTTTTGAAAGGAGAGATACAGGAAACCTATTATTAGGACATTTGCTATGATTGAAGCAAGTCTTACATGATGCTTTGTCTTCATTTTGAGGTAGTTTCTATCTGTGACAGATACTAATTTGCTAGGGATAAAGATGTCAACTACCAGTGGGGAATCAGCTGTAGATGAGGTAGAGATATCTCTCACTTAATTAGTAGGAAAATTTTTTCTGTAATTCTGATACCTATCAAAGAAGGAACTTGTGTAAAGTTTAAGTACCCAAAAAATGCATCCTGGACTTTTGCAAGACAATTACAATTTTAAATAATTTGTTGTTTTCATCATAAGCAATTTGTAGCTTTTCAGAGTATGTTAGGAATTTTGGTTTGATGAAATATAACCATTATACATAAACTTGGCATAAAGAAGCTTGCAAAACACCCACAATTTCTTGGGTGTTGGCCTCCTTATTTCTAGAACATGCAGTTTAAAAGAAATCATCAATTCCTCTAATGTCCTCTGGGGAAAAGGAAAAAAATTCATCCCATGAACAGAACCAGCAGAGCAAATATTTGAAAGACTTGGCCTTAGCAATGGATGGCTGTGCAGGGCAGGGCTTTGATGTAGGATGACTGATTTGTCCTGTCCTTGTGCTTAAATCAGAAGGAAACTATGGACTTGTCAAGGGATTAGGAACATTGATTGCTCCATTATCTGGCTTTGCTGTTCAAGGGAGGCTTCTACAGAATGACTTTACAAGTGAGGGAAAAGCTCTTTGCCCCTTTTTCCATTTGTTTTTTTCAGAGCACAGTAAAATTATTAAAGGTGACTGTATCTCCCATATAACAAAATTTTAGTGCAGCATAGCCATTTTCCCCACTACATTGAGGAGGACATGAGAAAAATTTCAAGTGAATGTGTTTGTCTTGCCGCATTGCTCCCTTTTACATACCCTTGTGAATTGTACTCTTTGACTTTTGAGCTCTGCTATCCCAAATAAGAGACTCCTTACTGGGGTGGGTAGCCCACTCTCCTGCTTATTGTGTGCACATCAGGCAGCTCACTAGGCCTTTTGAGCCATTTCTTCTAACAAGGCTGAGCCATAAACTTTTACTGATGCTTAATAACCAACCTTTCCAACCATGTCCTCTTTGGAAAATCACTTGACTTAGTTATAGGAGAGGAAAAAACAAACCTAGAACCCAATTTGAGGATTCAGCATAGAATTTCATTGTCTTCCACAGTTTTAGGCAATACTTAGGTGCAGCGGGGAAGTGTTATACAATAGCTAACCAGATAACCATAGCCTTAAAACCCTCCAGTTTGAACAACTGTGGCCCCTCTAAAACTGCTTCCCTGAGATATAACTTGGTATCTTACAAAAATTTGAGCTATGATCTGAGACTGGATTGTTTTGGACTATGAGGAAAAGTAGTGCCCAAGCAGTGAAATGAAAGTTGTGTAGAGAGTTAACTTACATGTTGTTCTTAGGAGGAAAGATTACCAGTTTTGCTTAGTTCACCTTACTTCTTAGACTTTTTCTGTAATTGAATATTGAAAACAGTGATGTAATTTTTTTTTTCAGTATTGCCTATCTGGTCACCCAACCTTACCATGCAATGTGCTCAAATTCAAATCAACTACCATTATGTTGGACTGCGGACTGGATATGACTTCCACCCTCAATTTCCTTCCTTTGCCGCTTGTTCAAAGGTATGTGCTATTATATACTGAGACAAAATTAGTGTTAGTTAGCTGGATAACTTTACCTGTTAGTATGAAAATTACCAGTACCTATGTGTGGTCCCATAAGTTTGCTTTATCCCC
The DNA here is from genome assembly GCA_028644305.1 of Xerus rutilus. Lineage (NCBI taxonomy): Eukaryota > Metazoa > Chordata > Mammalia > Rodentia > Sciuridae > Xerus > Xerus rutilus. The sequence continues at coordinate 145,175,449 of CM053403.1, read as the reverse complement.
AAAAATATTCTTTATCAAAATAATTTCCTTTGGCTATGTTGGTAGAAAGTGTCCTATTGATTTATTGACTTCTTTATTGTAACTTATTCTGGGCTTCTGTAAAATGTTCCTGCATTTCCTCAGTGCAACTGAGGTCATGTATTTTTCATTTGTCTTGCTAATTCATATAGAGCTAATAAATGGCCAAGTGATGAGTCCAAGAATTCAATTTTGGAATCATTTAACTGCCTTTGTAGGGACTTGATATTACAGAGTCTGACATTTTTTTTCAATAGATATGTGTGCATTATTTTCATGTTAGTCAACTTGAGATATCATACAACTATATACTTAGCCCAAGTTCATGTCTTAAATCAGGTAGATTACCTTGGGCCTACAATCATCACTGTTTATACTTAATTAAAAATTTCATTTTAGGACATCGGTTTCCCAGCTTGCTACTACTCAAAAGTGACAATTTATAGGAAAAGTGGCTAACTTTTAGAATCAAGTATACTCACAGGAGCAGAAAAATGATACCACATACAAGAGAGGAGATGGAAAAGCCATCTAAAGCAGATTTAAGAGCTTAAAAGCATAGCTATTTGTCTCAGTTATTCCTGAAGACATCACTGAATATAATAATTATTTACAGTGATAACCTCTGAACTATCTAGAAAAATTATAATCAATCGTTGATTTTTTTCCTGAGATAGGATACATTAAGGTGGTTTGGGGATAAGGTCAGAGATCATTTCAGTTTACATTTCATGCAAAGCTAATGAGATTGCATTATAATTACACCCAGCACTTAGAAATACATTGACCATCCACAGGTATTATCCATAATGGGGAGTAGGGGCAGTAGGATATTTAAATGATAAGTTATTTCTTATAAAATACCCTCATGGTACTGTTGCCCCACAAAGAGCAACCTGTTCGTTCATTGAGTGTTTATTAAGGATCTGTCCTGTTCTGGACTATGGATTCTGACTTTAGCAAGACTGATTTCTCGTCCTCACAGAACTTATAACCCACAGGGGAGAAAGACATTGCAATTGAAGACTCAACTATACTTGAGATGAAGAAACAGCTATATACTTAAAATAATTACTTTTTAAAATGAAATGCGAGATACTTTGAGGTTTTCCAAAGAGGACCTGACTTGCTTTGTGAGGATTTCCTGGGTGAGCCAAACCAGAGTTGATCAGACAGTCCCAGTTGCAGGTCTCCTCTTGCTCTTCATTCTCATCTTCACCTAATTTTATTCTTACAGCCCTGGCTCCACAGGAGAGTCTACTTCACTCTCTCTTCTGTTGCCATTGTTTTACTCAGAGGGAAGTTGCAAATGGGATGGTTGGCAGTTCATTTAGCTCCTTATAAAGAGTATCTCGCTCAGGCCAGAGCTCATGGAGACACAGGCTTAAAATAGTATCCCCCTTTCTCTCCCTCCCTGTGCCTCATCCTGCTTTGCCTTCAGAGCATTTCTCATTACATTACATTACATATACATTTTTATTTATTGTTTTCTCTGCCAGATATGTTCCTTAAGGGCAGGGATATTGTTTGTTCTGTGCTGTTTTCCTGGAGCCTAAAATAGTTCTTGGCATGTAGTCACTGCTTAGTAAATATCTGCTGTATGAATGAATCGCTTCATAATCTTTGGATCCCACCTTGTCTCATTTTCTCAGTCTGTACTATTACAATTAATTGTATTAATATTAGTAGATTAGTATTATTTAAATTACTATTGTCTCTTTATCTCAGATCTTTACATCTTAACTCACTCTTTTTCATTTAATAAAAGTCAGTCACTTCTAAGTTAAAATTTAAAATATTTTTAACCTTCAACTCCACTTTCCTCTTCACAACATTTCTAACTGCTGTAAAAGCTTCACTCTGCCCATTCCACTCCACCAAAACAGCTTTCACTAAGATCACAAATGATTCTGCCACTCAGCAGCACCAGCCTCCGTGATAACACTTCCCTGATTCTCTTCTTACTTCTCTTACTTTTTCCTTTCCATATATTTCATCTTCCTCTAAGTGGCCATTATGTATTGAACTATTTTGGTGTTCAGTGCTTAGTTATCATAGTCTCCACAAAGGAAATTTTAAAAGTGCTCAGGACTTCAATAACCATCCAAACAATAACTCATATGTATATCTGTAGTTGATTTCTATTTCCAGATTTGTGTGTTCAAAAACACTACTCTCAGTTTCTCTCCTCGGATGTTCCTTTGATATCACCTCAAAAGTCAACATGCCGCAAAATGAAGTCATGATCAGATGTAGTCCAGTAAAAGAGAGCAAACCCTCCCAGATCTAATTTTCCCCTAAGTTTCCTATCTTAGTGACTGACATCCTGTTAAAAAAACTGGAGAACTAGGATTTAACTTAGGAATACCCCTCTTTACAACTCCCCCTTATTTATTCTTTCTTTCATTAAGCTGTACCATTGTTATCCTCTATACAGTTCCAGAATCCAGTCACTTCTTGGCAGTGTTCCCATAGTCATTGTCATCTTTTATAGGTACTTCTAAAGCCGCCTAACCAGTTTCTTCAAACGTAATCCTGCCCACAGAAGCCACTGTCGTTTGATACAACTTTTTACTTGGAAAGCTGCAAAAATAACAGCTCCTGATGACCCTCACCAATTTTGACACTTTAACACATTTGTCTCATCATTTTGTCTTTATATGTATGTGTAGTACTTTTTCTGACCCATTTGAGAATAAGATGCTGACATAATGCTCCTTAACCTTTACATACCCGCATATATTTCCTAAGAGAATGTCCTTGTTCTTAACTATGGTACAGTAATCAAAATCAAGAAATTTACAATGATACTAAACCAGTATCTAATCTATATACCTTATTCATATTTTACTAGTTTCACCAATTCGTATTTCATTATAAGGCCCTTGATAGCAAAGAAAGAAGATCAATTTTTAATCCAGGATCCCATCCAGACCACACATTGCATTTAGCTGTCATGGTTTTAGTCTCCTCTAATCTGGAAGAGTTTCAATGTGTCTGTTTTTTAATGACCTTTACATTTTTTAGAAGTGCAGCAAATTATTTCTATATGACAGCTCTTAATTTGGGTGTATCTAATGTTTCCTAATGATTATGTTGGGTTTATTATTTTTGGTAGGAATACCATATCAGTGATGTTCTGTTCTATCAAAAGGCACATGATTTCATTTTCCCCAGAATGATCCTTTAGAATTGTAATCTCATCTTGTCTCTCACATGTTTAAAACCTCTCAGTGGTTTTCATTGCTCTTAGGGTAGACACCAAACTCATCCTAATGTATTACATTTATACTAGCCCCTCAAATATCTTTTCTTTCTACTCTACCTTTTGCTCTTTATTTTCATTCAATTTCAAAGAAATCTTGTATCTGGCCTCAGAGCTGCCACAAACATTGTTCCTCAGCCTGGAAGGCTCTTTCCTCCTTCTCCCACCCTACCTTCCCTCAGCTGTAGCAGGAGCTCATCTCTAGGTCATCTGAGATGACAATTCATGTTAGAAGGACATGGAGATGGCATTCTAGTTGGATGAGGGGACTCCATCCAAATTCAGGAACTCTCCCTGAGGTTTTATTTGGGGGAAATTACTGGACCTGGTAACTGTCTTCTTTCTCTGCGCCCTCCATACCCTGACCTTTGACCAAGTTTCCCCTTGACTCTGCTGCTGTCTGGATCTCTACTTATACTCCCAAGGGAAGTCTTATGATGCTGCTAGATTGGTCCCTTCTTCAGCAACTATTGTGATACTTGGTACTATGATAATGCTTTATCATTTTAAATCAAAGTAAATTCCTGAGTGAGTAAAATGAGCACCTTGGTCTCCTACAACACTGACCAAATGATGAGGTTCTTCCATTTTCTTTTCTGGAAAGACTTTCTCCATCTTCACCTCCTGGCTCCCATTCCCTGCTCTGCCACTTACTGCAAACTCTCAAAAATGCTTTTGTGTGGGGCTGGGGTTGTGGTTCAGTGGTACAGTGCTTGCCTAGCATGCGTGAGGCACTAGGTTCAATTCTCAGCACCACATATAAATAAATGAGAAAAAAATAAAGGTCCATCAACATCTAAAAAAATATTTTAAAAAAAATGCTTTTGTGAAAGTCCCATGGCAACTTCTGCTTGCCCCAGTCAGGGCTGTTACCTCATTTTACTCTATTGTAATTGCGATGTACTCTTCCCCTATGGTAGATGACAAGCTCCTGAAACACAGGTTTTGTCTTTACTGTCATCCCAGCACTTTGGTTAGAGTAATAAGTTATTATAAATATTTGAATCAATGAATGAACACAGTCATGCGTCTTTATTATTTTCTGATCATAAATGCAATGGACTAGGAAATAGCAAAAATTAGAAGTACAGAGAAAAAATTAATTGTATATCATGTTCAATCTGCCTTTTAGCATTTTTCTAAGCAAATAGGTAACTTTACAGTGCCTTGCATGACTTGTTTGTGTCTTTATGGGAATAATTTACCTATTTTTAAAATAAGTAATCCCTAAAAAAAATGTTTTTTCCTTGGCTGAAAAATTTTGAATGGTATTATTTTTCTCTAAGAAGTCATAATAAAACAGGGGTACAAAGATGCACTTGTTTACAATTATGGTATTTCTAATATCTTCACCCATCATATTTTATTTAAAGTAGACTTCTATAGAGAGCACTGTCTCCTTGTTTACAAATTTTACACAAATTTTGTAATCTTGCAGAGCAAAGCAGTAATTCCTTTTCCCTTTGGTAGCTTGAAGTTTACTAACTCTTTGTAGTTTATTCGTTAACTCATTGGAACACAATAACCAAGTATTTTCATTCTATAGTCAGCAGCATCCTTTTACCATTTTGTGGCATAGTTTAATAATCTAAACTGCTCTGAAATTTGCAGACATGAGGCTCTAGAAGTTTCAGATTTGGGTACATTTCAGATTTTTGGATTTGGGATGTTCAACCAGTAAAGTCTGCAAATATTCCAAAATCTGAAATTCTCTGAAATCTGAAACACTTCTAGTCCCAAGCATTTCAGAGCAGGCATGCTCAACCTGTATGGTTATAACGTGGTCTTGCTTGCTTTTGAGCATTTCATCTCATCTAGTTGAAAGGTCCCAAACCCAAAATGACTACAAAGGTTTAATAGAAGGCTTTGATGCAATGAAGAATGTTTATCAGTTCAAATTACAATCCCTGAAGTTTTTCTTTTTAAAAAGAGTAATTTTCTGATCAGCAGCATACTATTTCTAATGATTTGTCAAGGACAACTTACTGCATCTGTCTTCCGATGGTGTGTATGTGTGTGTGTGTTTTGGGGGGGATGAGGAGGGAGGAGGGAAAGAGAGATGGGAACAGACTACTTCCTTTGCTTCTGTTCTCTTTGTAAAGAGGAATGAATGTTTACAGCCTTGTTTTAGAAAGTTAGTGTGCACGAAATGAGAATAGTGACCACATTGCCTTGTGATTACACTTTTATTAGAATGCCTGCTTTTTAAATCTTATCTGATAGTAAATATATTTTTCAGGAAATAAGACATTTACAATTAACAACACCCTTGACTACCCTGAAATGAGATGGGAATTATGAAAGGTAATGGTAACAGAATATTTTTCTGAGAGGTTAGAGCAGAAAACTCCCAGAGTTTTCCCAAAAGAAAGAGACCAACCAAATTTGGTTCTCCCCCTAGTGATTTTCATTCTCAAGTATGAAATTTAAAATTCTCACTTTTGGATTAATAAAGGCAAAATGTGAACAGTTAATCAAGGAGAAACGTATGTGGGAGCTCATTGTACTTACCTTCTTGCAACTTTTTTGTAAGTTTGGGATTAATGTCAAAATTAGAAGTTACTCCCCAAATTCTCACTTTTTTTCCTAAAATTAAATGTGCATATATTTTATTCAGATTATATTTTCTTTGTTTTGTACTTAGAGTATTAGGGATCGAACTCAAGGCCTGCTACATACTAGGCAAGTGCCTTACCACTGAGTGAAATTTTAAAATTTTATGCTAGTCTCCCTAAGTTGCCCAGGCTGGCCTGAAACTTGGGATCCTCCTGCCTCACACTCACAAGTAGCAGGGATTACAGACATAAGGCAGCACAGTGTCCAGCCTTTTTTCAGATTTTTAATCTTTACTATAAGATTGAAAAATATTCGCAAATCTGTTTCTACTTGATTATGAAATCAGAATCTGATAAAATTATTTTGGAGAATGAAGGACTATGCAAATAATTGATTTCTAATGAGAGTCCTTTTATTCTCATATCTTTATTTTGCCCTTGATTTTCATTTCAGACATTAACCTTGGGGGGAAGAGCAGAAAGCCTTTCATCATCCTGCTCATACTCCTGGTGTACTTTTTCTTAACATACCTCTTTGTTCATTAAGTTTTTTGTTTTACCATAATAATTGTTTTCTCTCCTGAATTATTGACACTTTCAGCCTCAGTATAATTCTCTGCACAACTGGTAAAACACAGTTTACTAGAAGTAAATGATTTTTAGATTCAGGCTTTTATATATATATATATATATATATATATACATATATATACAGGAAGTTAATCTTGCCTTCTAGAAACTATTCACCCAGGTGAATAGTATTCAGGGTGTCATTTTATCACGCTTGGGAAAACTAGCTTCATTTTCTGTAATTGGAAACTCAAGCCACAGGTGACAAGTGATTGACCCACTTGTCAGCATTAAATCTAGAGTGTAGATTTGACTAGAATCCATTTCCATATTCAGTAACCTATGCCTGCCTTCTCATCTACATTGCGATGTTACCCATTTGCCCTCCGCTCAGGATTGTCATTAAACACAAGAAGACAAGGTAAAGTTGGGGCAGCAATTGCAAAACTACCAAACACTTAAATACCTCATTTTTCTTTTTCTTTATTATTCTGCATAACATTCTTTTTGATTTTCCTAATTTTGTAGTAAACTGACCTTCTAATATTCTATTGCCACATAATTCTTAAGCTAATACAACATGGTTATTTCTCATTGTTTTGTTTTGGGTGAGCATTACTGCCAGTAATTTCAACCATTTTTAATTTTATGGAGACAGTATAGTCACCATGAAATCACTGAGGATTATAATATATTTAGGATAATTTAATTTTTGTTTTGCAGTCCCAGGCTGTCTAATCTTCCTGGCTGGTCCCTGAAGGATGGAAATGCTTTCTTGGACAAGGTACTATCCAAGACAGAAATCTGAAACCTGTCTGCACCCAGTGGAAAGCCATCTTATCTTACCTGAGTCAACCTGTCGTAATGTGACTCATAGAATCCTTTTCAATTTTCTTGTGTATTCTCCCACAAAATAACCCACAGTTCTCACTAGAGTCTGTAGTACTTGGTAATTATTGTTTTTAAATGCTTTTTAAAGAAATCTCAGTGTTCAGCTTCAGATCAGATTGGTACATGTGTAAAATCTAAGTACTGCTGCTGCATTCTAGCAGCAGGAGGATGGCAAGTTCAAAGCCAGCCTCAGCAACTTAGACCCTATCTCAAAATAAAAAATAAATGGGCAGGGGGGAGGTGGAAGGAAGGAAAGGGGAATGGGTATAGTAATGATGGTTGATTGAGATGCTCATTACTACCCTTGGTGCATGTATGAAGACACAAATGGTGTGATTCTATCTGGTTTGCAACCAGAGAAATGGAAAAACTGAGCTCTGTTTATGTACTATGACTTGAAATGCATTTAAATAAAATAATTAAATTTTTTAAATAAATAAATGGGCATGTGGCTCAGTGGTAAAATGCCCCAGGTTCAATTCCTGGTACCAAAAAAAAACCAAAAAACAAAAACAGTACTGCTGCTACAGATTATTTTTATCACCACAGAAAGAAAACTATTATTCCTAGAATTGTGATTAGAGTTTCAAAGATTATACTTATTAAAGAGTTCAATCAACTGATTAAATACAAGACCAAAGCTACAAAAAGTGTTAAAACTATAAGATACTTACACTTTGTATAAAGAAGAATCAGAGATACAGGAAAGTTAAAAATTGTAAAGCTTCTCCAGTTCCTTTCTTGGTCCTCTAAATCATTTTTCCTCTCCTAATTTTACAATTGAAAAACTGAATGACTTTAAGATCCTTAACATGATTCATCTGAATAAGACATTGCCTTCTTATAACAGATGTTAAATAATAAGTTCCTTTTTTACAGAACTGATTCCTATAATTGCACCCCCACCCCTAGTATAAGTCAATGCATAATTCGAAACCAGATTTCTCTCATAGCTGACTGTAAAATTATGTGACATTCAGAAACCCATGTACCTGATTTCAGCCTGAGTCTCCTGCTGGCTATAAATCATTGTTCCCTGAAAAATGCTCAGAAGCATCCCATTACTACTGCATTGTGAGCAAAATGACTTGCATGTGTATGTGGAGTATTTCATTAGAAGGGAGTGATGAATAAAATACAGTGACATTGTAAGTGTTTGGAATGGCAAATATGTTTCTGCAGGCCAGGAGGAATGAGTGCCTCCGAGGAGACATGCCCTGATCCATAGTGTTTTGGGGAGGAAGATTACATAGCCAGTTTAAGGTCAGCAAAGCTTTGAAGTTTCCCATGGTTTGGTCTTTAATCATTTTTAACCTAATCCTAAGAGAGTTGGGAGTCTTCTCCCATTAAACATAATTGCTTATTTGTTTTTAACTGGCAGGTACATTGTAATTAAGAACTGTTTTTGGCTCAGCCTATCACCAGTTAAATCAGCACTCATGACTTACGTAGTACTCAGAGCAGGGGAGAAACAGACAAGGGGAAGAAGTATCTGGTATGAGATTTGTAAAATTTGGAAGGACAGTAACATAATTAATGCCCTATTTTCAGATAAAGATTTAAAGTGAAAACATCATTCAGACTCTGGTACATAAATTTAGATACATGTATATTTGAAAATGTAGAAATAAATGTTCAGTGACTAATGAAAACACAAAAGAATGAAACTATTAACTATTTTTCCCTTCTGGAAAGGGCGAAGAGTACTGTCGGCCAAATTCTTACTGGCTTTGTTGTAAAGTCATGGATAGCATTAACCTTGACACTACAAAAAAATCTACCATAGACTTGTTTAAAGTGTCACTAAGAGGGGCTGGGGCTGTGGCTCAGCGGTAGAGCGCTTGCCTCGCATGCGTGAGGCCCTGGGTTCGATCCTCAGCACCACATACAAAGCAATAAAATAAAGACATTGTGTCCATCCACAACTAAAAAAATATTTAAAAAAAAAAAAAGTGTCACTAAGGAAAGCAGATGCTGTTGGTGGCCAACTGTATCCTTCAAGCCTTTCCATTTCAGTCTGTTCTGGCATAATTCTAGCTGCTGGTATCCATGTGGCTTTGTTTCATATCTTTTTTCTAAAACTGCACATTATGCAGGAGTTGGTAAATAAATAACACTGAGATATATGTTTTATACCATTTCTCAGAATTTCCCCTGAGAATAAGTTCTAGTTATCCAAAGTGAAATGTGGCTCGATAACATCCATTGTCAGCCACCTTTCTTCCTATTGATCACTTCCTCATTTAGATGGGAGGTACTGGAAAAACAGAAACTACATATAAACTACCTGTTCTCCAGTACTTTGCTTAGCACTGGCCTTTGGAAGAATTGACATGCATAGGCATATTAAGTATGATTGTCATGGGTTCAGTGGGAAGTTATATTCTGTTTCTTTATGTGTACACTTTTTTCTTTTGAATAAATACATTTAGTTTATAATCCCAAATAAAGTATATGTTCTACAGGAACAAGCATTACAATCATAGTTTTTCCCTACCTTTGATCTTCCCGCCTTATTTGTCCCCTTTCCCCCAATCCTTGCTAAGTGGAGAAAAGGCTCTCAGTAATTTGTCTAGCCATGACTCCTAATCTGAGTGCATAGCAGAATCACTGGAGGTGCTTGTCATAAATACAGATTCCATGTCCTTATCCCCAGTTTCTTGATTCCTTAGATAGAGCTCAGGGAGCTTTCATTTCATCAGTGTCTCTAGAAAACTCTAACGTTGCTGGTCTTTATAACTATTGGAAACCACTGGATCAGGGTTATAGAAGCAGCATGCATCGCTGCCTGGCTTCCTTGAAGAGGCATCAAAGAGTGTGCATTGGAATCCTGAGTCTGCCACCAAGCAACATTTTTGCCCTCGGTAAGACTCTTGGCTTACCTGAATCTAATTGAACAGGGAACAGTTAGCCTAAGTAACCTCCCACCTTCACAGTTTGGTTAAAGATGGCATTTCTTTGGTAGTGTATTGGATATCTCTTCCTAGTATTTCCTCTTCATCTCTTGTAGGAGCTGAAGGAGTGCTCAGGTCATGTGTTTGTGGATTCTGTGCCCGAATTCTGTCTACCAGAGGTAAGACAAAAAGGAATCTTAATGTAGAAACAGCGTATCATGTAATCTCTCACAGTGAAATCAAGACATAGTTTTAAGGGGCTTAGCTTTCTGTTTTCAAATTGAAATGAATGTTTTCCCAGCACATTGTTATAAGCTAAAATATCATTTAGGAGTTTTTTAGATTGTCTATAAATCATTTAAGTCATTGTCTTCTTCCTATTTATAACTCTCTATAATCCCCACTAATTCTTTTAGGGCATAGTTTTGGGTTAGATAAGGAGTTGACTTAAGCTTTTCAGTTTTGTACTTAGAATGCCTTTGTGCTTAGATTACCCTACTTTTCATAGTCTTGCTTACAGTGGGTAATTAAGGATTGCTGTTATTCAGCCAATGCCAGTAAACTGTAAAAATTCTTGCTGACTTAAAATATATTGAATATTGTTTGAAATTCATGAATTCTGAACTAAGTGATGGATATCTGATGCTTACATATTATTATCACAGTGAGACTTGTTAGGGCTTGGGACCAGTTTCACCCTTTCAAAGGAAACTGAGACATTTCCCTTAGTTTTAGAGGAAACTAATCTTAGCTGACAAGTCTGATTTCAGAGATGCTTCCATGGAGTTCTCAATGGATAGATGAAGTGTAGGGAAGGCAGTGGTTTGCCCACGGTTCTTGAGGATATCAGGGAGAAGCTGTCATCCTTTTATTTCCATATGCCCAGTGAGTTACAGTGCCTGTGGAAAGCACATTCACACTTCAAGGCCAAAGAGAAAAGACAGTATGAAGAGCAACTGCCCTTATTTTTATCCTTTCTTCCTTCCACTCTTCACATTTTTATACTTTGTTTGATCCCTGTAGATAAACTTTTCTCTCTTTGAAGTATGCGTGCGTGTGCACATGCCTTTTGGGGTTATCAGAGTGAAAGAGAAAGAAAAAGAACACAAGGTGATAGAAGGTGACAGCTAAGGGAGGAAGTTTGAGATGCGCTGATAAGAATAAAGGTGAAGGCAGACAGTTAAGAATCCTGAACCCTCCATTACTGTTGTTAAAATCTTTTTGCCATTCATGTTTGTCACTTAAGGTATTGGTGGAACAGTTCCCCATCTGTTTAGATTTCTGATCCAGCATACCACAGATGGTCCTAACTACTGCAGCCTTCAGTTTACGGACAGCAGTGTGGAACATAGGAATTGGTGCTCCGAGGACTTTCTGACTTGCTCCTTAGAATACTCAACTTTCAATTAGATGATTATCATTTCACAGCTCACCTTTGCCAAGCGAAAGCAATACTGATATAGTTAGGGTTCTAAAGCCATATAATGCTTTTCAAGCAAAATCATGTGGTGCAAATGAGTAATAATTACTATTTTAAGGTAGTGCCAGGCCATAGTAGGACTGAGCAAAAATAGGAGTGTGGTAGAAGTAGGAGGGAGGCACTGACTACAGTTTAGTCTTTGCGGGCTTTTGGGTAAGTCCAGCAGACCCAAGCCCAGTCCTCATGAAGTTTATAGTCCAGTGAAACCACCTTAAACAATCTCTGTGTCCCCAAAGTCGACCTCACAGACTGTGTTATGGTCTAGAGCAGTGTAGGAAGTAACCAATGAATTATGACTGGCTTTTTTCAGTTTGTAGAACCCCAAATGTTTGTACACATAGTTTTAAGATTAAAATAATTTTTGTTGTATTCTACTGAGTTAAAGTATGTAAATAAATACATAAATAGAATACATAAACTTGATTTGGATGGTAAATTCATTTCTTGGAGAAAATGGCTGTGTAAGCCTGCATTCTTGATACACACACATATTACATTTGCACACACTCAGTAAATATGGTTTTTTATTCTAACTGTCCTCACCAAATTTCTCATAATTCTAGACTCTGGGCTGATTTTTCTACATTAAAACTTGAGGTTCTTTTCACCCAGTTTCTATATGCATGAGGGAAGAGAGTGATGCTTTTGAGCATTATTGTTTCAGCTGTCACTCCTGTCATTTGTCTTGTGCATTTGCCACTCTGATGCTATCATAATTTCCTTATTTGTTTAAAAATAATTCCAGAGAGGTAGTGCCGAAGAAAACCATCAGGGTATTATGTGATCCTTCATCGAGAGGATATTGTCTTTCAGGTGCAGCGCACAGTGTGGAATTCAGTGTAATACTCCTTGGCTCTTATTGTCATTAGCATGTGATTCACATAAATGCCATTGCCCTAGCCTTGAGATGCATATGACCTCTACTCACTTGCTGTCCTCAGGAGCCCATGATGCCTCGGCAGCTTTATTAAATTAACTTATTTTATATGTAAAGTCATTCAACCAGAAATACCCATAGCCAAAATGGCACACTGCCTCTTATCATTTGCTTATGTCATAGATATCTTTGTTCTTTCTCCTCTGTGGGGGACATAGGAGCTCAACAACCCGTTCTCCTAACTGAAGCACATTCATAGACGTGCCTATGCTTGTGTTTGGTACACCATTTGGTTTCTAGAGCAACGTGATGATGTCTGGAGCCACAGCACCTCACTTTCCCACAGCCAGTGCTCCTCACAGAGAAACGTCCCTTCCACATGAGTGCTCCAAGGCCTGTTGTATACTGCCTACCGCAGGTGGGAGGAGACAGTCACAGGATGAGGTGCTGCGCTGAGGTACCATTATACAGTCCTGTCACAAGAGGGCTACACAGCCAGTACTGTGGGAGTTGTGAGGAGCCACTGGATTCTTTGATCCAGGCACATCAGGACAGCCAAGTGGAAGAAAGAACTGAGTCTCAACAAGTAGGACTTTAATTTCTGGAAGATATTTTCCTTTTACTATAAGAGTTTCTTTAAAATTTACCTAACTTGGAGAGCATTCTCCCTTGCCTGCTGTTTCTCGTTTTATGTAACCTTAATAATGGACTTAAAAGGGCAGATTTGGGATAAAGATTAGGATAGAATGTGAGAATTAGGATAGAATTCTTTGTTGCTGCTTCTCCCCTCCCCCGTGTCCAGAACCAGTGGTCAAATTGCCTCAAAAAACAAAAGCTAGTTGTCTCTGTATTTGACTTCTGAAGAGTAGGTTTCTGCTTGCTGTTTCCCTGTTTCCCATTACCTGTAGCAGTGGTACACTACTTGCCAATAAGCTCTTAGAGCTTCTGTTGTGCTCCCTCTGCTTCAGGTTACCTGATTTCACTTTCCTCAACTGCTACAGTGTCTTATCATCTATCCCCAGAACTTTGTTCTGGTAAAATCATGGTGCTGCTGGTGGACTGGCTGCATTCCCATTGTTAGCTGTCCTGTAACGCTGCTTAACGTCAATGTTAGGAAACAGCCTACAGTGAGGGTACAGAAATGTTACAAGAAAGACCTCATTATTCTAAAGTACAAAAACTACTTCTCTGCATTCTGACAGCATCATTTTTCAGTCACATCATATTGATCTATGTGTCCTGCATAGATACCTATCATCCCTTTCTTTTCAGACTGAGCTAATAGACCTGTCTACAGTAGATGTGATTCTCATCTCAAACTATCACTGCATGATGGCACTGCCCTACATCACTGAGCACACCGGATTCACAGGCACAGTATATGCCACAGAACCCACCGTTCAGATCGGCAGGTGAGAGTGTTATTGTTATCCCCTTGGGTGTGGTTGCAGAGCTCCTCAGTGGTGACTGTGCAGTGGTGTGTGGTGCCAGAAGTGATTGTTATTTCCTTCTGAGCAACTCACCAAAGAACAGGAAGGAGTAGGCAACTCTTTACAGGACTATTCATTGGAAGTGCCTAGAGAATGATGCTGTGGGTAGTCCTGTCAGTCTGTTTTGTTTTTTGGCTTTTGTTTTGTGTTGGTTCAGCTTTTGTTGTTTTGTTTTGTTTCTGTTTTCCATAAACTGAAAGGAGTTTGCGAAGGTAGTTCCTCTGCAGATCATACTAATTAGGAGAGGTGGTGTTTAGGAAAATGCCTCAAAGATGTAAGGCAAAGAACTTCAGAGGAAGGAACTTAGCATATTTAAATAAAGAAGGCAAAGAAATTTTATTACTTGGCTTTCAAAGTATTCCCTTTCTATGGTTTATTGCAGACTATAAATAGAGACAGCTTAAAGAAGACAAGGGAAGCCGGGCATGGTGGCTCAAGCCTGTAATCCCAGCACTTAGGGAGCCTGAGACAGGAGAATCGCGAGTTCAAAGCCAGCCTCAGCAATGGCGAGGCGCTAAGCAACTCAGTGAGACCGTGTCTCTACATAAAACACAAAATAGGGCTGGGGATGTGGCTCAGTGGTCGAGTGCCCCTGAGTTCAATCCCCAGTACCAAAAAAAAAAAAAGAAGACAGGGGATACATAAGTAATTAGGTGGTTAAACTGTTCCTGCTGGTGACAGTAAAACAGCACTCAAAGGAGTTGACTGTACAGTCTTCCTTTGAATCCAAGAGGACTCTACTGTCCCTCTCTCTGCCCCCACCAGGCCTTCACTGTATAGGTAGTTGCTGCAAGTAACCATAGTACCATTTAGTGAGAAAAAAACTTGTCAAGAAAATTTCCCCAGAAAAAAATCTCTCAATTATTGTTTTGAAATAAATAAGATTGATATAAAACTGTGAGGACCCAAAGTACCAAATTAGAGGTGATGTAGATTCTTAGGTTGCATTCTAGTGTCTTGCAGATGTTCAACAATATGAAATGACTGGAAATGAAACAGTCTTATATGTGAAACCACGTTGCCTGTAGCATGTACAGAAAACCATAAAGGATCCAAGGAAGGGCCATTATATAGGAAAGCAAACCTCAGTGACAAGTCAGTTTCAGTGAGAGGAAAAGTAAAGAATGTTAAAGTCTAGTCTGAAGGAGTTAAAATGTAAGGATGGCTACCCCAGAGTATTCTTATGAAAGCTCAACCAGAATAATGATCCTGAATCCTAGACATTGAGGTGCTAGAACTAATACTTCTCCTTTAAGATAGGAGGAGGAGCTGGGCATGGTGGTGCATGCCTGTAATCCCAGCACTTTGGGAGACTGAGACAGGAGAATCACGAGTTCAAAGCCAGCCTCAGCAATGGCGAGGTGCTAAGCAACTCAGTGAGACCCTGTCTCTACATAAAACACAAAGTAGGTCTGGGGATGTGGCTCAGTGGTCAGGTACCCCTGAGTTCAATCCCCAGTACCAAAAAAAAAAAAAAGAAGAAGGAATGGGCACCATGATGCATACCCACAATCCTAGCCACTTGGGAGGCTGAGGCAGGAGGATTGCAAGTTGGAGGTCAAGCAATTGGTCAGTACCCTGCCTCAGAATTTAAAAAGAGACTGGGGATATAACTTATGGTAGAGTGCTCCTAGGTTTAATCTCTGATTTGGGGAGGGGAAGGGGAAGAAGGAGGAGATGGTATTAGGATTAAGTAAATAAATGGAAGTGAGATGAAGTTGTTCAGCTTCCAGGTGCTAATGAATTTATGTTGATTTAGAGAAGATTTAAGTCAGTATGGATCTATGTTAGATTACGAACAGGGACTCAAGATGTTGATAGTGTGCTAATAGCTTTCTGGTCATCCTCTGGCCCTCAAGAATTCTAACAGTTCTCTGCCATCAATCTCCAGGGTGTATGTACCCTTGATTCAGTTGAATGTGGCATTTCTTAGTTTCTCTTGACTACAGTTCTGTTATTTCATCTCCTGATCTCAGAGAGCTCTCTCCTTTTCCTGATCTTTTTTAGTTAAATTTTAAGGATTTAGCCCTTGGAATGTTATCCCAGTGGAATTTTGCTAATTCTTAAAACACATGCCCGCTTCATTTATCAGCTTAAAATGCCCATTTGATGTTGTCATTTTTAAAAAGTAATCCTGGGGGCTGGGATTGTGGCTCAGTGGCAGGGTGCTTGCCTTGCATGTGTGAGGCCCTGGGTTCAATTCTCAGTACAACATATAAATAAATGAATAAATAAAGTTCCATCAACAACTAAAAAAATATTAAAAAAAAAAGTAATCTTATCTTCAGCTTGCTGCTACTAAGGTCAATACTTCACAGTCATAACTCCTTCCCTTTAGTAATACAAAGGCAGGGCAGGAATCTTAGAATTAGTTTAAAAAGTTTGTATATGTCAGTGTTTAGAGATAAGAGACACATCAGGTTTGCTTTAAAGGTGGATTAAATTCTTAAACTCGGAATTTTTGACATTTTTCGGTGAGAAAGCTGCATTTTTGTTTATATAAAATGGTACCCAAGCTTATTTGAACAGAGAAGAAGTGATAAAGTAGGGTAGGGGAGGTGGATGAGTCCATTTCTCCTGATTACAGTGTTGGATCAAGGTGTTTATCTAATTTTTTTCACTCATTTTGTTTAAACTCAGGCTTCTCATGGAAGAGCTGGTGAACTTCATTGAAAGAGTGCCAAAGGCTCAGTCTGCCTCCTTGTGGAAGAATAAGGACATACAGCGGTGAGGACTTCTGTGGACTGGAGAGCCCTGTGCTTTGCCAAGTTGTTTCTTTTGCTTAGTCATTGTGCTTAAACATTGGTCATGTTAGAATTTAAAGATTCTTCATATTATATGAAAAGATTGCATTTGATTCAGCTGATAAGGCCCTGTGCTGGATATGGGAGTGCTAAGGAACCTTGGGTTCTCTCTTTGAGGTATTCAGGTGTAATGGAAAATCAGATGTTTCAACGGGTCAGTTAAAATCTTGCAGTCCTACTGTTGGCACCTGGAAAATGAGGAACTCTTGCTGCCTAAGGAAGCTGAGGGCATTACTTAAGGAATGACAGTGAAGGTGGATCTGGAGAAGGAAAAAAGGACTTTCCTAGATTTTAAAAAAATAATTAAAAAAATAAAATTTAAAAAAAAGGTTTGGAAGGGCCCAGACATGATGTCATGGAACATAGTGTCTTTGGAGGACATTGATAAGTTCATTGTGGATTAGGACTAGTAGAGAGGTGAAAGATGAAAGTAGAGATGGAGTAAGATAATACAGGCTCTTATGTGAGACCTGAATTTTACATTGTTGAGAATGTGTGGTTTGCCAACAGAGGTTTTTAAGGAGAATGGCATGACCAATTTATTTTGGGGAAAGGAACTCTGCAAGTAGCATAAAGGGTGGGTGGGAATGCATAGGTGGGGAAAGGAGACCAGCAGTGAGACTGTTTAAGAAACCCAGCGCCATGACAAAGGCCTGAACTAAGGTGGTAGCTATGAGTGTGCAGAGGAAGACTCGAGCTTCAAAGAAGCTTGTGAAGTAGGATTGGAAAGAAGCGTAAGGCAGGTTGCAAAGTAGTGATGAGGCAAGTGAGAAGAGAACTGAGTGGTCTTAGATCTGCAGAAATACCAGGTAGAGTGGAGATGAAGCCCTTGCCTATGGAGATTGGGAAGTCGTTGGCAATTCCTAGGAGTATGGTTGCCACAGAGCACGAGAACCAGTAACCAGATTATAGAAGGTGAAGTAAATAAAAATACCGGGGGTGGCTGGGTACAGGTACGCACTTCTGTAATCCCAGCGGCCCCGGAGACTGAGACAGGAGGATTGGGAGTTCAAAGCCAGCCTCAGCAATGGTGAGGCACTAAGCAACTCAGTGAGACCCTGTTTCTACATAAAATACAAAATAGGGCTGGGGATGTGGCTCAGTGATCAAGTGCTCCTGAGTTCAATTCCCATTATCCCCCCAAAATAAAAATAACCATGTGTGACCAAGGAAGCAGCTGTCTATCGTAACATATTGGACTTTCTCTAACCCTACCAACTGCCGCCTTCACCTCCATACCTATACCACAGCAGACCCAGCCTTCTGGCCTAAGCATCAAGAGCCTAGAGTTAACACTAGTCTTTGGACTTCCTGGGTAGTTCATGTTCCATACAATCCTACCCAAGTCCACTTTTTTCTAGCTGTCTTGACACTGACTTCTCTTTGCCTCTAAATCAGTGACAATTGATAGCCATCTGCTTATCTCAACTTTAGAATGACTTAGTTCTTGCCAGTCTTTCTATAATAATATGTATATGTAGCTAGAAAAATATGCTTTATTTTTCTCTTGGGTCTTTTCAGGATTAGAGCATGAGTCTCCTTCATACATTTTGTTGTACATGTTAGTTATTTAATTTAAGCAGCACTTGTGTGCCAGAGACTACTCTAAATGTGTTGTTTGTGTAATCCTTTAACAACTCTGAGGTGAGTAGTGTTGTTACTGCCATTTTGCAGAAAACACACATGGCACAGAGCGTTTCAGTAACTTGTCCAAGATCACCCCATCTGTGTGCAGCAAGATCCAGGCTCTCCCCTATGGCTGCTGAGTCCACGCTTCTCTCCTCTTTTGTGATCCACCCTTTGTGCACTTGTGCTGGCTGTGACCTTGTGTGTGTGATCTCTGTCTGCTGTGGGTGGAAAAGTACAATGTTTTCTCCCATGTTACCTGGATCATCTTTGTGTCTCTTTCTTAAGGGATATCATATGAGTGGCTTCACCTTGGGCGAATGGCTTCCTTGATCTGACAGCTCTCCCAGCAGGGTCCATGGACCCTCCCCTCCACCGGTGGCATTCACATTCTCAGCTCCCTTTTCCATCAGCCCTCACTATGCCACCTTCCTCCCCTCTCTTCTTTCCCTTGGCACACACATAAGACCCCATTTCTGTACATCTCCCTTTTTGGAACCCTCAGGACTTGATTTTCTTCCTCATAGAACCCATATGCTTTGACTTCCCCTACTTCCTCCTTATAAGTTCATGCCCTTTGTAGTATTCAGCTGCAAATAGTTTTGGCACACCAGAAATGGTATTCAAAGGTCAGTATTTCCTGACTTCCCAAACCTTGGGCCAAATCTTAGGTCCCAAGTCCTTATTTGCCGCCTCTTGTGTGACCTTGGGCAAAGTCCTTGGCAGTTTTCCTTTCCCTCTCATTCTTTGTAAAATTAGGAAAATAACTGACTCACCAAAGAAATGTCATCATGTATTAGGGAGAATGTGAATGGAATTTAAAGAAGAGAGCTAGAGTGATCCTGAAATAGCTCACAAAATGTTTAGGTAATCTGCCTTTTAAAAGAAGGTGCTAATTGAAATAAAACCTTGAAATTTCACATCTTGCCACTTGATGTGAAAAAACAAAATTAGGAAAGAAAAGCTAAATTGATACAGTAGCAAGGAGAATAACATGCACTATTGGAAAAGACCATCTTTCATTTTGACCCTGGTCAGGTATTATGTTTTGACTTTTAAGCATGATATAAAGCTTAGTTACTGATAGAGAAAGGAGAGTCTAATTATCAGAAAGAATATGCTGAGGTGTTAGGTATACCAAGGAAGTTTTGTTCTTTGTTTTTGTTGTTGTTGTTCTGGATAAACCTGGCATGAATATTAGAATTGGTACAAGAGTTTGAACAGCTATTTATTCTTTAATTGGCGTCTGTAAAAAAGAGTTCCTTTGAATTTAACCTTGGGCCAGCATACTAAAAGGTACTTAATTGGGCCTACATTATGTTGAAAGATTCACATCACCTTTAGGTTTCTCTCTCACAGGCCAGTTGAATCTAGTGTCCCTAAGTACTGTGGCGTACTGCATTGAAAAACATTTTTTGCAGTCTAGCTCATTGAAAAATTTTCCCAGGTGATATAGACCTTGTCTTCTCTATATTTTTTCATTCTTTTCCCTCTAATTCCTGAGCTTTCCCTGCCCAGTTGCTCTAAAACAGAGATTAAAGATTTGCATGCCTCAGGGATAGAAGGTATGACTGGGCTGATAGGGACAGGACTGGTAACCACACCCTTTTAAAGGGGCACCTGATCACAGTTTCAGCTTGTTGTGGTTTGGGAACATGAGACCATGGCTGCCAAATGTTCTTTTTCTTGT
Source organism: Xerus rutilus (assembly GCA_028644305.1). Lineage (NCBI taxonomy): Eukaryota > Metazoa > Chordata > Mammalia > Rodentia > Sciuridae > Xerus > Xerus rutilus. Next base: position 145,155,289 of record CM053403.1, on the reverse strand, counting down.
TCTTTTTTTTTTTTTAAAGAGAAGTTCGAAATCTAAATGCAGTCCATGTGATTTTTTAAAATCTTTTTAAAATATTGGCTTATACATAAAATAAAATTCTATGAGATTCAAGCAAACCCTCTGTAACCCAGTTTTGAGACTCGAGCCCCTAGTTTTCACTTAGACTTAAAACTTAACTCAGGCACTGGGCTGGGATTGTGGCTCAGTGGCAGAGCGCTTGCCTCACACATGTGAGGCACTGGGTTCAATCCTCTGTACTACATAAAAATAAATAAACAGAATAAAGATATTTAAAAAAAAAAACTTACTCAGGCACTCTCAAAGTAGATATTGGTCAAGTGCCTAAAATTAATGCATCTTAGTAGCTTGAGTTACTAATAAGACCATCAACTAAAGAAAACATAAATTAAAATATTTGAAGCTCATTGGTCAAAAGAATCTGACAAATTCCCTTAAATCATTCAAAATGTGTTTGAATTAGCATTTGATTTATTGTAAGTATGTATACCAAAAAAAACTGTTCCTCCTGCTTTTTGGCAGTTGTATGGCTTCCTGCCTCAGTTGACACTACTTCTTGAGATTTATTTCAGATAAGTTAACCATCCTTCTTCCTAGTTTTGACACTATAGTTTACTCTTCCTGAAAAAGAGAGATTTTAAAGGGAAGGTAAATCCCTTGCAATATAATTTTTGACTCTCTGACTTGCCAGTACTCACATTAAAGTTTAAGCATTTGATGGGAAATTTTTAAACAAAATATTCCACTTAAGAAAATTAATCTAGCTTCTACTGTTTTTATATAAGGGTAGCATCTTTAATAAGATCAGAAATTCACAGTAATAATAAAAGTAAATCATTATAAGATATTGTCATAATCCTCTTACAAGCCTTAAGGAAATCTTCTCATAAGCATTGAACTTAAAATGAAGGTTTATACCTTATAGAAGATTTTTTAAATATATGCATATTAAAATTGATATTCCTCCTTGCTGGGTGTGGTAGTACATGCCTGTAATCCTATTAACTCCGGGGAGGCTGAGACAGGAGGATCGCAAGTTCAAGGCCAGCCTTAGCAACTAAGGCACTTCTGGGTTAAATTCCAGTTAAGGGGTAGGGGGGATGTATTCTTCTGCTGTGACACTGCTTGGCTGTTTGCAGAGGAATTTATTGGGTCTAATTATATAATAGGAAGAAAATTTTAGGGTATGGACTTAGAAGTCAAATAGATTGGTATTTAAATTTCAAATGTGCTTCTTAAGCCGGGCGCGGTGGTGCACGCCTGTATTCCCAGCACTTAGGGAGGCTGAGACAGGAGAATCGCAAGTTCAAAGCCAGCCTCAGCAAGGGTGAGGCACTAAGCAACTCAGTGAGATGAGACCCTGTCTCTACATAAAACACAGAATAGGGCCGGGGATGTGGCTCAGTGGTCAAGTGCCCCTGAGTTCAATCTTCAGTACCTAAAAAAAAAAAAAAAAATCTGCTTCTTAGTATTTACAGCAATTTATTTCTTCTAGACTCTATTGTTTACATAATAGAGATGATGTCAGCAACTTCATAGAGTTCTTGTAAGGACTAAATTGAGTAATATTGGTGACATCCTTAAAACAGTGTGAGGTATAGTTGGTACTCAGGAAATGCCAGAGTCCTTGTTTCAGGAACCAGAACACATCATCTGAGCCTAATTTATCTGCAGGGTCAGCCTTTACTGGTGAGAGCAGGATGGTCCAGTAAACATAAGGAAACTGTTTTCTAGCCCCACTGTAACCTCTTATTAGCACTGTCATCCAGACTCCAAACCCGTCTCCTTTTCTGTTAAGTACAGTAATTGAATTAAATCATCTCTAAGTCTCCTTACGTTGTAGTTTTTTTTATTTTTAATTGTAGATGGACACAATATCTTTATTTATTTTTATGTGGTGCTGAGGATCAAACCCAGTGCCTCACGCTTGCGAAGCAAGCGCTCTACCACTGAGCCACAATCCCAGCCCCACGTTATAGTTTTAAAAGAAGTCCAAGAAAGAGGCTCCTTAAAGCAAGTTATTTTAAAGTGGCAGCATTGATGGAGTCATCACAGCTCATTCAGCCTTGCGATCCCCGACACTACCATTCCATTTCATTCAGAGTTGACTAGCCTGTGAGGGCCTGATGCATGCCAGCCAGGATGTTGGCTTACAAAGCCTCCTTTACTTCATGCTGAGACCTCTGACTGGCCCAGAAATAGAGTGGTTCATCTCCCTAGGACTGTGTTCTGGTGAGCAAGTCCACTTAAGAGATCAAATTTGGGGTAAGATTCTTTTCCATAACCATAGATTTAAAGCAGGGATAGTTTGGGTACTCTCATGAGTTGTTCCTATCATGCTTTGGTAGCCAAATCAGTTGTTTTTGTGCTCTCTAGAGATAATTTTGGTCTAATGCAAAAATCAGGGTTATAATCTAGTTTCACATTAATATTGAGAAGTGCTTGATATTGAGGCTGTGCTTTTGGTAAATTCCATTTAGCACATCGGACATATCCTCATCCTCCTAAATTATGTTAAGTGCTGTTTGTAATAAGGAAAGAATTTTTCTGCTCCTTGTATTCTTTGTATTCTGCTCTTATATTAATTTTTAAAAATATTTTTTACTTGTTGATGGGCCTTTATTTATTTATATGTGGTGCTGAGGATCGAACTCAGTGCCTCACACATGCTAGGCAAGCACTCCACCACTGAGCTACAACCCCAGCCCCTCTTATATTAATTTTGTTTATTCATTCATTTAACAGATACTTAGAACTCAGTGTTTTGCTCACCAGCTTTTTAAGTTGTTCTAAGTCTTAAAACTCTTTAACCAAAAGACATGATGTCATGCTGCTTGTTGTACTGGAGGGTGTAGGAAGAGCAGCAAAGCTTTGGCGTGATGTCAGAATGCTGGGAAATAGGTTTATTAGGCACTTGAATGTGATAAGAACAACACAAAACAATGAAATTTTTTATAAAGTACCTATGAAAAATTTAGACTATGAGAACTTAACTTTGATAAATTAGAAAGCCAGGAAAAACAGAACTAGTTCCCTCTGGGTTTCTTTATCCTACTTATCCTAAATCAGCCAGTAATCCTAATGGCTTTAAATGGCTGCATAAATGCCTCTCTATAATTATGACCTCAAATGAGCATAAGATGAGTTTTAAGGAAAGCTAAGTTAGGATGTTAGGAGATAAAAGGAAGTAATGACAAAGTGACTCACTATCTACAAAGATAGCACTAGCAAAAGGATTTTTGAGCATAAATATTCAATCTTCAAGGACTAGGGATGTGGCTCAGTAGTAGAGCCCTTGCTTAGCAGGCATGCGGCTCTTAGTTTGATACCCAACACCACAAAAAAATAAAAAAGAAAGAAAGAAAGAAATTCAGAGTACTTTAGACTTGTTTGGTAACTCATAAGTAGCAAGTTCCTGGCATTATGATAAGGGTTTTTTGTTTTGTTTTGTTTTGTTTTTTTAAATGACCAAAAGCTTAAGAACTCAAGGAGCTTGTTGACAAAGATTCAGTACTAGGGGGCAAGACTTGGGCTGGACTTGGCAGGTTCGGTAGGGCTGAAATGAGGCAAGAAACCATTCTGAGCAAAACATGAGATGACTGAGAGGTGAAAGAAAAAAGAATTAGAAGTTAAATCTCACTGTTGCACAAGAGAACAACGAAATTTTGTTCTTATGAAAAAGCCAATAATACATTTTTTGATCCCTAGTTTAATACTACTTTTTGGCTAATAAAGAAATTACTAACCGGACACAGTGGCACACGCCTATAATCCAAGCACTTTGGAAGACTGAGACGGGAGAATCACGAGTTCAAAGCCATCCTCAGCAATGGTAAAGCGCTAAGCAACTCACCGTGTAGACCCTGTCTCTACATAAAACACAAAATAGGGCTGAGGATGTGGCTTAGTGGTCAGGTACCCCTGAGTTCAGTCCCCAGTACCCAAAAAAAAAAGAAATAATTTGTGAAAATAGTCACCAAATGTATATGAAAAAGAAAACTTTATACATTTCTAAGTATAGAAAGGATAAATAACTAGTTTTAACTCTGTCAGTGTAAGATCCCCAGAGAATTTAGTCACAAGGGTAAGAGAAGGAATTAATACACACTGGGGAATAGGGGGGTGCACTTACACATAAATCAATTCACATACATTTATGTACACACAGCCCTTTGTATCTAGTTTCACATCTGTGGATTCAACCAACTGCCTATTAAAAACACTTGCCCTTGCACTGAGCTCTTTGGGTCAGTATTCCCTAAACACTATAGTATAATAACTATTTACATAGTATTTGCATTGTATTAGATAGTACAAGTAATCTAGAGATGATTTAAAGTATATGAGAGATGCTGGGTACTGTGACAGGCTTGTAATCTCAGCTACTCAGGAGGCTGAGGCAGGATTACTTCAGCCCAGAAATTCAAAGCAAGCTGGGTTATATAGCAAAACTCTGTCTCTAAAAAAAAATTCTTTCAATAAGTATATAGAAGGATAGGCATAGATTATATGCAAGAACTACACCCCCACACCCCTCCACCCCCAGTACTGGGGACTGAACCTAGGGTTCTCCCACCACCGAGCTACATCTCAGCCCCCCCCCTTTTTTTTTTGGTACTGGAGATTGAACTCAGGGGCACTCGACCACTGAGCCACATCCTCAGCCCTGTTTTGTGTTTTATGTAGAGACAGGGTCTCACTGAGCTGCTTAGTGCCTCTCTGTTGCTGAGGCTGGCTTTGAACTCGCGATTCTCCTGTCTTAGCCTCCCTAAGTGCTGGGATTACAGGCTTGCGCCACCACACCCGGCTTCAGCCCTTTTTGTTTGTTATTTTGAAAGAGTGTCTCACTAAGTTGCCCCGGGCCGGCCTGAACTTGCAGTCCTCCTGCCATATCCTCCTGAGTCGCTAGGATTAGAGGTGTGTACCACTATACCCAGCTATATCATTTTTTATATAAGGAACTTGAAAAGATAGGTAGATATTTGCTGTATTTGTGAGAAAGTTATTTTACCCTCAGTTTAAAAATATAGGAGGAAAAAGAGGTTAAGTCAAGTGCTGAATATTGCAACTAAAAGAAGCAAAAAATAACATTTAATTGGATTCAACAAACAGCCTTTTCCTAATAATACATATTGGGTAAAAATGATGCATTACTGTTTCAGTGGGTACTAGTAAAATGAAAGTCAAAAGGCATATTTAACAATGCTCTTCTTCCTCCAGCATTCTACTTAAACTGGTTATCAAGAAACATCTGTAGTGAATGTTTCTGGGTAACATAATAAATGATTTCTCTGGTTTCTTTAGAACCTAAGTTTATGATTTCTGTGCCACTATCCTGAAGGGCAGATGGGAAAAGATCCACCCAGAAATATACCTGAATTTTTCACAAGCCTTTTATTTTGCTTAAATAAATTGATTTCCAACCTGAAGCACTCCAGTAATTTCTCTATCCATAGATTCTGGAGTGTTGAGAACAACCAGGGTGTAGGCTTTTTCCATATTCCTGCTTCCACTTTCTCTTACAAAGGCTCAGACCATTGCCAGCTTACTCCCTAGGCTGAATATCAGAGATTGGAAACACTGGAGTGACCAAATGCCTTATGCTGAGAAAGACAGTTGCAGATCTTAGTCTGCCTAATTTTCACAGAACATTGTCCTAGGTGTGGAGCAGGGAGGGGAAAATATGCTTGAAAAGGCCATCAGGAGGATAGACCCAGCAGAAAGGAAAGCTTCCTGTTGTTTTGGGTAATGGCGGTACTGGTTGTCAAGTGCTGTGTACAGAAACTCCAAGAAGAGAAAACAGGTATAAGTTTAACCTTGTGTATGATTTTTCAGTCAACCTCTTAGAGAGATGACTTGGTTGCAAGGCCCTAGCAAAGCTGCATCACACACTCACCTGAATGGGGAGATGTAGTTGGGCTGTAAGTGTTATTCATCACCCTCACTGCTCCCTAGCAGCTCCCACTATAGTCTTCCAGATCTGGCATAAAGTCAAGAAATCCTGCTCCTACTTAGTCCAAAGCAAGATATTTTTTTCTGGGAAGTGCAGTCCTAGGAGGTCCAAGTCCTGTAGCTCTCAGATCCTGAGAATTTAAAAGAAAACAAGGTAGTAAGTTGAGTTCTTCCTCTACATCCTGTAGAGCAGTGCCTGCCATGCATTTTAGAACATTGCTGTTCATTGAGGTGAATCATTCTAGGGTGGAATTCACTGCAACAGTATTGAACAATGCATATGACCCTGGAGCTGCAGTGCCTGTAAGTGTTGAGGCACATTGACAACAAACCTTTATCAGCATCTCCTCTGCACCAGACCCTGTAGATTCATTGTAAATAAGTTTCCTTGCAGAAAACTCTGAAAGGAAGATGACGTTCTCCCCCTTTTGTAAGCCAGGATTCAGAGGTGAAGTGGTAACTCAGGTTTAATCAAGGCTTGCCTGAATATAAATCCTGTTTTTCCATCATTCCAGTGCCTCTGAGAGAAATCTTATCTTCCTCAAAGCGACAAGTACAAGGCTACGAGGACGAGAAGCAGTAGCAGCACCCTGCCAGTGGCCTCATCCACTTCCCTGCATGATGATATCAGGCCAGGCTCTTCCCCAAAGAGCATATGAATGTGCACCTGGCCTAGATGGTGTCACAAGGCCTGAGAAAAAGGAATGAATGGTCTATGTTTTAAGTAGGAATGAGTGTTGTCTACCTAAAAGGTAGAAGACGGGAGAGGGTGTAGGTTACAGAGAGGGAGCCTGGCACTGGAAGGGCTCAGGATATAAAATGCAGGCAGAAGCAGGACCAGATAAAGAGGGGCCTCGTAAAGCCATGCCAGGAGCCCTGTGTTTCATCCTGAGAGTGATAGTGAGCCATCAGTGGGTATAGATGAGGGTGCATGTATGCAGCCTGCTACAACTAACTAGTCAATGTATTTCAGGAGAGAGACGAGACTAGTGCATGCTCTCGTTCACTAGAAGTATTTGAATCTCAGGGAGGTCTCTCCCACATTATTTCTCAGTTTAGAGCAAATGATAAAATGTTGTTCTAATGACACATTTTTGTGTGTTTAAAGGAGTGTTTCTGAGGCTGGTCTTAAAGGTCACAAATCATGCTTTATTCTCTTCTGTGCCAAGCCCCATCTATGTTAAATTCAGTTATTTTCTCAGGCCCGTTAATAAAGTCTATTTCATTTATTCTTTGTGAATAGGGAAGATAGTGTGAGATGTCAAATACAAATGCTCAGGCAAGGGGCATAGCTGAGTGGTAGAGCACTTGCTTGGCATGGGCAAGGCCCTGGGTTGAGTACGGCAAAACAAAATAGAAACAAAAATAGAGTTCAAATAGAAATGCTCTATATTAAGATGTATATGGTAAACCCTACAGAAACAGCTAATAACTCAAAAAAATAATGAAAATCATTAAAGAAATTAAAAGGCTATGTGAGAAAACACACATAGTAAAAAATGAATAGAAGAACAAAAGAGATGTGAGACATACAGAAAACAAACAAAAAAATTAAGTTGGCAGACATAATCCAACTGTATCACTCATTAATGAAGTTAAATGTGAATGAACTAAACAGTCCAATCAGATTGCAGTAATTAATAGACTGGACTTAAAAAAAAAAAAAAAGAACCCATGCTGGATAACAAAATTGAGATTAGAAAAATATATATGAAATCAAAAGGTGTTCATTTTTGAATTAACAATATTGATAAATTTTAGTTAACCCATGCCTCCAAAAAAAAAAAAAATAGAATTTCAAAAATGAAAGAGGCCAGTGGTACCAGCCTTACAGAAATACAAATGGAATCCTATAAATAGTTATATGCCAATAAATTGACCAATTTAAGCCGGGCGCATTGGCTCAAGCCTGTAATCCCAGCACTTAGGGAGGCTGAGACAGGAGAATTGCGAGTTCAAAGCCAGCCTCAGCAACGGCGAGGCGCTAAGCAACTCAGTGAGACCCTGTCTTTACATAAAACACAAAATAGGGCTGGGGATGTGGCTCAGTGGTTGAGTGCCCCTGAGTTCAATCCCCAGTACCAAAAAAAAAAAAAAAAATTGACCAATTTAAATATAGTGGCCAAACCCTAGAAAGGAAAACTTCATCACAAGAAGAAATGTTCACCAAGTACATGACATTGTGGTGCAATTACAGGCTCCTGCCTTCTCCTCTCAAGGATGCTGTGGAGGTGTCAACCTGGAGAAGATGCTACACAATGCAAGAAGTGAACTCTGCCCTTAGCAAAATCCAGCTAGTGGGATATTCTCAGAAAATTGTGAGTGTTAATGTTATTCTTAAGTGATTCATGAGTGCTTGTTCAATTTATATTGTAGTTTGAAGGATCCTGTAGTTCCCTTTTTAAAGTCATTCTGTCATCAAGAATCTTGTACAAAGGAGAAAAAAAGTACCTATTGTTTTCCTTCGGCCCTGCCAGGTTTTTGTTGGTGTTCATTCCTAACCCTCACAGTCCCTGTCACCAGCTAGTGAGGTAATGAGTCAGGAGAAAGGAGAAAGGCATCTCTCTTATCCCATCACATGAGAACAAGACACTATAGGTCTGGGACAAGTGAAAAAGGGAACAGAGAAGGAGTTTGGCAAGGATGACTTGAGCTCTGACTAAATAAGGGCTCCCATTTCTCCATTAGAACAACCAAGAGCCTAACACTTAACCCAAAGGAAAAAGGGAAACTAAAGTATTTGACTCTTTCTGGTAACATGTCACCTCTGTCTTTCAGCGAATGCATCCTGGGTGTCTGGCAACAGCATTTGGGCTGAAACTCTCAGGTGATAAGTAAAGACAACAGGATTGCTTTCTGTGTCCACCATGGTCTCTGTTGTCCTTCTGTTTTAAACTTTTTGGTTTACTTGACAATAATTTCTACTTATGAACTAGGAGCAGTATTTGTTTTTCCAACAAACTTATGTGCTGTGACAGCATTGCTGAAAGCTTGTGGGTTCTTTCTTTGGTTCCTTTAGGAGCTTTTCGGTGCTGTCCAGGTAACTCCTCTGAGCTCTGGCTATGCTCTTGGAAGCTCCAACTGGATCATCCAGTCCCATTATGAGAAAGTTTCTTACGTTTCTGGATCCTCCTTGCTTACCACACACCCTCAGGTAATGATAAATTCTCTTTTTAACAACTCAGCTTTATGGTTATTTAACCCAAATTCAGAATGTATTCAGTGTACTGTCATCCATTTTAAAATCTTTCTAATCTTGGTTTTTTCATAGTACTCTAGAAAAGTTAGATTATTAGAATCCCAACATTTAGGATTGTACTTTCCTCTGAAAGAATTCTGCAGCCTTTAGGGTCACCTCTGAGATTCTGAGATGCAGGTATTCATAAATAATCTCTTGTTCATTTCACAAATACTGGTTCTTCCCATATCTGTAAGGTGGGTTGGGGAGATGAGATAGTTGATTGATCGGTACATAAATAACTTGTGAAAGTCCATATTCCATCTTGTTTTTATAATTGGTAAATTTATGAACATAACCTCGAGATTTTATTGTATTCATAATAAAGCAAAAGATGAAGCTTAGAACTAGATGATTTGACCATTTTTCCTCTTATCTTCTCCCTGTTCAAAACATGCATCTCTTTTTAATTGATAAGTAAAGGTTGTATCTAATGTACAGCTTGATATTTTGAGCAAGTAAAAGTTGTATCTAATGTACAGCATGATATTTTGATACACACACATTACAGAATGGTTGAACCAAGCTAATTAACATGTTTCATTTTAAAATGGGGGAAGGAATGCTTTGTTCTGGTCTGGAACAATAGGGTGATTCTCAGCGGCCATTCTGCATTGTTTTTTCATACCTTCTTTTATAACCAAGTTTTATCTCAAGGCCTAGAGGGGACAAGTTGCTATTTTTTCCTGTAGCTAGCAGAATTCGGGGCTCTTCCCGCTTATTGAAATCAAAAGCCCATCAATGTCATAATCTGCTTCATTGAATCAAGATTTTTTATTGGCAGCTTCTATCATTCTTGATATATTCTTCCATAAAAGACAGAAAGATGACTTGGCTGCCAGCTCTTCTGGTTTGTCCTGCTTAGATCAAAGCCTTTACAGTACTATTGATGTAATTTCCAGTAAATTATTCCTTCAAGATCTATAAATTTAAAGGGAAAATAAGGTATTGAAAGTAATGAGCAACATACCTAAGTAATTAATTTTAATTTCAGGCTAGTAACCTGTGTTATATGTAAAAAAAGAAAAAAATTAGATTTCCTTTACCCATATTGTTGGATTCTGCATTGAGTTTGTAGAGATAAAAAATGTTTTGGTTTGTAAAAACTTGATATTATTGTAGAGGCCAGAAAACTATATCCCACCACTACCTGGTTTTGTATGTAATGTTTTACTGTACTATAGAGACACACATTTGTGTGTGATCTATGACTCAGTATGCACTGTAATGGCAGAGTTCAACTTTAAGTTGAATTCACAGAAAGGGTCTACTAATCCTGGTCTGCTTGAATGGAATCCTTTCTAGCAAGGAAGAATAGCACAAGCTGCTGGTGTGATCTAGTAAGCATAGAGGAATGAGGCTTTGGATTAAGTTTGATGCTATAAGAAAGGAGAGATGAGTCAAATATGAACAGGTCTTTAATTCGAAAGTATGTATTGAATGCCCACTACCTTTGGGGGAAAAAAAATAGAAGTTAAATGTTTTGTGCCTGGATGACCCTGAGAATGGCAGTAATCCAGTTAACAAGGAAGAGTTGGCAGGGTGGTTATTTGCTTCAGAATGAGGTTGTGGATATGGTAGATGTGAATTTGATAGACCATTAGACAGATGGAAATATGAGACTAGAATTTGGATGTGAAGTCAAGTCTGGAAACAAATTGGAGAGTCATCATACTTTTTAAAGTATGTAAATAAAAGGCTGAGGGCCAAAGACTGAGCTATTGGCCCTCATTTACTAGTAGACTATGGAAGGAAGAAAAATAGTATTACATAAGCATGAGTGCGAGGGAGAGGAGAATTGAGGCCAAACAAAGGGAGAAGGAAGAGAAGAACTAGCCTTCACTGAGCACAGGGTTTCAGCATAAATTGTTTTAATTGATCAGTTATTCAGCAACCATACCAAATTCTTACATTTATCAGTTGATGATAATGTTATCTGCAGAGAAGTAACTACTTTGTCAATTCTTTTCCAACCCTTATAGCTTTTCTTTTCTCTGTCTAGCTGAGCTCTCTAGTACCGTGTTGAACTTGATAGTGGGCATCCTTGTCTTGCACCAGATTCTAAGGGAATGCTTTTGTAATCTCTTCCTGAAATGTGAAGCTTACTGCATACCTTTATGTTTTGGGGGTTTTGTTTTTTGTTTTGTTTTGTTTTGTTTTGTTTTGTTTTGTTACTAGGGATTGAACTCAGGAGTACTCAATCACTGATCCACATCCCCAGCCCTATTTTGTGTGTTTACGTAGAGACAGGGTCTCACTGAGTTGCTTGACACCTTGCCATTGCTCAGGCTGGCTTTGAACTCGCGATTCTCCTATCTTACCCTCCCAAAGTGCTAGGATTACAGACTTGCACCACCGTTCCTGGCTAACTGCACACTTTTATGCATCAAGTTTAAAAGTTTATCCTCTATCCCAATTTTCTGATTTTTTTAATGTTGTGGATTTGGTTTGGATGCTAGGGATCGAACCCAGAACTTAGAGTTTGTTTTGTTTTGTTTTGTTTTTTAGATGCAGTACCTTCTCAAATGCTTTTTCTTAAGTCTGAGATAATCACGTGGTCTCTGGTCTTTAGACACTTTTTTTTTTTTTAATGGTATCTTTCTATGTTACCCCAGGCCAGTCTCAAGCAATCCCACCTTCCTCAGCCTCCCAAGTAGCTGGGACTACAGGCGTGTGCCACCACATTCAACTCTAATGTATTTTCATTCTGCCCTTTGTTTCCTTCCTTTTTTATGTCTTTGAGTTTACAGTGTTGCTTTTCTTTTAAAACTTATCTCATTTGTTTCTTCTTGGCTTTCCAATAAATGTATTTAAATCCATTAGATTCTCTTAGTATCATTTAACTCTGTTAAAATTTTGATATGTAGTGCCCTGTCATTCATCTTTAAGTAGATCATGACTTTTTATAATATTCATGGTTTAACTAACCAAAGGGTATTTTATAGTATTTTTGTTGTAGTTCATCCAGTGTGGTAAGATTTAGGGTTAAATAGGACTTTTTTTTTGTAATTCTTTTTTTTATTAACATATAATTAACTGTACATATTAGTGGGAGTCAGTGCAATATTTCCATACGTGCAAATAGCATGCACTGATTGTGTCTGACCACTCTTCTTCCACCACTGTCTCCCCTAACCCTTCCCAGTCCCTAATCATCACTATTCTACTTGAAAGTCAACATTTTTTTAGTTTCCAATATGAGAGAGAATGTGCAATACTGTGTCTGGCTTATTTCACTCAACATGATGTCCTCTAGTTCCATCCATTTTGCTGCAAATGACAGAATTTTATTTTTCTTTAAGGCTGATCATAATCTATCATATGTATGTTATGCCATGCTTTCTTTGTTCATTTATCTGTTCGCGGGCATCTAGGATGGCTCCATGACCTTAGCTGTTACGAATAGTGCTGCAATAAACTTGGGAACGCAGGTATCTCTTCTGTATGCTGACTCTATTTCTTTTGGATGAGATACCATCTCACTTTTTTGTCATATTTCAGGATTCTAATTTTTTTACATTATGATAAAAGTATAGTTTTTCACTGAATTTGATTAAGCTTCCTTTGAAACAATTATTTTTATAAACATTCTACATATGTTGGAAAAGAATATGTATTTGTTGTAGGGTAAAAATGATTCCATATGTATTAATTTGAGCTTTCTGTGTTATTTGGGTCTTTTGTTTCTGAAAAGAGTATGTTATTTGTTGATTTAACATATTTCTCCCTGCAGTTTTATCAACTATTGCTTTTCATATACTTCAGCTGTATACTTGAGAGGCTGTATGTTCATGCCATTACATTTTATGGATCAGTTATTTTATCAGGATGTTTTGATGCTTTCTCTTTTTCTCTATCACACTACATCAAGGCCAAGAAACTTTTCACCTTCTTTATGTGCCTACTATATTTTTCCATCCCTTTTCTTTTCATGCCTTTATTTTCATTTTTTCTGTGTCCCTGTTTAGTGGATCCTTTGTACAAAATATAGTAAGACATTTTTTTTTAATCTAGAGACCCTTTGGTTGAACTTGTTTGTTTTTGTAATTATTATTGTATTACAGCTTATTTTGGTCCTATTGTGTTATTTTTGTTACTTGTTTTTGCTTTTGAGATGGGCTCGCTGTGTTGCCCACGCTGGCCTTGAACCTACTGGTCTCAAGCCATCCTCCTGCCTCACTTGCCAAGTAGCTGGCACTACAGGCCAGCGTGCACCACACACCTGGCTCAGGGTTTTCAGTGCACTCTTTTTTGCCAGTCCTTTTTTTGCCTAGCTTTAGAAAGATAAGTTTCCTTCTGCAAGTGTGAAAGTGCTTATTTTATTTTTATTCTTCCAGGTTGTCCCTTAGTTTATTTTCCCTGTGTCTCCCATTTTGGTTCTCTGTCTCTTGCCTTGTCCCCTGCCCACCAGGCTGATACTCTCTAGTATTTTAGTTCTGGGTTATTTTTCTTCTAGGAATGCTTGAGGAATTTTCACCAAGAGGCTCTTAAAATGGTAATCCTATAGGGCTTTGAATTACTAAGAACATTTTTCCTTTTTCTTCACACTTAAATGATAGCTTGGATGGATATATAACTGAAGACACAAGACCTTGCAACTGCAAAAAAAATATTACTTCATTTTCCGCTTGTCCCTTGTTGCAGTCAAGAACTCTGAAACCATTCAGACTTGTGTTACTTTATGTAGGATGTGCTTTTAGAATTTTCATTTTCAGAATTTTTCACTTACCATTACTGTGACCTTCCCTATTTATTTCTCTGTGATTTGTCTTAAATACGTTTAACTAAAAAAAAAAGTTCTTAAGTCATTTTTGAAATTATTCCTTCTTTCCTGAAGTATGTTGCAACAGGCTATGAATTAGCACCAACGGTATGGAGGCGAGAAAGAAGGGGCAAAAATTTCATCCAAGCCATGAAAGAGGCTACTGCCTGCCAGTTTCCCACTCCAGGAACCTCTGTTTCCCTGGGAATTTATCCCAGTTCTGCTTTTGTTTCTCAGATTCATCAGTTGCCCTTCCGCCTGTCCTCCCAGATTGCCTCCTGGGAGGGAGCCAGCAGTTTGTGTTCATTCACAGTTTTGTCAGAAACTTTCATATTTATTATAGTAATTTTGGAAAATATAAAAATCTTAGAGAAAAAAATAAAAATTATATTAATTCTAACATTAAGAGGTAACTTTGCAGCCTGTTTTTCCATTCTTCGTAATGAACTACGTAGCGAGTTTTCTTTAGGTCATCAAGAATCTACCACATGATGTTTGATGTCTGCCTAATATTTCATCATGTGAGTAGACCACAAAGTATTTAACTACTCTCATTGTGAGACATTAAAATTATGTGTTTTCTGAAAAACATCTACTGTAAGCTGTTGTGCAGTCTGCCCAGAAAGCGTGTACAGGACACCATTTTAAAACTATAACACTGATAGAACAAAATGCCTATTGGAAAGATCCCGTAAATGCATTGGCAGTAACTAGTGAGCACTTTGGTTTATTAGAGCCAAAGCCTTCCTGGCTTTTGAAATCAGATTAATGGATTTGCTTGTGGCTTGTGAACCTGTATTTGAATATTAAATGTTATGTTATGATGGTTTGAGAAAGCAACTCAATACTTATATTATTTCATAACTTCTTGGCTGTTCTGCCTGACGACGGGGATAGGACTTGAGTTTTAGATGTGAAAATCCTCAGCATATTACAGCAAAAGCTACATATACCTGGACATAGAGGTTTTGATTAGTTTTCAAATAAATGGATTCTTCCCTTAAATGTAAAGAAAATCTTACACGTGGATTCCTTGAATCAGGTTTTTAGAACTAAGGCAATCACGGGGGAGGTTGGTTTTGTTCTGTTTCACTTTCTATGTTTTTCTGTCCCCCTGAATTTCCCTGGATGTTGTTTTTTGCGATACTTGGCTGGTCCTCGGGGGCGGGGACCGCAGGGAAGTCAAGCTGTAAGAGCCCATGTCAGCTGGAGAGTTGAGCTCGTGAGCAGGTGGGTGAAGTGAAGAGGGAAGAGCCTGGCAGCTTGCTGCACACTCCCACACCACCGCATGCTTGCTGTCTTTTTTCTAGCTATGTTCTGCCTCTGTGCAGAGAATTTCCTTCTCTCAGAAATGTGTGTGGTACTTACATGCATTTGTATATATGCTAAGTTATTCTTTTCCTTATTTAGTCAAGACTGTTTCCTAAGTCCCCTCCTTTGATTCCTCAGAAAACTTGGAATGGAACCGCCATTGGATTCAGCTATCCCACTCCTCAGCATTTGCCCAAGGGACTTAAAATCAGCATACTATAGCAACATGGCCACATCAATATTTATAGCAGCTCACTTCACAATAGCTAAGCTATGGAACCAACCTAGGTGCCCTACAATAGATGAACTGATAAAGAAAATGTGATATATATACACAATGGAATATTACTCAGCCACAAAGAAGAAAGAAATGATGGCATTTGCCAGTAAATGGGTAGAACTGGAGACTATCATGCTAAATGAAATAAGCCAATCCCAGAAAACCAAAGGCCAAATGTTCTGTCTGATACGAGGATGCTAACACATAGTGGGGGATAGAAGTTCATTAACAAAGGGGAATGGAGGGATGGAAGGGGGATGGGAATAGGAAAAACAGTAGAATGAACTGGACATAACTTTCCTATGTTCATATATGAGTACATGACCAGTGTAACTCCACATCATGTACAACCACAAGAATGGGAAGTTATACTCCAGGTATGCATAATATGTCAAAAGAACAAATAAAATATAAACCCATCCTTTGGGCAATGGAGTGTGCTAGGCTGTAAGGGAACAAGGCAAGGAGGTAGCACATTTACAGAAGTTACATAGGGGAAGAAGATGTGTACATACCAGAGTTTTCTCCAGGGTATAAGTGAACTGTCCCAAAAGAGTATAAAGCCACTGATCCATCTAGGGAATTGGAGGGACCTCATGGAGGAATGGGGTTTGAGTGGATCTTGGAAGGCCAAGTGTGGTGGTGTGCTTCATGATCTCAAATGTATTTCTTTCTCTCATTCAAGAACTACAGGTCATTGAGTCTTTAGCTTTTTCACTGATTACTTCCTTTCTGCCTTTAAGCAAATCCTAGAACTGTTAATATGGAAGAAGGCCTGCAGGTTACTCTGCCTCCTTGCCTGAGTACTGGTTTTCTACCTCTGAACTGTGATTAGATTTCTCTGTACACCTTGTTCAACTCATCCTGTGTACCCTGGCTTTCCTGTTTTAACTCCTGTGTCTGGTTTCACATCTGAGTGAATCCACCACCTCTGCTTATGCAATGATCAGCTTCTGGCCCTTTACTTTTCTCTTTCACAGCATCTCGCAGTTGCATTGGACATTGTCAGTCAGTCTCTTGTTGAAATTCTTCATAGTCTAGGTTTCTGGAACAATAGTTTCATGTTCTCTTATTATTCCCCTTGATCTTTTGCTATATTGTTTGTGCAAGGACTATGAAGCTATCATTTCCAACCTACTCATTTCAGAGAGGAAAGTTTCTCTGTCCATTATCTCATCTCTGCCCCTCTTCCCATTTACCCTGTAGCATCCTCAGCCAGCTACTTTTTTTTTACTCTTTTTTTTTTTTTTTTTTTTAAATATTTTATTTTTTAGCTGTAGGTGGACATAATGTCTTTATTTTATTGCTTTGTATATGGTGCTGAGGATCGAACCCAGGGCCTCACGCATGCGAGGCAAGCGCTCTACCGCTGAGCTACAATCCCAGCCCTTTTTTACTCTTTTTAAGTTGACATCTTATTAACTACTTTGGTTGAAGTACCCAGCAGATTCCACGTACATCACACTCCACTGTTTTATCTGTTAGTTCTGCCCAGAAAGCTTGCAACCTGCCAACACTGGACTTATTATTGCCTCTTTAGTCTTTTAAACCATTGCATCTACCATGTTTCCCTTAGATTCATCTCTGATTTCAGATTTTGGAGTCATCTTAAGGTCTTGCTGTCTCCATTTCCCAAATCATTCCTTGATGTCTGTTAGTTGTTTTTCATCGTAGTGCATGGATCTGCTTCTCTTCATCTCCTTAACTTTTTTTCTCTTCGTGTCTAAGTGGCCATATGGACCTTAAAATATTCTCCCATTTGTTCTCGCCCCCACCTGTCTTCATTATTTTCTGTAATTATTACCAAAATGTCATTCCTTGCTTCAGACCATTGATTTTGTTATTGCCTACTCTGTGGGTCCACATGATTTTGATCTTTTTGGTCTTTGATCAGTTATACTTTGTTTTCGCTGATACCTTTTCTCATCCCTGAAACGGACTCTCCCTTCAAGCCAAGTAAATTCATATGGTATCTTGCTCCCTGTCAGCACCCAGGTCCTCTCACAGTGGGTGGCTTATTCTTCCATTCCTGACATCTAGTGTACCACTTCCCATATGAACATGCTCACATTTCCCTTTCCCATCATTTATGCGTTCATTTTCAGCAACTGTTTATTTAGTGTGTGCTGCGACATTTAGCAAGGCAGTAGGGCTACAAAGGCTGCATAGTTCTGTGGGGACACAGGCAAGTAAATAGGCAATTAGAATTCAGTGTAATTAGTGCTGAGATAGAGAGCATTCGAGGCCCTGGGAGCACGTGTATGAGGGACATCTTAGGAGAAGGAGAATAAAGGGAGTCACAGATGCTCTAAAGACAGTGAGTGACTTGGACTATATCTTAAATTGAGTCTTAAGTTACATAGTCAAAGAAGAAAAAACTAGAACCCAGACTTCATCTGCCAAAAAGCCATGCATTGCTGACCTCACCCAACCCGGTACAGGCTCTGCTCTGCATTTTTGGCATTTATATACTCAGTGCAAACTCTTTAATTTGCTTTAGGTTTTCTATGACTTTTTGAAAAAAAAATTTATTATACATAAATGTTTTCAACTAGATCATAAACTTCTAGGGCTTAGAGTCTTTTTCTCATTGCCTATGCAAAATGTACAGTAAAGGTTGATCATTGGAGGATCAGCATGGTGGCCACGGCATTCTTGGGCTTAGGACTTTTTATGCTTTTTTCCAGAAGCCTCTTTATGACTGTTAATTTTATAAAATATTTTTATTTGATTCCTGAACAAGATAGCTTTCTTGTGTACATGCTTGTGTGCATGCACTTTCATTTGCCCTTTGGTGGTGAGATGGAGATGTTTGCAGTGTCGGCTGGGTTTGGAGAGTGTCACTAAAAGCTTTTTGAACAGGTTGCTGTTCTGGGGCCCTGGGAATCAATGCAACTGTATCTGAGCTGCAGGGCTAAACATCCAGTGGACCTGATCTTGAAGTGTATTGTAACCATTCCAGCTCGGTGGTGATGCCTTTGCTGGTTTGTGGGCACACAAATTTCAAAGAAGGAAGATGATGGCAGAGGTCACGAGATAGAGTTTGCTTCCTCTTGAGTGTCCTCATCTGAACCATTCTTTTTTAAGTTGTAGATGTCCACAATACCTTTATCTTTATTTTATTTATTTATTTTTATGCAGTGCTGAGGATAACCCAGTGCCTCACATGTGTTAGGCAAGCACTCTCACTCTACCACTGAGCCACAACCCCAACTTGGGATCAGTTATTCTTTAACATTTTGGGGTCATGGCTTCATCTGACAACTCAATTATAAATCTACAAGAAAATGTATACAGGCACACACACACAGAATTGTATGTACCATCTCAGGGTTCCCAGGTCCTCTGAGATCCCCCATCAGCTTTGGGTGTCGTTATTGGCTTATTCTAACAAGGACTGTATAAAACTATTGCCATTTTAAGCCCAGTATGCTACCCATTATGGTACTTGGTCCCTTTTGTCCCCATTCCTGTTTCCTTCGGGTTCACACAAGAAACAATCCCAGGCTCATTACACATGTGCTGTTAAAAATCATTACACTTTACTTTCCCTTCCTTCCTTCTATGAAAATAGCAGAATGATATGTATTTGTTGGAGAAGTACAAATAGATCAGTTCTGCCCAATCAGAGCAAAAGCTGCATTGGTATATATCTGTGCAAGGAAGAAATACAAGCTGTTCACATATTGTCATCTCCACCACTGGATTTTTTCTGAATCCACATTAAAGAAATATTTTTTTATGTTATAAAGCAGTTTATAACACAGGTTATTTATGGGCTCAATCCCCAGTAACAAAATATAATAATAGGGGCTGGAGTTGTGGCTCAGTGGTAGAGCACTTGCCTGGCACATGTGAGGCACTGGGTTCAATCCTAGCACCACATAAAAACAAATAAATGTGTTGAATCCATACACAACTAAAAAAATATATAATAATAAAGCCCAGGTGTCAGGCTGGGGTTGTGGCTCAGTGGTAGAGCACTTGTCTTGTGTTGCAAGGCACTGGTTTCGATCCTCCGCACCACATAAATAAATAAAATGAAGGTATTGTTTCCATCTACAACTAAAAAATATATACTTAAAAAAAAAAAAAAAAAAAAGCCCAGGTGTCTGTGCTTATATACAATGCTGAAGGAAAATACCCTAAAAGGCACATATACTCAATAAAAATCCAGATGGTGGGATTCCTGGACTACTATTTGGAATGCTTTTTCCTTACTGGAAATGTACTAGGTAGCACAGACAGAGGAAGAATAAGACTTCTCAGTAAACTGTGTTGCAGGTTTTTTTTCTTCTTCCATTCCAATGGAGATTTTCAGTAGAAGTAAGGAAAAAATGTGCTGCAAGATGAAAACATTTATGAACTCTCCAATGTCTCAATCCATGGTCTTGGTTTTTGTTTCCAATAGGAATCCTGATTTATTTAGAAAAGGTAGTATTTTTTAAATGATCTGAAAATAATCAATCAAATTCAGATCGTACAGGGTGAAAATAACTCACATCATCATAAGGATCACATTGTCATGTGCCATAGGACTCCACAGTTCATGAGAAGCTCGTGTGTTAGCTAAGGGAGCTGGATCAGCACATAGTTCCATTTCATAGGAAACCCAGCTTGGAGACTAGTGGAGATCACAGGGCTAGTCATAACATTGGGAGTAGGCTTTGATTTCTCTGTAATCCAGCATTCTTCCTGGCTTTTCTGCTGAGAGGACTTAAGGTAAAGTCCCTCACCTCTTCGACTCCCCACTCTGTATTTCCATAGCGTAGGCTTCCTGTACTTCTTAGAGTTATTTTGTGAATCAGATTATATAATTTATTAGTTCCCAAAGTGTGATTTCCAGGTCAGCCACAGGAGCATCTCCTGGGAACTTGTTAGACATGTGGATTCCCAGGCCCTAACAGACTGGATCAGAAACTCTAGGGGTAGGCCCAGCAATCCATGTTTGACAAACCCTTCAGGAAAGTGTGATGCACACTGAAGTTTGAGAACCACTGAAGATACATGTAGATGGAATTTTGAAAAGAATAAAGCATTATAGAAATTAGATGGATTGATTGAGGTGAATGTTGTGACACAGTGGTCTTCAGTGTGCAGTGCTGTGAATGTGGATGTGATCACTATGCCAGTCAAGATGGAGAACTTGCTCATCACTCCATAATGTCCCCTATACCTCTTCCCCTAAGCCACTGCTATTCCATGACAGCCTTTTCATTAGAGGTGGTACAAGAACTTGGTGATGGGTTGGACAGAGAAAGACCAATGTCATATGCTCTTTTCCTTTGTTATTTGTAGATAATATTCCTTTTAAAATTACTAAGCATAGTTCTTGGTTGTTTTTCAGCCCATGGACCAAGCTTCTCTCAAAAACAGTGATGTGCTGGTTTTGACAGGACTTACTCAAATCCCCACTGCAAACCCTGATGGCATGGTGGGAGAGTTCTGCAGCAACCTGGGTATGGAGGACTCTCAGAATTGGCACTGGGTGATACACCTTTGTTTTTTGGTACCTTTGTAGTATTCTTTTCCCCTTTCCTTCCTAGTCACACCTTCCGGTGTTTCTTTTAAGGGCTCCTGCTCCTTCCATCTTTCTTGCCTATCCTTCAGAGTATACACTGGCTCTAACTTAGCTTAAACATGAAAGTGAAGTAACAGTGATTGTTAAAACAGTAAATTAGAGTCATTAACATTTGATAAAACAAATACTCAGTGTTTCCTCACAGATTGTTATTTAATCTCCTTTCTTTTTGGTGGGATTTGGTAGGGGAAAGAGGGTTTACAGGGCTGCAGGTGTCAAAGAACTGAAGAATCACATCATTGGGGTTGGGGTTGTGGCTCAGTGGTGGTGTGCTTACCTAGCATGTGTGAGGTATTGGGTTTGATTCTCAGCACCACATATAAATAAATGAATAAAATAAAGGCCCATCAACAACTAAAAAAAATTTTTTTAAAGAATCAATTAATTGCTTTGCAAATTATTATAACCATTACATTTGGAATTCACAATAGTGATACAATGAACAGGTTATCATTTTCCCATTAATATTTTGGAGGTTTTGCTTTCCTTCTTGTGGTGGGGAGGCTAAATTGAGGGGTTTCTAGGGTGTTTTCTACCTGGAAGAAATTGATTTCCCTTTGTATGTAATTATCAACAAAATGTAGGAATCCTACCTTTGTTTTAGAAAAATGGGTTGGTTACTGTTGATAATTCAGGCTACTGTAACAAAGAATGATAAAATGGATGGCTTCAGTAGTAAATATTACTTTCTCACAGTTCTGGAGTCTGGGAAATCTGAGATCCATGTCCTAGCTTTGCTGTTCTGGTAAAAGCCCTCTTCCCACTAGCAGATGACCACCTTGCTGTATTCTCAAATGGAGAAGAGGGAAAGCTCTGGTCTTGCTTCTTCTTCTTACAAGGGCACAAATATTTTATTGTGGGGCCCCACTCTCATGACCTCATCTAAATATAATTACCTCCAAAGCCCCTGCCTCACAATTCTATCATGTTGTAGATTAGGGCTACCATATACACTTATGTGGAGGAGAGACAACATTTTGTCCATGACAGTTACCAAGAAAAGTTGATGAGCTCAGACCATTCACCTCTAGCAATTTTAAGTGATATTACCTTTGTCATAGGAAATAGAAATGATTATATTCTTCCATTTCCATGGAAAGCACTGTCCTGTTGAAACTTTTAGTCAGCCATGTTAATAATCATAGTCTGTTTTTGTTCTTTGCTTTATATTAAACCAAAGGTTACTTATTCTACTTTGGAAAATTATTGAACTGGTCTCAAAAACAGTCTTGGGTTTGTATATTTTATAATCTAGAATCACAGACTCAAAGCACTTTAGCTTTTGGGAGTAAAACATATCTAATCCACTGTCTCCTGGAGTGGGGTCTACTTAACCACCTGCCTCAAAATCAGTGGTATCACTCATTAAAAATACAAATTTGAAGACCCCACCACAGACCTAGTACATCTAGGTCTCTGGAGAGAGGAGGACCCAGACAAAAGTGGCATCTTCAAGATGTTCCCTTGGCAATTTTTACACAAACTAATGCCTGAAATTCACCTATCTCATTCATTCTTCTTATGACCCGTGAGGAAACTGAGGCCCAGCAAGGTTGTAGTGGCTAACCTCTGGTCCTAAAGCTTGAATTAAAGGTAGGACTGGAGCTGTACTCTTGAGCCATGATGGCTGATACTGATTTTTTTCCCATTGTGTTTAACTCTTTAATAGTAGCAGATCCCCACTGCTCATGTCACAGCATCCAAATGAGCTCTACATCAGAGTGGGAATAGAGGAGGACATGTGCATTAAGACTTCAGGTTCAGAAGCTAAGCATGGTGGTGCACACCTGTAATCCATCTACTCAGGAGGCCAAGGAAGGATGATAGTGATCAGTTCAAGGCCAGCGTGGGCAGTGTAGCAAGACCGTGTATCAAAAACAACAACAGCAACAAACCCTTCAGATTCTATACCTCAAAACCACTTCTATCAATTTGTTTTGAAAACTAATCAGAAAGGGCTGGGACTGTAGCTCAGCGGTAGAGCGCTTGCCTTGCATGCATGAGGCCCTGGGTTCGATCCTCAGCACCACATACAAAGCAATAAAATAAAGACATTGTGTCCATCTACAACTAAGAAAAAAATTTAAAAAAAAAAAAAGAAAGAAAACTAATCAGAAAAAACAAACTCAAGTATGCACTTTGTCTTTTTCAGCCAGTCATACTTGAATATGATTATAATCCATAAGTTGCAATTCCTCATTTGATAACTTATTTTAAGTATTAAAGTATGAGGAATTTTCTTACAGACATTAATGAAAGAAAAAGCCACTGAATAAAAAAGAAAAACTTGGCCTTTTTCCTTATCGGTCATTCAGCTGTGGTCAGAGACTAATGTAGCAAATGTTTTAAGTAGGATATAAAAAGAGGAGGAGCTTGAAGGTTCTGTCCTGAAACTCAGCTGCCTTGGAACCTTTACAACCAAAACTCTTGATTGTGCACTTTATTCTTAGGGACTTAAATTAGTGATGGAAAAATCAACTCGTAGCCTCTAGATTGTCCAACTGGGTGCTGTTCTTCATAAGAAGCAGACTATTGTACATGTGAGTCAATTATAAGAACAGAAATAGGAAAACAAATGCAAATGTTTTTATAATGATAGATTCTACCTTTAAAACACATCCTTTTGGTACTGTTTTCCCCCTCTGGCTTCAACTTTTCTAGCTCTCACAGTTCGAAATGGAGGAAATGTGTTGGTCCCCTGCTACCCTTCTGGAGTGATCTACGACCTTCTGGAATGCCTGTATCAATACATTGACTCAGCCGGCCTCTCCAGTATTCCCTTCTACTTCATCTCCCCAGTGGCGAACAGTTCACTTGAATTTTCCCAGATTTTTGCCGAGTGGTATGTCAGTGTTCTGAGTTCTATTTGATTCAGTAATGCTATTTTTTCTCACATTGCTATGAAATTTTCATTTTGTTGTCTGTGTCTGTGACAAGAAGATTGTATTACTGAAAGTCAGATCTGTTACACTGCCACAGTTCAGAAGAATAATTACCAAAGAGGGAAGGATGCAAGAGGACTTAACCCTTACTTCAAAAGTCAGTACCAACTGGGTGTGAGGCACATGCCTATAATCCCAAGTTCAAGGCCAACCTGGGCAATTTAGCAGGACCCCATGTCAAACTAAAAAAACAAACAAAAAGGACTGGAGTATCACTGAATGGTCAAGCACCACCTCTGGGTTCAATCCCTAGTACCACCCAAAAGGAAAAGAGTCAGTAGTGAAAACATTCTCTACTTCTCACATGTTCCTCTGTCTGCTACAAGATGAAGTTACATTCTAAAACTTTTTTTAAAATTTCAAGCTCAAGTTCCTGTTACCAAATCTGATAGGAAAACTAAATTTTTTTCATTTCAATAACACATTTGACAAAATCATGTTTTGCTACAGCAGAAAATTACTTGATCATATCCTCAGGTAGGTAAATTTTTTTAACAATATGAAATCATTGAGCCTTTTTAAGATTATTTAGACACATGTTTGAACCTTAACTCCTGTGGCCAAAAAAAAAGACGGAGAGGGAAATAGATTAATTTTACTTTTACAGTAGATCATTTCCAAATAGTTCAGGAGCCATGAGAAGATACATAATGTAGATTGTATTTAATCTCTTTTTAATAATGGAGTAACCAAATGAACATAGCTTTTCTAAACTTCTCATTAAAAAAGGAATTTGTACATTATTCTGTCTCCCACCCCTGCTTTTTTTTTAATTTCTTTTTTTTTAAGTTGCTCTTTATTGTATTCATTTATATGTGATGCTAAGAACTGAACCCAGTGCCTCACACATGCTAAGCAAGTGCCCTACCACTGAGCCACAACCCCAGCTCCCCCACCCACCCCTGCTTTTTTGAAGTTCATTTTTTTCTTCCCATTTGATCATAGTCTTCTGTATCTAGACTCTGCCTTCTCCGTCCGTGTGCACGCTGCTCATCTTTGTTCGCAGATCCATCTCTGCTTGTTAGCACTGACTGAATTTTATCCTTTGTGCATAAGGTACCCACCCCCAGAGGAAGATAATCTTGAATAATTAGTAATCTGCCCTGAATGTCATGCGTGATATAATCAGCATGTTAAGATTTTTCATCTGCATCCTTAGTAAAGGTATCACAAAAACACTCCTGGGCCAACCCTGCGGACCGCTGTAGACACTGTCTTCACTGGTTGTGGAGCTTCAAGTCCAATCTTTGCTCATTACATGTGGTTCGTGCTGTTGGAATATCTTACTGGATTTAAGATCCAGGACTTACCAAGACAAGAGTACTGAAGGATATTTTTTGTTTGTTTGTTTGTTTGTTTTAGGTATTTGTTAGTTTCCTATATATGTGTAATACATGTTTACTATGGAAAAAGATGAAAATTATAGGAAAAAAAAAAAAGAATCCATACTACTGCTATCCAGAAATAACTTACCACTGTTAACATTCTGATGTGTTTCATCTTCAGAGATCATGCTGAATATCTACTGTTGAATCATGCTGAATATCATGCTGAATATCTACAGTGAATCCTACTGTTAAAAAATTAGTTCAGTCAAAGCATTAAAAAATCTTAGAGGACTTTTTTTTTTGTACCAATAATTGAACCCAGGAGCACTTAACCACTGAGCCATATCTGTCCCTAGCCCCCCACCCTCTTTTTTTTTGTTCAGTTTTTTATTTTGAGACAGGATCTCACTAAGTTGCTTAGGGCCTCGCTAAGTTGCTGATGCTGGCTTTGAACTTGTCATCCTTCTACCTCAGCCTCCCAAGCTGCTGGAATTAATTACAGGCATGCGCCACCATTCCCAGCAAGAACATAGTTTTTACTTAACTGACGTATGATATAATTTTTGTCATTTGTGTATATATAATTTAGTTTACTATTTTCTTATTGAATGCAAGGGCTTTTCTTGTTTCTTTGCATTTAGTAATCTTCAATTAATATTCTGTGTGTATGTGAGGACATCTTTAACTTGAGGTAAATGACTAAAAGTGGAAGTACTGGAACAAAGGATATAAATATTTTTTGATGTTATTATCTGAATCTAAATTGCTTTCCAGAAAGATTTCTATGTAAATTATTCCTTTTTTTTCCCATTTACTTCTTGGAGGTTTTGTGCTTACATGCTTGAACTCTTTATGTATATACCAAAGATATTAACTTCTTTTTCTAATGCTGTAGACATCTTTTCCCATTTTGACACTTTATTTTTAATTTCATCTGATTTTTTTTCCTGTTTTTTAAAGTCAGTACTTTGGAATAATTTTAGACTTACAGAAAAGTGTAAAAGTAATGCCTTTCACTCAGTTTCTTTTAATGTTATTGTCTCACAGGGTCATACATATTAGCACATTATTAAATAGACTCCCATCTTTATTCTGATTGCACCAGATTTTCCTCTAATAACCTTTTTGTTTCAGGATTCATCCTGGATATTATTTATCATATTGCATTTATATCTTTGGGTTGTTTTGAGAGGGGTTTTGACAGAATTTTTTAGTTTTAGTCTCTTTTGCTGTCTTCTGTTGATATTATATTTTGAAAATTCTTTCTCCTATTGATGTCACATGGCTAAACATACTTTCTTTCAGTTTTATTATGATTTATTTTCTTATTTTTTGCTCTCAACTATTTTATCTTGAATTTGTTTAGCATGAGAGGAACATGAAATTTATTTTTTTTCCAAAATAGTCAACTAATTACATTCGCTGGTACTATTTATTGAATAATCTTAACATGTATTAACTTCATATTCTAAACTTTTGTGTATACTGACTTTTGTTTCTAGACTATCCTGATTATTTGGCCAAAGTGGTGCTCATACATTTACTAACTGCAGTTTTATTATAATTGAAACTCTGTGGTAAAGTCCATTTCTCCTTTAATTTTCCTGGTCCAAATTCCCTGAACTGTTCTTGCATGAGAACTATAGAATCACTGTATCAACTTCCAGAGTACCTTTTGAGTGCATAAGCCCTATAGCTACACGTTGGCATCTTTGTAGTAATTTTCCCATGCTAAGACATGAGCTGTATCTGTCTTTAAAACTTTTAATATCATTCCCTTAGAATCTTAAACTGAGTAATCATGTAATTCTTCCTGTTTCTATCTACAAATTTATCTAACTTAGTCCATAATCCTACATTAAATGCCACCTACTAGAGATCCAGAGGGATTTCTGACCTTGAGGAATTTATACCTTAAAGGACGAGGAGGTTGTGTAAAGCTCCTCCCACCCTGAAGACATCTGAGGGAGATGCATATGTACACATATGCCCCTGTGGTGTTCACAGAATAGGTGGCTACCCTATGTGGGGGTGTAAGAAAGGCTCCCTGGAAAAACATGCTCCTGAGGAATGAAAGCAGCCAGACAGAAACCCTCTTTGGGTTGCTAGGGCATGGATAGTATAGGGTTGAGCAGATGACATAGGCACATGAGAGGCTTAATGGATTGGTTTATTCAGAAACCTTCTGTGGGTCTTGGTTTTTAAGTTCAAAGTGGGAAATGGCAGGATAGGAAGCCAGAGAGATCTACTCAATGATGGTGACTCACTAGATTTTAAGCAAGAATTTAATGTAATTAAGCCAGGTGTGGCACACGCTTGTAATCCCAGCACTTTGGGAGTCTGAGACAGGAGAATCGCGAGTTCAAAGCCAGCCTCAGCAAAGGAGGAGGCGCTGAGCAACTCAGTGAGACCTTGTCTCTAAATAAAATACAAAATAGGGCTGGGGATGTGGCTCAGTGGTCGAGTGCCCCTGAGTTCAATCTCCAATACCCAAAAAAAAGAAGAATATAACATAATTATATTTGCACTTTATATAGATCCTCTTGCAATTATGTGGAGTGTGGAAGGGGATGGGAAGGAGGGGACACTGAATACAAGGAAGAGGCTTTGTAAAGGCCAAGAGAGAGCTAAGACTCCGTTGCATGTTATCCTGCAGAGACACCACTTCAGGGGAGATCAGGAAATAAAACTGGCAGGACTTCCTGGTTACTTGACCTGGAAAAGGCAGCAACCAGGATTAAGACCTCATTTTCTAGTGTGGTCGATGGTGTGACCCTAAACAAAACAGGTCGGACAGAAAGGAAGAGCAGGTTCATACAATAAGGATGGTTAGTTTGGTTTTGCCCTTGAGGCATTTGTGGTACCTGAAAGATGTGCAGTTGTGAAGTGTTACCAATCCAGAGGTCTGAGAAAGCAAGCCGGAGTTACAGGTTGGGATGTCCTCAGTCATGGGGTTGTTGAAGCCACAGAATGAGTGGGACTGCCTAGGGAGAGGAGTAGGACTCAGAGAGCAGTGGGTAAAAGATGGAACTCTAAGTAGTTCCTGCTTTTAAGGGGTAGGCAATGAGGATATTTGGGAAAAGAGGAAGGAGGAACAGTAAAAGGAGAGAACAAAAAGTTGGCGCATATATTCTTTCCTTGGTGTGATTCACACAAACATGTTTTTACCAAAAAAAGAGAGAGAGAGAGAGAAATAGTTTCCTTGTATAAGCCTTACCCAGGATGAGCCACTGTCCCAGCTTAACTCTGAAAGTTCCCTGGGAACCCCCACTTCCCTTCCTTCCACCTCTGAAAACCAGCATTTCTCAACCTGGGACACACTTTGGAATCCTGTAGGAAGCTGGAATCATTATAAGCCAATTTAATTGGTTTTAGGGCAGCAAGATACTGGGATTTTGAAAAGCTCAACCAGGACCCACTGGTTGAGAACCCCTGTCCTATTTTGAAACAAGTTTACCACACACTGGGTTTGTACTTTCCTATTTCGCTTTGTTCTTTTTTATACAACCCAGCTGCAAAACGATCTTCCCTGAATAAGGTTCCCAGTTACATATATGGACAGATGCAAGTTCTACACTGATTAATTTAGCAAGTGATTGCTGTGGAGGCAGCAGAGGCCTTGCCCCTAGCCAGGACCAACACTGCCCACTCTGAGGGTTGTTTCCTCACCTCTCTGTTGCTGTAAGAGTTGCTCTGGGCAGCAGCTGCAGGCCCAGCTGCTTGACTGAGTCTGCTCCCAACCACTTTGGCTCCTAAACTCTGTGGTTCCCTATCTCAGGGGTTCTGCTCTGACCTCTTGACCCTGCTTGGTGCTTTTAGAAGCCCAGCTCTTTGCTGTCCCAGTGTCAACTCCAGCTCCAAGATAAGGGCACATTTGCCTCCTTGGTTGTTTTGTTTTTATGGGCGGGGGATGGAAGTGGGAGGGAATGGTTCCCAAAGACCTTGCTAAGCTTTTATTGAACAATCAAGGTTGCAGTACCTGGAGTCTGGCTGTCAGGAAGCAGGAGGATCTCTCGAACTCCCACATATATGATCTGGAAGCATCATTTAGTCTTAGTTTTTCTGATAACCCAGTAAGTACAGATCTCCTTTTGAATTCCAGCAAATACCCGAGAAGAAGCAAACTGATGGGCTCCTTCACCCTCTCTCCAAGAAGGGGTGTAGGGATCCCTGTTATGCCTACGTGATGATAGGCATGACAGGTAGGGAATCTGTTAGCAGAACTGGCCACAAATACTTTCATAGGTGGGTTTCAAATCTCCAGTCAGATTGTAATCTCTTCTCCATTACTAATCTCTCCTAATTGTTGCACAATTCCCTTTTGAACCAAGTACTTACATTTATCTCTCTTCCTGACTTTGAAATAGAACTAATATCTATGTAGATATTATAAGGTGGCCCTCAAAAATTATATTCCTTCTGTATTTTTGTCTGTTTCCCCAAAAATTTTAAAATGAAATGATCTTTTTCAAATCAAGGTTAAAGGAAACTAATAGTAGGAAAAATTAGGGACTTTGTATGAAATTCATAACAAAATTCAAGCCCTGAAGTCCTGAACTGTCACTCTCAGGCTACTTCCCAGCGTTCTGAGAGCGGGGTCTAACAAACATATATCATATATATGCTTGCCAGTTTTTAAAAGTGTCAGACATGCTCGACACACCCATTGATTTGTTAGTTGTGAGTTTTTGCCACATTTCCTTTATTCAGACATATCTGTGTTTAAAAGTCATATCTGACTAGGAAAAAGCTAAACTACCTGAAGCATCCAGTATCTCCAGATTAAGATCCCCTCCAGATAGAGTTAGTAGTGCTGCTATTAATGAAGAAGTGCATGTGCAAAACAGCCATGTCTTGGACAAAGGTGAGTGACTTTCTCCTCAGAATTGATCACAGCTAAATGCAGTAAGGTATCTTGGAACAGATAAACGATGAGAGTTGAAAAACTGGTGAAATCCAAATAAAGTCTTAAGGTATTATTATTATTATTATTATTACTATTATTATTTGGTGCCAGAGATTGAACTCAGGGGCACTCAACCACTGAGCCACATCCTCGGCCCTATTTTGTGTTTTATGTAGAGACAAGGTATCACTGAGTTGCTTAGCACCTTGCCATTGCTGAGGCTGGCTTTGAACTCGCGATTCTCCTGTCTCAGCCTCCCAAAGTGCTAGGATTACAGGCATGTTCCACCACGCCTGGCTGGAGTTTATTAATTTTTATTAGTAAGTTGTAACATATCAATATTAATTCCTTAATTTGATTAATGTGACAACACTGTATAAGTTGTTAACACTGGGGACACAGGAACTCTGCTATCTTAACTTTGCTGTAAATCTAAATTATTCCAGAGCTAATTTATATATTTTAATAAAGAATTTATTCAGGAATTTTAAAAATTTAAGAATGCATACGCTCACAAGAGATGTGTGTCCTGCATGCTCTGTAGGCACTGACTTTTATTTATTCACAGAGAAATTCGCTGTCACAAAAATCTTCAACTGTGGTATTTAATATTTGTGCTACTGCCACTAGGTGGCAACAAATGCCACGGTGTGCACATCTTAACACTGATCTTTTCTCCTTTTTTTAAAAGGCTTTGTCACAACAAACAGAGTAAGGTGTATCTCCCAGAACCACCTTTTCCTCATGCAGAGGTAAGAACACAGAATTCTTAGGTCAGGATAAGAAAGAAATGTAGATGACTAGAAGTGATGGAGGTAGCAGATCATTAGATTGAAAATATCCTTGGGGCTGGGGTGGGGCTCAGCGGTAGAGCTCTTGCCTGGCATGCGTGAGGCCAGGGTTCAGTGCTCAGCACCACATATAAATAAATAAATAAAAATAAAGGTTCACCCACAACCAAAAACTATACATTAAAAAAGCAAGTATCCGTATGTGAATTGATACATCCTTTTACTTCCCAAGTGAGATTACAGTGAATTACTCTTACAGTTCATTTGTTTCCTGTTATTAACATATTACTACCCTGTTTATACAGTTGACAGCCTGTCTCTATTCTGTTGTGTGTGAAAGGGATTTTATTCTAATATCTATTGCTAAACTTTTTTGAGTAACAGATTTATTCATTGTTAAAATGTTCTTTCCAGTTAAGGCCATCATGTGTGTAAATTTTAATGATGAAAATGACATTCCACTTTAAGAAAACAGAAAAATTCCCCTCCTTCACAGAATGAATGAGTGTTTTTATATAGCTGAATATCCAGTTTTCTTTCACCAGATGGTGTATCCTGGATGTTTTTCTGTGCTGCATACTATTCTGTAGCATATCACAAACATACTAAGTAAATTTAACTGTTCTTCTGCAGGACCATAGAGTTACTTCCTACTTTTTGTTATATTTTAATTAAAAGGATGTTTAAACTGGTATAACCACTTCAGAAAGTATTTAGCAATATATACTAAAGCTGAACAACATACTCTAGGCCTTAGCAATTTTGTTCCTAAAGTATATGCCAAACAGAAGTTACGTAGGTGTATTACTGAAAGACACACAAAGAAATCTTCAGAGAGTGCTTGGTAATAGTATTGATATATACCCAGATGCCCATCAAGAGAATGGATTTTGTGGTGTGTTCACACAATGGATTATTGTACATAGTCAAGTGAATCAACTCTAGTTATACGTAAGAGCATAGCTGAACTTCACAAACATAATGTGAGTGAAATAAGCCAGACAAAACAGTAGATGTGGTGTGATTTTATTCATATAAAAGTTCAAAGTCATGACAAATTAATGTGTGGTATTGGAAGCCAGGCTAGTTGTCATCTGGAGGTGGGGTGGGACAGTAGTGACTGGAAGGAGACAGATTTTTCAGAAAGCTGGCAATGCTTTGTTTCTTTTCTTTTTTTTTTAATTATTATTATTATTTTTTTTTAGTTATAGATGAACACAATACCTTTATTTATTTTATGTGGTGCTGAGGATCGAACCCAGTGCCTTATATATGCGAGGCAAGCAAGCGCTCTACGGCTGAGCCACAACCCCAGCCCCAATGCTTTGTTTCTTGATGTGCGTATGGGCTCGTGTGTGTTCAATTTGTTTTTTTAAAAATCAGCAAGGTTTAGTCTTAAAAATATAGAAGAGTGAAGGCTAGAATTAATCCTGTGGTGTTGGGTTGAATCGGTTATATTTTTAGTGTGTATACACAGACACAAAGACGTATGCTTGTGTGTATGTATTTAAGGGAGTTAGTTGTTTTGTTTTACAGTTAGCTACTTGACACAGAGTAAATTGCAACAAACCTGATTCAGTTTAACTACTATTTTCCTACCGTGAGACTGGTCTATTATGAACCAGAATGCCAAGTGGAAGATTTTTTAAAAGTTCTTTTTCAGTCCTCATACTGTAACACTACAGCAGCCAGAGTTTTTATAAACTGTAATTACCACAGTGAAAATCAGGCTAGAAATACAACATTAGAAAATCAATTGTGGTAAAACACATTTTGTTGTGGACTTTGCCATTGGAGAGTCTCTTTTCTTCTCCCCTAAAGCAGTTAGGCTTTCTTTAAAACTTGTTTTCTAAGAGGGTTACCTTTTGACCTGCACATAGGTCATGGGTAACCCTGTGCCTTTTACTGTTTAGAATATGAATAAACCATAGCTGCACCCTCAGGGTTCCTGAGGGGCACGTGTCACTGGGGAAACGAGGGAGTCAACCATTGGTATTATGACCAATGCCCATGAGAAAATACAGTCCTGCCCTTAGTACCCACGACAAATTAATGTACAGAATACCTGCACTATCACTTCATTTGCACTGGTCAAATGTAAAGTGAGGTGGGACAGTAGATCCAATTGGCAAAATACAGTGAATTCATAGTTTCCATGCCTTGACCAGTAGATCTCCAGGTAATGCCTTTATTAATGTAGGTATGACTTAAATGTGCAAAGACCTGCCACTGTTCTTAGAATCCTATTCATCAGGATACCATACACTTAGTCCTTTAGACAGCTACTTATCCATTTAACTGGGGCAATTAATGATTTTGGCCGGGAAGGTTACAAAAGAATGTTAGTTTTATTTATATGAAACTTGCAAGGAAAGTGGGAATTCAGTATTATCCATGTTTTACTACTATTATCTCATCCAAGCATGTGACAGCTGGTTAATATCTCCAGGGTTGTATTGCAGTCTTCCTAATAAAACCAGGTCCCTCTGATAAGAGACTAAATCTTCAAAGTGAAGAGAGTCTGGTTTCTGCTTGGGGAGCGTTGCAGCCTGACCACATCCTCACTATTGGGAGTGACTTCATTTGGACTTGAAGTTGTTAACTGGGTTCCCCTCTCATGGTTATGGGTGCTACTGGATTAAGCTGTGTCACAGTCCATTTATCTGTTAAACAACAGCTCAGGAAATGCTTCCTTTGGCCTAGTGTCATCGGACCTTTTGATGCTAGAGTAGTGGGGTGGGGTCAGGGTTAGGCCCAGGAGGCATTTCTGAGCCTTGTCACAAGAAGCTATCTATGGTTGTAACTGTGCGGGATGTCCTCTTGCAACAGGGCCTGACGTTGGGAGAGAACTCTCAAGCATTTTGCTGCCTGGGAGACTCTTAGTGCAAGACACACACTTTAGGGACCGGTTTGAGGCTGTGTGTAGCTGGCTTCTTACTATAGCTTTGTATCTCCCAAATCTCTGAAAGTCACTTTAGTCTTCATATTAAGTGGCTCCAGTAACTCAACACAGTTTAAACTCTCAGGCGGGAGATCCTGTACACAATTGTGGGAGGGATGTGTTGATTGTCACCCAAACTTGGTGAGTCTCCCATGCTGGGAAAGTTACTTGTACTTCAAGTGTGAACTGATTTTGAGGACCCTAGGCCATGCCTGGAGTCTGAGGGCTATGAAGAAAGAGACAAACTCAGGCCGTAACAACCTGATTAAAAGTTTCAAGTATGTTCATATTACCAAAAGGATTTGTTTTTCCCATCTGTTCAAAAAATCACTTTTAGGTAAGAACTTTTGATCTTTGGCTAATTTTAATGACATCCCTTTGTGAAAATGGTCCCCAACTTACGAAAAACTTTACACTTTACAATAGAGATACAAAAGCAGTATGCATTGGGTAAAACCACACTTTGAATTTGGATCTGTCCCTGAACTTGAAATATGCAGTACAATCCTTACACTGGGCAGCGGCAGCAAGCTGTGGCTCCGTCAGTCCTGTGGCTACAAGGAGAGCAGCCAGCACAGCAGTGCAGTGTGTGGTGTTGCTGCCGCAGGATGTGGCAGGCTGGGTTATTGGACAGCTTCTCCACATACAGTGTATTCAGCTTAAGATGAGTTTATCAGGATGTCTCCCCATTGTAAGGTGAGGAGCATCTGTATCTATTTTTTAATCTGATTTTTTAGAGTGGTTTCAGGTTTACCACAAATCAGTCAGAAAGGACAGTGTTTCCATGTATTCCCTGGAATACGCATAGTCTCCCCTGCTGTCAGCACCCGCACCAGAGTGGTGCATTTATTACAGCTGACGAACTCCCATTGGCACCTGTATCACCCAGAGTCCCTTATAGTTCACGCTTATGTGCATGCTCTAGATTTGGACAGATATGACATCTACCTACAATTGCAGAATCCTACAGAATAGTTTCAGTGCCCTAAAACTCTGTGCTCAACCTCTTCATCTCTCCCTCCCCTGAATCCCTGGCAACCACTGATGTTTTTACTATCTCCATTGATTTTTCTTTTCAAGAATGTCCTATAGCTGGCTGGGCATGGTGGCTCATGCCTGTAATCCCAGCTACTCGGGACACTGAGGCAGGAGCATTGCAAATTGAGGTCAGCCTGGGCAAACTTAGCAAGACCCTGTCTCAAAATAAAAATTAACTGGGGATGTGGCTCAGTGGGAGAGCACTCCAGGGCTTAATCCCCAGTACCAAAAAATAAATGTCAGTATGGTTCAATCAGTACATAGCCTTATCAGATCTTCTTTCACTTATTAATAGGTTCTTCCATGTCTTTGCATAACTAGATAGTGCGTCTTTTTTTTTTTAGCACAATATTCTGTTGTCTTGATGTACCACAGTTTACCTATTGAAGGACATCTTAGTCATTTCCAAATTTTAGCAATTATGAATAAAACTGCTATAAACATACATGTACAGGTTTTTTTTAAGTTTTCAACTCTTTTGGGAAAATACCAAGGAGCATGATTGCTGGGTCCTATAGTAACTATATGTTTACTTTTATTTTTTTAAAAAACTGTAAAATTAAAAAACAACAAAAAACTGCCAAACTTCCCAAGTGGCTATAGCCTTTTGCATCCCATCAGCAGTGAATGAACTTTTTCGTTGCCTCACATCCTTGCCAACATCTGGTGTTAGTGTTCTAGATTTCGGCCTTTCTAATCCCCAGTGTCTCTTAACCACTGAGCCACATCCCCAGCTTTTTAAAAAATTTTTTCTTTGAGAAAGGGCACTTCCAAGTTGCTTAGGGTGTCACTAAATGCTGAGGCTGACCTTGAACTCACGATGCTCCTACTTTAACCTCCTGAGTTGCTGGCATTACAGGTACGTACCACCTTGCCCAGCTTTTGTTTATATTTTTAGGTTATTTCTGCACATTCTCCCATGCTTTGGTCTCCCCTCAATCCATGCAGGCTAACAGCTCTTTGTATTTTTTATATGTATTCTAGCTCATTCAGACCAATAAGCTGAAGCACTATCCCAGCATCCATGGAGACTTCAGCAATGACTTCAGACAGCCTTGTGTGGTGTTTACTGGGCACCCTTCCCTCCGGTTTGGGGACGTGGTCCACTTTATGGAGCTCTGGGGAAAATCTAGTCTCAACACTGTCATATTTACAGGTAAATTTTAAA
Organism: Xerus rutilus; assembly: GCA_028644305.1. Lineage (NCBI taxonomy): Eukaryota > Metazoa > Chordata > Mammalia > Rodentia > Sciuridae > Xerus > Xerus rutilus. The sequence goes on along the minus strand of CM053403.1, from coordinate 145,119,033 downwards.
CGACACTCTACCCTTTGTATTGGGGCCATTAGTGGATTTTCCTGCAAGGTTGAGACCTAGGGAAGGATCTAACTGTAAGGCATAAATACAAACATCATGTACAAAATAATTAAAAATTACAAGCAAAGGGGGAAGAGTAAAGCGGCGTATGCTGATAGGTAGCTGTATTGAACACAATTTTCTATGCCGAGGATCAAACCCAACACCTTGTACGTTATAGTCAAGTGCTGTACCGCTGAGGACATCCCCAGCTCTTGAACACACTTTGTGTATCTGCCCGTCTATGATTTTTCCCTGAGATAGAATTCTGTTGAACTGCTGTTTGGTAGGATTTTGTAAGGCCTTTCAAGAACTGCAGCAATTCTAGTAACCAGTCTCTACCTTTCAGGAATTGTTTACTCAGACAGATCTTTCACCTTCAACAGTACTTCACTCTGACTTACACTTGTTCTAGAAACACACTCTTCAGGGAAGACAACTTCTTTAGTGAAGTTGAGTAAGGGATTGGCTTAATCACTGTACAAGTTTGTCATTTAAGGTCTTCAGATGTCCTTGGGTTTTGGAAATCTTACAAAGTAAAATTTTACAAAGTAAAAATCTTTAGTATAAAATCTGACCCCACTTGATGTAACTTCAGCTGAGCCACCTGCCAAGCTTTCATCTCTGGAAATGGGATTGCTGGTAGCCATTGCTGTGGGTAATTGGGAAGCGCTGTAAGCAGGCCCTCGGCACAGTGCCTGGGTGCAGCAGCTCTTGAGAAAGTGGCCATCGCCTTCCCCTTATGATTTTCTGATTACTTTTAAGACTTGGGTTTGTGGGTAGAGGGTCTACTTACCCCAGAAGCATTAGCAGCAGGGACATTTTGGCCCTGCCCTGTTCTCAGACTCATTTGCATGGATTATCAGTGGCTCTAGCCAGAGGCCACCAGGAACATTCCTGTAGTCAAAGTTTTTGCCTTGTTGCAGAGAAGTAGAACACAAACTTCAGGGACACGTGTGGTTAAAAAGAACTTCTTTCAGGATCTGGCTGGGACTAGGTGATTTGAGGTGGACCATTGATGTTGAGCTCATTCTGCATTAAGTGCTGTCAGGACCCAATCCAGCAAATCTCCAGTTGGGCACCTGAGTGATTTTCTTCTCAAAGGCAAGAGGAACAGAGCCAGGATAAAGTGATGTTTGCTCATGTTGTGGTTGGGAGAGTCTTGTTCTTTTGTATTCAGCCCTGATTTTGGAAGGGTCTTGTTTAGTGGCCTTGTCTGATGTTGGTGTTCTTTGAAGTTGTTTACATCCAGCAGGACACTGTGGTCCAGCTGTGGGTGCCAGGCCAGCTCCTACTAATACCCTGGCTAAGCAGAGAGCACCAGGAAAGCTCCCAGCCTTCAGGGGCTGCTTTTCTCTTTCTCAGACCACCTTTGGGCCAAAGGCAAGGGAAGTCCAGCCACAAGACAAAGATTCACAATACCTAGAACTTAACCACTGCCAGGTTTTTGCTGAGAAGCTTGTCCAGGGATTGCGTGTCTGGTAGGATGAGGTTGGTTTCTCCTGCTCCTGTGGATGAGTTGTGAGTGACATGACAGCAGTGGACATTTACACAGGCACGGTGAGAAGTATTGTCTCCAGGATGAACTTTTTCCTTTAGCCAACCAAATGCAAAAGCCCTATGATCATGACTGCTCTTGGTAAAGAGCTGACATTAAACTGGTTTGTTGGGCTTCTAGAGCAGTTGGGTCTCCTGAAGTCTGCTAAGTGTGAAAAGCCATCTTTTCACTGGGAGTCTTTGCTCCTGGGTGGCTTGTGCTTGTGTCATTTGGTGGGTTCTGAGAATTCTTTGGGAAACCTGACCCACCGGAGGTGGTAATCTAATGTTTGGAAGTTCTGTCAGTTGTCCTGAAGGTATTGGAGAAGTTAGTGCCAGAAGAGCACAAGCCCAGGGCTGGGATTGTAGCTCAGTGGTAGAGCGCTTGCCTCGCATGCGTGAGGCCCTGGGTTCGATCCTCAGCACCACATACAGAGCAATAAAATAAAGACAATGTGTCCATCTACAACTAAAAAAATATTTAAAAAAAAAAAAAAAAAAAAGAGCACAAGCCCAGCTCCGTGGGAAGCAGTCACCTCACTGGGAATCCCACTGTCAGTTATCACAAGCAGAGTGGGCCTGTTCTGTTGGCTCCAGGTGGGCAGCTTTCTGGAGTGGAGTGAATAGTCATCGCCAAGCAGGCTGCAGTGGCCCCCCAGTAAAAAACTTAGTGATATGACAAGAGTGGCTCACAGTCTCAAGGTCTGGGCTTCCTGGCAGAAGCGTGGCAGTTGCAGCAGGAGCATTTGCTGACATGTGCTCAGGGTTTGTTCACTTGCTCTTGGGTGAGTTCTGTCTGGTAGGTGGCCATGGTGGTGATTTATCTTGCACTGGGTGCTAGCATCGAGCACCTGATGTGATGTGATTATGTGGTCTCCACCAGGCCACTTAACTGTGAAGTCCCTATTTTTCTCTTTGTGTTTTTTTGGGGGCGGGGAGTACTAGAGATTGAACTCAAGGGCACTCGACCACTGAGCCACATCCCCAGCCCTATTTTGTGTTTTATGTAGAGACAGGGTCTCACTGAGTTGCTCAGCGCCTCGCCCTTGCTGAGGCTGGCTTTGAACTCGCGATTCTCCTGTCTCAACCTCTTTGTGTTTAATCACAATCTTACAAAGGAAACTTAGAGAATATGTAATATGTCCTTTCTTCCCCAAATTTTTGAGTATTTTAGCATTTATTGATGATTCTGGTCTGAATAAATTATTACTGTGGTGGTTGCCAAATTATTTTCTTTAAATCATTTATTTTACATTTACTGATTGGTGGTGTGAAGAGCTTTCTTTTGTCTCCCGTTTTCTTGTTTATCCCCTCTTCTCATCTACCTCTCTGTGTTGAAAGCTTTGAGCCCACTCCCATGCCTCCATTCCAAGCTCTTCCCACAGAGTTCCTCCCAGCCTCTCCCTTTGCTTATCTGACATTCGTTTTCCTCCCATAACCCACTCTGTACTTACTTACTCACTCTTTCACACTGGCCCACTGCTTGGCCCTGACCACACCCAGCTCTACCTTGCTTGGCAACGCCTTTTGTTGCCTACACATTAAAACCTCCTTTTTGAGGGTACACTTACACACTTGGTGGAGTTGTAAGCTAGTACAACCACTATGGAAATCAGTATGGAGGTTCCTCAGTATGACTCAGCTGTACCACTCCTTGGTAATTACTCTGAGGAATTAAAGTCATCACATTGTAGCAATACATGCACACCCATGTTTAGAGCAGCAGTTTACAATAGCAAGTTATAGAACCAGCTTAGGTGTCCATCAACAGTTAAATGAATGAAGAAAATGTGGTGTGTGTACAGGGTGGAGACCATGAAGAACAAAGCTATGTCATTTGCAAGAAAATGGATAGATCCAGAGAACATCATGCTAAGTGAGATAAGCCAGATTCAGACAGTCAGGGGTCATATGCCTTCTCTCATATGCAGGAGCTAGAGAGAAAAAAGGAAAGGAAAGGGACCTCATGAAAGGAGAAGTGAGACCACTGAAGAAGGGATGGGGGAGTGGAGGGAAGGGCAGGGGAGATATGGGGAATGACGTAGGCCAGGTTGTGCTGTGCAGGCACCAGCCCCTCACAGTGAATCCCCTGTCAGGCGTGATCATCATGCACCAATACAATTTTTAATTTCTTCTTTGTCCTCAGAACCAGACTTCTCATACCTGGAAGCACTGGCTCCCTACCAGCCCTTAGCCATGAAGTGCATATACTGCCCCATTGATACGCGACTAAATTTCATCCAGGTGTCAAAGCTGCTTAAAGAAGTGCAGGTAACAAAGACAGTTGTACCAGTGACTTCACATGGCTGTGTCACCTGTGTAGCCTGCATGTCCGTGGGGTGAGGGGAGGGATGCCTGCCTGTGAGCCCCTGGCAGCTTCAGTTCTCAGACGTCTGCAGAGTGCTGGCACATTTGCTGGTTAGCCTTCAGACTTGATAGGAATGGTCTTTACAGCCTGAAAGAAGTTTCCACTCTAAAGAACTCAAAAGTAGAAAGGAAAGAAAGCATGAATCACCAAATTACTTTTTGGGGCCGGGGGTAGGGGGACTGGGGATTGAACTCAGGTGCACTTGACCACTGAGCCACGTCCCCAGCCCTATTTTGTTTTTTATTTAGAGACAGGATCTCACCGAGTTGCTTAGCACCTTGCTATGTTGCTGAATCTGGCTTTGAACTCACGATCCTCCTGCCTCTGCCTCCCAAGCTGCTGGAATTACAGGCATGTGCCACCGCGCCCAGCTGCGAAATTACTCTTGATGAAGATAGTTATATCCACTTGAAAGCAAATCATTAGGCTAAGCACAGTGGCACATACCTGTAATCCCAGCTACTCAGGAGGCTGAGGCAGGAGGATGGAAAGTTCAAGACCAACCTGGACAACTTAGCAAGTACCTGTCAAAATAAAATGTAAAACGCTGGGCTGCAGGTGAGCAGTGAAGTGCTCACCTAGTGTGTTTGAGGCCCTGGGTTTGATCCCCAGTGCCAGAGGAAGAGAAAAAAACACAGGCAAATTGTTGCCACCCCCAAAAAGTCATTTTAGGAATATATTCATTAAAAACAGTTTAATTGAGATGTGTATTGGACCCTTGTTAACAAGTTACCATACACAGTGTTGGTTTGGTTTGGTGTGGGTTTTGTTGTCTTGTTTTCATTTTGTATTTTCTGTCCTAGAGCAAGGGAAGTTGGAATAAAGGGGGAATAGAGAGGCAGAGTCACTGCACTCCGACAATAAGTCTTTTGGCAGTTGGGAGTGGGGCACCTGATTACAATAGCCAGGGGAGACCCTGCAGGTCAGGTGAAAGGAAGGCTTCTGATTCCCCTTACCTCAGCATCTCCAGGAGCTTCAATGAGCACTGAGGTGTCCTGGAGCTGCCTCTGGCCCCCTCAGCTGCTCAGTTAGGGAAGCGGGATTACTAGCCGTTTCCTTTTCCTTGCTTAGGTCAGAAGCTCTCTTTCCTCCTCTTCTAAAATCTGTATCATCAGGATGAGAGGCCTTTATATGAAGTGCTAGGGCAGGGTGACAAGAAACAGCTGAAGTGAAGAACTTCAGGCAGACGTGGAGCGGAATCTGGTGCTCACCAGTTGCTGGCCCTACATGGAAAGAATATGGGTTTTCTCTAGGCATGATGAGAGAGCCCACTTTAGCACATGGAGTGATTCAATGCCCACTGTGTGCTCCTCAATGTGCTGGAAACAATGGTTAAGAGCCTATTTTTTTTTTTCCTTTACATTAAACAACTTCAAATCCCAGTCCCTAAGTCAGCTGCGTGCTCTTTATATCCCTCTGTCATATGCTTGATGTTGGAAACCAGAGGCCAGCTGATCTCCATTTTAGAAGAAACACACCTGGAGGGAGTCCTCAGACTGTGACTGTGGAGTCAGGGCTTGAGGCCAAGTTACCTTCCAGCCGGGTGCGGTGGCGCAAGCCTATAATCCCAGCAGTTAGGGAGGCTGAGACAGGAGAATCGCAAATTCAAAGCCAGCCTTAGCAACCACGAGGCGCTAAGCAACTCAGTGAGACCCTGTCTCTAAACGAAACACAAAATAGGGCTGGGGATATGGCTCAGTGGTCGAGTGCCCCTGAGTTCAATCCCCGGTACCAAAAAAAAAAAAAAGTTGCCTTCCAGTCAGGAGGAAGGAGGGAGAGCAGAGGGCAGTTTGACCAAGTGTTGGCTCAAAAGAAAAAGGGCTGTATGAAGTCCAGACCCGCTCAGCCTTTTCGAAATCCTTGTTCTTCAAGGACTCACGGCTTAGTCCAAACTCTTAAGAGGAAGCAGGGACAACACAGTGACTCCATGGGTTGCCACCATTTGTTTACAATTGTGTTATTTGTCCATAATAAACATTAGTTTACATTTTTTTCTCAAGATAACAAGGAGATACTTTTTTTTAATGTTCATCTCCGATTCATTGTCCCACACAGATGAGCACATGACCTTCCCGGTACCTACTGCCCAGTGCCTTTTGACCTGCAGGTAGCATAAGAAACCCCAAACCCAGAACCAAACCAGCACCGAAGGAGCTTGTTAGGAGCTGATGTGTGGGAAGTGGTATAGGAAGAACATGACCTCAAGGAGCTCAGTGACCAGGTGGCAGAAGACACATGGATGTCACCATGAAAGTTACTTAAATATAGTGAAAAAAGCAACAGATGCAAACTGAGGCATCAGTTCTTCACTCCTAGGCACAGCTGGCAATGCAGAGCTCTTCTCTGAAATGTTGGTTCTGCTGTCCCCACACCACTGTCCTCTCCTCCTACCAGTTAGCTGGGTTTAAGAAGATGAAATGGGGAGCTGGGATTGTAGCTCAGCGGTAGAGCGCTTGCCTTGCATGCGTGAGGCCCTGGGTTCGATCCTCAGCACCACGTACAAAGCAATAAAATTTAAAAAAACATTGTGTCCATCTACAACTAAAAAAATATAAAAAAAAAAAAAAAAGAAGATGAAATGGCCTGAAAGTAGCAGGCCTGAGCATCCAGGAAGCTGGGCAAAGACTGGGCCTCCTGTGTGGGCTGCTTTGCTCACAGCCTCCTCTGCTTTCCTGCTTTCTCCCCGTTCTTTTGGCCCTCAGCCCCTGCATGTGGTCTGTCCTGAGCAGTATACCCAGCCACCCCCAGCGCAGTCACACAGGATGGACCTCATGATCGACTGCCAGCCCCCAGCCATGTCCTATCGTCGGGCCGATGTCCTCGCCCTGCCCTTCAAACGTCGATATGAGAAGATAGAAATCATGCCAGAGGTAAGCCATTCTTTTTCTCATGGTTAAATTCGGGTTTCCTGCTTGAGTCTCTGAAAGAATCGTGCCAAAGGTTTGTGTCAAATATGAACAAACCAAAGAAAAAAACAAAGCCTCCTAAGCAACTGGGAAGAGAGGTGGGATTATCAGGGCCTCTTGTTAGTGCTGAGCAGGGTGCTCCAGCAGGCCTGGGCAGGGCTCAGCCCTGGAGAGTGGAAACGCTGGTGCCTACTCTGTCCTTAACTCCTTCACAGCTGTGGTTGTTCCTGTCCTTTCTGGACCACGCTGAGTCAGGGACAAGTTTCACTGCACTCAGAGATGGAAGCAATAAGAATGACCAGAAAAGAAGGGGTGCAGACTTCCTGTTTGTACCCATTTTAGTGTAATGTGAAGGTTCTGCTTTATCGGAGTCTGGATGCGTAGTTCTGTGAAATCCTAGCTTCTGCTGTAATAGGGGGAAAGCCTAAGTACACGTGGAGCAGCCCAGGTGTGTTGTGCTGAAGTGACTCACCTGAGAGGAAGGCAGCAGCCAAGGTGAATGACCCCTCCCAAGGTGACCGCCAAGAGCATGGTTGGAGACTGCTTCTGGCTTCCTTGTGCCTCTTAGGACAATGTGAACAGGTTTTTAACAGATACTAAAGAGAAATAGGGAAACTTATTGTTAAAACCAGTGTGCCCAAAATTCTTTTGAGGCTTTGAGGTTCAGAAATAGTATCCAGTTTGGATAAGATCAAGGTTCTGAATGTTGTTTTTTTCCATGGCCTGACAAGACTGGTGTGGATCCAATCCTGGTACATTGATTCCTTTCCAGAATTAACCGGCTTTCTTAATTAACAACAGATAAAAGAGAACCAAGCCAGTTTTAATGATTAATTTAGATAAAACTGATTCAGCAGCACAAACTAGTTTTTAAATGCAAGCCATCCGTTTTTTATTAAGACATAAGTAGATAATCCTTGCATTTAATAGCCACTTCTGTCTGCTACAGTTCCTTGGGAGGGCACCCTCCCAGGGCGGTGTGGCCAGCAGTGTGTGTGTAGGAAGCTACAGTGAGTCTAGGCTGGAGGCCAGCAGGCATGGGAAAGGCAGGTGAGGACAAGGCACCTGGCCTGCAAGGGGCTTCCTGGTATGTGGCAGAACCCATTCTCAGCCCTCCCGAGAGTCTCAAGCACTCTATGCATGCTGTCACACATGGTGAATCTTTGTCCTTAGAAGAGGGACCTGACTGCTGAAAATAATTTTTCAACAAAAGTTATTTTAATCACATCTAGTGATCACTGTGAAGTAATCAAGCTTGGTGAAATGGCTCAAACCAAATTTTAATTTCAAAGCAATAGTATTATTCATTTTCTTATGCTTAGTTATAAAGATTTTTTTAAAGGGGAAGTCAAAGACATGTTAAGGGGCTGGGGCTGTAGCTCAGTGGTAGAGCGCTTGCCTAGCATGTGTGAAGCACTGGGTTCGATCCTCAGCACCACTTACAAACAATAAATGAATAAAATAAAGATCCATCAACAACTAAAAAAATTTTTTAAAAAAGACATGTTAAGCTATAAACTTCTGGAAAGACACAGATTTATATACATACATATTCACACACAGCTTCTCAAGCTGATTACTTTGAAGGTCATTTGAATGTCTGTAGTCTAATAATTCTTTTTAAAGGAAAAATTTTTCTTAGTTGGAGCTTGTGAATTCAACAACTCAGACATGTCTTGGCTAAGCACCTTCTAATTAATTGGCTAAGCAGTTTCTAATTATAGCTCATTCAGAGTGACTGGTTCAGTGCCGTCCTGAGTGCCCCTCTTCCCCCACCCCCTCCACGGCCGTCTGGGTAACAAGTCAGTGCTCCTGCAGTGCAGCCTCCACGGTCGTCCTGAATACTTCAGCTGGAACTTCAAGATGTGGCTGTTTGGTTTAGACTCTTCTTTGCCCAGTCCATTAGGTTAATAGCATCTACACTGTTTTTGTTTCAGTAATTTTTTTTCACCCCTAGGGGAGAGTTGAAAGCAGGTTCCCCACTCTAACAAGGCCAGATTTTGGTTTTATTTTTAACATAGAAGTTGAGCTAACCATTCCCACTTCTAATTTTATGGTGACTTAATGTATTTTTATTTTTTTAGTTTTCTCTATATTTTGCTCATCTTAAAATGAAAGACACTGGTCTGGGCACTTTGGATTATTTTTGTCTGGCATTTGCCAGTGGCTGGGATTGGAGGCCTGCATTTAGACTTCAACACTCTAGTCCAGCAGGCCTCAAACTTTCTGGTCTCAAGACTCCTTAACCCTGGGAGCCTTTTTTTTTTTTTTTTTCCTTTTTTCTTCATATATTTTTTAGTTATAGATGGACACAATACCTTTTTCATTTATTTATTTTACATGGTGCTGAGGATTGAACCCAGTGCCTCACACATGCTAGGCAGGTGCTGTACCACTAAGCCACAACCCAGCCCCCTAGGAGTTTTGATTGTGAGGGTTATAGCTATTGATATTTACTACATTACAAATTAAGACATTTAAAAATATTTGTCAGTTCATTTACAAATAATGCAAACCCATGAATGTTAACATTATTTAGAATGAAGACAAAAAAGTCCCAACACTAGGGATAACTGCTGTTGGATACCTGCTCGATATTCATGTGAGGGCTGAGTGGGTGCGTGGTGGCACTGTGCCTCAAGGGGCTTAGTATGTCAGTAAGGTTATTCCAGAAGCTTCAGTATTAATGGCTACATGGTGATCTGTCATAAATGTATCATACTTTAACTATTCATTTACTGGTGGGCATTTACTATTTTTGGTTTTTCTATATTATAAATAACACTTTCAGGAAAATCCTTTTACATAAATCTTTGTCCATATATATTTCCATAGGAAATTTTTCTGGAATTAGAATTTCTAGGTCAAAGTTTATGAACATATTTACAGCTCCAGATCATGTATACCCAGCTGGTCCTTTAGACAGAGTAATAAGACCTTTACACTTCCCCAGATGGTTGGAGACAGTGCTCTTTCCTGCTTCCCTGCCAGTTATTAGGTCTCTTCTAATTATATAAGTACATTCTTATGCACGCCCCTCCCTCCCGGTACTGGGGATTCAACCCAGGGCCTTGTACATGTGAGCCGCATCCCTAACCCTTTTCTCCTCCCTTCCCGAGACAGGGTCTTGCTATGTTGCTGGCGCTGGCCTTGAACTTACAAACTTGTCACCCTCCTGTCTCAGCCTCCTGAGTAGCAGGGATTATAGACATGCACAACCACACCTGGCGTGATGTCTCATTTTAAATTGTGTTTCTTTGATTAGTGGAAAAATTCTCTCAGCCCAACTTGCTACAGAGATTTATTTTGCTTTTGAAATGGACATTAATGACGAAATGTCTTGGTCATGTTTAAATCTGAATGTTTGACTCATTCAAGGACAGCCCCCTTTAAGAAGATAGAAGTCCTGATAATTTCTGGAGCTAATGATATATTTTAAATTTATAATTTTTACCTTATTTCTTCCTCAAAAGTTATTTGGTCCTTTTAGACTGCAGTTCAAAGGAGAAAATGGTAGTGGTCATCACGAGAGTCCGCCTCCTGAGTGATTTGCTACCCTTTCCACCAGGCTGAGCACAGCAAGAGTGTGTACTGAGCTTCTTGGGTCACCATCTGCCAGGATGGTGGGGCCAAAACCCTGTGGCCTCCACACTCCAGACTTGGGATACCTCACTTCAGCTCAGCACCCTCTACCCTCCTACTCAGGGAGCCCACCTGAAACCCTACATTTGCTTTCAGCTCGCAGATTCCCTGGTGCCCATGGAGATCAAGCCTGGTATCTCCTTGGCAACTGTCTCAGCTGTGCTACACACTAAAGATAACAAGCACGTGCTTCAGGTACCTTGGGCAGGTGGGGAGCTGGGTGGGCACCCAGGAGAGACCTTCTCCTCAGGAACGTCCTGGCATCTGAGCCAGCTCCCTCGATAACATATCCCAAAGCAGCAGAAATGGGAGACCAAGCTGCTTAATGCATATTTGAAGCAAAGGCAGCAGCACTTCTTAAAAATTCTTTGCTACTTATTTTATTGAAAATGAGGCCACACATTGCCCTAAGTGGCAGCCACAGCTCTGGACATATCTGCATCATTCCCAAACTTCTGTGCATTCCCTGGAGCGGTGTTGGTTGAGCACCTGCTCCCTGCGTGGCCAAGTGGGTGCTGAAGGGAAACCTGAAAAATAGCAGGTACAGGCTCTCCCTGGGAGGTCTGGAAATGCAGGCACACCCCTTCAGACTGTGAAAGCCTGAGACCTGGCACAGGTTGGCAGCACTTGTTTCTTCAGAATGAACTTTTACCTTTGTGCCCCTGTATCATGGGCTCATAGTTGCCACTTAAAATGTTAGACACTGAGCTGTGTCCTTAACGTACATTCTCCTTATTCATACTCCCAAAATCCCCTTAAAATTCCCATTTTATAGGCAGTTTATCTGACCTTTGGTTTCTTGAACAAAAGTTTCTACAGCTGGAAGGTGACAAAGCTACGTCAGACTCTCCAGCCAGTGTCCTTAGCCACTCTCCCTGCAACTGCCAGTTTACCCAGCAACTATTAAATTGAGTGGATGGGAAATTTAAAAGTGAATTTTGTTAAAAGGCAATAAGATGTTGATCCCATATGGACAGTTTTGCATTAGCTCAAATGGAGTCCCAGCTGACAGCCTGGACTCAGGTGCCAGCCAGTTTTCACACCACCGGTAACTCCAGGTCAGAGAGGCCCCTCTACCTCTCCATAAGCGGAGAGGCTTCTGCAGGACAGAACAAAACAGATGACTTGAGAGGAAGTGCTCAGTGAGCCCTGTGCTTCTTTTCCTGCCCTAGCCCCCTCCCAGGCCTGCCCAGCCCACCAGCGGGAAAAAGAGAAAGCGGGTGAGTGAGGACACTCCAGACTGCCAAGTGCTGAAGCCTCTGCTGAGCGGCTGCATCCCTGTGGAGCAGTTCGTGCAGACCCTGGAGAAGGTGAGCACATGCCGGGCTGAAGGCGGGGCCTGCTGTCTGTTGCTCCTGGTCATTCCCTGGCTCCAAGGATCACATGTTGCATTGTCACTGAGTCCCCACTATCCAAAAGCTGCTGTCCTCTGATGCCTGCTTGGTCCAGGGTCAGTCAGGGGACAGAACCAGCAAAGGGCTTTCAGAGTTGAACCAGGGAGCCTTGAATTGCTTCTCGCCACCAGTCCTGTCCTTCCATCCAGTATTACTAGGTAGCGAGCAGAGCGCCTCTCCAAACCCCACTTCCTGTGGGTACCAGACGGAGGAAAAGCCCATCTTCAAAAAGAGGTGTGACAAGTGGGGCAGGCTAGGAAAGGCCTGGATACAGAAGGGAGCCACACTTCTCCACAGAAAGACTATTGGCTATCCAAGTAAATCCAGGTCTCTGTTCAAGTGTGAGGATTTGGTGTGTCGGGGGAGGGGGTCAAGGATGCTAGGTCCCTGGGAATTGGGAAACAGGTCCAGCACTTCTGGGAGCACACTTGTCCCATCTTTCTGTCTCAGCAGCCATCTGCCCACTGGGCCCCCATGGCCGCCTCTCCCAAAGGGATTTCTTGTCTATTAAAAAAAGACAAAAAAAAAAACCTGAAAGTTTTTGTAATTTTACCATCAGTCACAGGACTTCAGCAATCACTGTTGGCATTAGAATTTATAGGTGGGAGTGACTGCTTCAAGATGGTGCTGTGTGCACTGCTTATGAGAACTGTGGTGAACTCTGGTGACTCCTAGAAGGAAGAGTCCCCTGCGAAATGACTAATAACCACCTTTAGTCCAAACTATCTCAATTGCCAACTTTTCCAGGATTAAAAAGTAAAGGCTTCCTCCTGAGTAGGTTTGGTTTTCTGTATTCAGCTTCTGATGTTCCTGAACCAGCTCTCCTCAACCCTCACATGTCCTTAGATGATCATACTGGCTCCGCCTTCCATGTGACATCAAAGGGCTTCTGGTCCCTGGTCATGGGCCTCGGGTTTGACTTCTTTTTGAAACACTTGGAAGTGACTTGCTTCCCCTGCCCGGCTTATCCACACACAGACCCCAGGTCCCTGCTGGGTTTGCCCTCAGGCTTGCCTGCCTCCCCTCTTAATTGCAGGAGACATCTCAGTACCTGCCCAAACCCATGCCAGAACTCAGCGCACAGATGGTCTCCCTGCAGTGCTGCTCTTCACCTGTTTTGTGTCCCTTCCAGGAAAATCTGTCTTTTCACCACCACTTTTCCTAATTTATACCTGATTTGTAAGAAAACACCACACTTAGCATTAGAGACGATTGTCCTACTGCCTATATCCTCCCCCCCCAAGGAATTTGCCAAATCCCAAGGTCATTGGTACCATGCTATGATGAAGAGCATTTTCTGGGAGCTCACAACAGCTGAGACTTAATGATACAGCCCCTTTACCCGGGCCTGGGGCAAGTGCTGAGGCCCGGAATAGTCTGGCATCCCAGACTCCTGAACACGGGGCCCTGGATGTGCTCAAGCCACTTACAAAAACCTAAATGCGTCGTGGAAATTGTCATGAAGTATGTGAAGCTGTGGCAGGATTCTGTTGGCTGTGGTCAGCATTATTAATGTAAAGAATTGTACTGAGGAACACCAAAATGCCCCTTCCTGGAGTATAGTCAAGCCTTGGAAGTATCATTTTTAGATCCTGCAGTTCTAAAATATCGTCTTCCTTTTCAGTCAGCCCTTGCTTTTCACAGTTGCCATCCTCTTCTCCTTTTCTTTCTCCTGGAACAGCATGGCTTCAGTGATATTAAGGTGGAAGATACAGCCAAGGGCCACATTGTTCTGCTCCAGGAAGCTGAGACACTCATCCAAATTGAAGAAGATTCAACCCATATCATTTGTGACAATGACGAGATGCTAAGGGTGCGACTACGAGATCTCGTCCTTAAATTCCTACAAAAGTTCTGAATGGGACATCTGAGCCACTTTCACTCCCTGGGATCCCACAGGCCTGCAGCATGGCGCCCAGCACTGGCCATCTGAAGAAGGGCATGAAAGGTGGTCGGCATCTATGGAGCCCTCTGGCCTCAGGAATGGAGAGAGCTGGAGCTGTGGCTCAGATCTGCTGGTTCGGCTTCCTCACGGCTTCAGGCAAGAACTTTTCCTTTAGAGTCATTTTCAACTCTGGTTCTCGAGTAGCTGAAGGGTAACAGTGTGACAGAAGTCCTTTCCCAGAGGCTCCTAGTGGATAGGGAAGTAACTTGTCTCATGTGGCCCATGTTTGTTTTTCATGGTTCATTGGCTCTGGGCAGGGGAACTAGTGTTCGATTTTATTTGCCTGTCTTTAGTGCTGCAAGTAATAAGACGATCCCAAAAAATAAAGTAAGCCCATCTCTCCTTTTATACTGTGGCCCATTTTGTAAATAAAATGTATTTTTATAGAAGTATCTGCATTCTATTGAGCCTACAATCTAAACAATGATTTAGTATCTGAAAAAAAAGAACGACAAACTTAGAAAACACCATGCCATCAAATGAATGTACATTTGATATGTACATTCAATCATATAACCCAGCATTGTTTACAAAAAATATTTCTTAGCCGGGCGTGGTGGCTCACGCTTGTAATCCCAGCACTTAGGGAGGCTGAGACAGGAGAATCGCGAGTTCAAAGCCAGCCTCAGCAACGGCGAGGCGCTAAGCAACTCAGTGAGACCCTGTCTCTACATAAAACACAAAATAGGGCTGGGGATATGGCTCAGTGGTCAAGTGCCTCTGAGTTCAATCCCCAGTACCAAA
>CM053403.1:145011385-145103959 GCA_028644305.1 Xerus rutilus | reverse complement strand
GCTCACGCTTGTAATCCCAGCACTTAGGGAGGCTGAGACAGGAGAATCGCGAGTTCAAAGCCAGCCTCAGCAACGGCGAGGCGCTAAGCAACTCAGTGAGACCCTGTCTCTACATAAAACACAAAATAGGGCTGGGGATATGGCTCAGTGGTCAAGTGCCTCTGAGTTCAATCCCCAGTACCAAAAAAAAAAAAAAAAATATTTCTTAAATTATATGAAAAGGTATTTAAGTTTATCTGAATCCTGTCTGCATGAAAAACACTGACAGAGATCCATGATACCAACCCTGACCTTCCAGGGAGGCCCAGCAAGTACGGTCATACATTGCATAACAATGGGTATCTTGTAAGATCATACTACAGGTGACACTGGAGCCTGCTTTGTATTAAGTATGATGCTCACCCCATGAGAGAACTGCCTTTCCTGCAGATCCTCAGTGCTTACTCAGATGCCCACAGACCCATTAGGAATGGTGAGGTCTTAGAGAAAAGTCATTTGAAGTAATGCTGGGTGTCAGGAATTTAAAACCAGTCTTTACCAGATTACGTCTAATCTAAGTATAGGCTGGAACCGACACTGCAGCTATCCAAGTGTTCCGTGTGGGCCAGGGGAGCACAAGCCTGTGGTGAGCCCAGCTCACTCTCTCACAATCTTTGACTGAAACCTAGTCGCCCCTCCAGCTCTGCTAACAACAGAATAACAAAAGGAAAATAACCCAGGAACTGTATAAAACTATAAAGAACTAATGGCTCAGGTTTTGTGGAGAGTTGATCTTCAGTTCTCTTGGAATGATTTTCTCACTGGGAATGAGTTCTTCATTAGAGGAGTATTATGGTTTGGATATGAGGTGCCCCTAAAAGTTCCTGTATTGGTGGCAGGAACCTCTGACACTGTGAACCAAAAAAATTTTTCCTCCTCTAAGTTGTTCTTAACAGGTATTTTGGTCACAGCAATGCAAAGCTGACCAACACAAGGAAAAAATAGTTGTCCTTTTCTTCCACTTCCAACTTGGCCAAGCTCAGGCACAAGAATGTTTGAGCAGGTTTCCATTTGCCAGTGTATGTGTCATTCCCTCAAGATGCCTAGGACGTTATAGAAGAAACTGTGGGATACTACCAGCATAGGACAGAGTCAGCCTTGAGAGATTGATGTGCCATGCTATGAAAATTTAGTTTTGGCCAGGCATGGTGGTGCACACCTGTAATCCTAGTGATTCAGGAGGCTAAGGCAGGAGGATGGCAAGTTCAAGGCCAGCCTCAGCAATTTAGTGGGACCCTGTCACAAAAGATATGGCTTGGGATTTATCTCAGAGGCAGAGCAACCCCTGGGTTCAATCCCTAGTACCACCAAAAAAAATTTTGTTTCCAGGAAGGAAATTAGAAATATGTATCAAATGCATCCTTTCTAATGAAACTTTGGAGAGGATCAAGTTGAATTTGTAAAACATCTTTAAAAATGCAAAAGCATTATAAAGCCCAAAAGAAACCAAAACAGTTGTTTTATATAAATGTCCTAGCATTGCTGTGTCCAGAGTGCCCTGGGACTTGTCACAGTCTGACTTTTTGTTAAAAGGTTTGATTAGAGAGCCCAAGGCAGTGATCCCTGGAGGAATGGTTACTAAGAGACAAACAGATGTTAAGTACAAATGAGTCAGCAAATGCCTCGTGGGCAGAAGTGATTTATAAATCATGGAGGAGTCATCAAGTCCTCACCACCCACTCCGTGGCAGAAGACAAAGGCAGAGTATTCTTCAGGGCAGAGAGAAATCCAGAGCTGGCCTTCCCAAGCCCTGAGGGAACATCTGAAATCTGATGTTTGGGACTTTAAGTGAGTTAGTAGGAGGCCCAAAAAGAAAGGAGAAGCTGCCTGTGAGTGCTGGAACTACAACCCTGACTCTACCTGCTGGGTGCCCACCTGGTAGAGTCTGACATCTAGAAGAACTTGGGGTGAGGCCTTAGCTCAGTCATAGAGCAGTCGCCTAGCATGTGTGAGGTCTGAACTCAATCCCCAACACACACACCCTAAAAAAAGCCAGTGGAATAGTGATTAAATGTTAATTCATATTAAAAAGTGGCGTGATCTAATTTTGTTACTTAAGTCCTTTTTTTACAAAGTCCTAACAGGGCTGAGATAACGCCTCATGTTCCTTCACAAACAGAACAGAATGAAACCACCAGCTCACCTGTGATTAGGGCCTTCCCACCTTGAACTATTCAGATATTTTCTTGTCTGTCCCCCTTGTAAAAGCTCACTGCCCATGATGCTACAGGGGAGCACTTGGAATCTCTCTTGCTTCTGAGCACTACTGGATTCATAAATCTTTGCTGGAATAAACTACTAAATAAATTTTATCTAAAGTTTTTCTTTTAATATGTCTTTCCACAAACTGATACAGCAGCTATCTATTCTTGCATAACAAATTACCCCAAAACTTAGTGGCTTAAAACAAGCATTTCTTATCTCACCATTTCTGTGGGTCAGGAATTTGGTGTAGCTCAGCTGAGAGCTGCTGACTTAGGGGCATCCCTCTGAATGGTCAGTCAGGTGTTGGATGGGAAACAGCCGTTGATTAAACGGCTTCTGCCTTCCATATCCTGCGTGTCAGGATTGAGGAGCTGGCCAGGAGGAGAAAGGCCTCCTTGTCTCCTGATCCTAGAGCCTGTGGCTTTTGGCCTCGTGGTGTAACCTGTGAAGGCAGGAGTTGAGGTTTCTGCAGAAATAAGAGTGATGGAACCTCCAAAGCTATATGACGATGTCGTAAGATGAGCCAAGCGAACTGGTAGGAGGGACAGGGAGACGCTTTTCCCTCTTTCCTCTAAAGCCAGAAGAAATGAATGCTGACTCACTGTTTCACACCACCTGTTTTCAGATTCTCTCCAGTGGAACTATACGTAAGGAACATTCCTCTTCTTTAAGCCTAAAACAGGATAGAAATAAGCAACTACAATTCTGCAGGAAGTCACAACTAAGTCCTGAAGCTAGGCAATATACAGCTGAGCCAAAGATACCTGTTCTTGCTGAGGTCTAGAGCCAACACTGATCATGAATTTTATTTCTAAAGATTAAGTACCAGTCTCCACTACTCCCAGGCAGGCCATTATAGGTTTTAATCACATCATAAATTATTTTATATATATAGATGAAGTGTTCGAGTCATAGGACTACACATCTTTGAAAAGTGTTTTACCCACATCTTGTCATTAAGCAGAGTATTGCTTGTTCCTCCTACATTGGTATTGGAGGCCCCTGGGAAAAAAATGGAGAAATGATTCTTGTGTTAGCAGGTCTTACCCTCTACTGTCCTCTACAGTAAACCACAGCAATAATTCCTAACCATTTATATCTTCCAGATGTACAACTGTAAAATCATTCACAAAAGTAACAATCTTCATAATGTACAATAGATTGAGTTAATAAACATATTACCTAAAATAATATTTAGTCTAGTTAGCATTTGCCAATCAATAAGCACCTTCCAGTTGGTGAGCATTTACTAAGCACCCAATACTGCATTTTGTGCATTATGCTGTCTCCAATAATTTTGGCTCAGTGTAATAACGGACGAAATGAGAGTTTTCCCTGAACAACTAACAAATATTGAGGAACAAATTTCTAGGACCATCAGTGCTTTGGGGACCATCAGTATTTTCTGTTTGTCTCAACGTGAGGCTTTGGGGAAGGAGGGAAGAAAATTTCAGAAAAGTGTAAGAATTACACTCCTAATACACATTTCCTGGTGGTCAGGTTGTTTTTGTTTTTAACTAATTTTGCAAACTTGAGAACCCATACATACACGGAAAAATTGCTGTCATTGTTGAAATCACTGTCATTCAAACTATGCTCTAAAATGATGACTTGATTCAGTGGAGGGCTTACTGATGAGACAGAAGAGAGGTTGGTAACTGCCTCCTACAAGCTAAATCCAGCCCACAAGCTAAGAGCAGCTACAAAAATAAAGATGGTGTTGCATAGCAAATCTGATGTGGCCCATGAAGCCTAAAATATTTACTGTCTGACCCTTTACAGAAAAAGCGTATCAATTCCTGTTCGAGTATTGTGTATAAAGGTAAATAACAGAATGCCCATGTAATAACCTGACCCTCCCACATATAAAACTACAAACTCCAGATGCCGGAGGCAGATTAGATCACATAGTAACAGTACTAGATAGAAGAAGAATCACACACATACACACACAAAAAAAACTAGACACATTAGCAAGTAAAGGAAAATCACAGCCCAACTGAAGGGGATCCAACACTACAAAGGAGGAAATGACAGATGAGTTTATCTCCTCAGGGCAGACCAAAGAGCACTGCAGGATAGCTGAACTTGTCCAGAAAACCTGTTCGTAGCAGCCTCAATAACAGGATATAGTTCAAGGCAGCCTGGGCTGCTGTAATGAGAGGGGAGGATCCCAGGTCAGAGAGCAGAAGCCCTGAATTCTGTGCAAGAACTCTGCAGATCTCTGGCTGCTCCCTGCCACAAGCCAGAGTTTAAAAACAAGAACCAACTATATACTGCCTACAAGAAATGCACATTAACCATGAAGAGAAAGTTACGGTAAAGGAAATTTGATGCGAGTGCTGGCCCAGCCTCAAGATGCGGAGCACTGCCAGAGGTGAAGGCAGAGACCACAGCCACGAGCCTGGTTTCATAACTCCAGAACAAGTGAAGTGAGAATCAACAGCACTGGTAAGGGGGAGATTCTTACACTAATGTGGTAATTAGTTAAAAGGACTTGACAAAAGTAATTGGTAAATTCATAGATGACCTGAAAAAATTGTCCAAAACCTTAACCTAATTGATATTTTTTAGATACTACACTCTATAGCTGCATAATATCCCCCTCTTTTTTTTCCAAGTATGTATGGTATATTTACTATGAAAGTCATATCCTGGGTGATAAGCCAAGTTTCTCCACATTTAAAAGGATTGAAATCATACAGAAAATGTTCTCACCAGTATGGAATTAAATTAAAAGTTCAGCCGGGCGCGGTGGCTCAAGCCTGTAATCCCAGCACTTAGGGAGGCTGAGACAGGAGAATCGCGAGTTCGAAGCCAGCCTCAGCAATGGCAAGGTGCTAAGCAACTCAGTGAGACCCTGTCTGTACGTAAAACACAAAATAGGGCTGGGGATGTGGCTCAGTGGTCGAGTACCTCTGAGTTCAATTCCCAGTACCAAAAAAAAAAAAAGTTCATAAAATATTTCAGAACACAGCATATATTCTGATACCAAAACATAATTCTAAAATAATTCATCAAGATATCCAAAATGAATTAGAAGATGTTTTGAACTGTGTAAAAAAAATAACAGCTCAAAATTTGTAGGACACTGTGAACATAGTGCTTAAAAGGAAATTTACAGCTTTAAATGTTCATAGAAGAGACTTAAAATTGACCTAAATTTTCACTGTAAGAAACTATAAAATGAACAAAGTTAACCTAAAGAAAGTAGAAATAAAACATAATTAAAATAAAAACCAAATCAACAAGAGAGAAAATTAGCAAAGCCAAAAACTGGTTCTTTGAAAAAATCAACAAAATGGATGCCCACTTGACTGGACCTATTAGGACAGAAGGACCCATTTCAGGAGAGGAGCCCAGGCACAGTGGGAGAATGAAAGCTCGCTAGCGAGGTGGGCAGCACCGCAAGCCCACAGACATTAAAGAAACAGAGAATCACAGAAAGTACTTTGTGACTCCAGACTTAACAGAGTAAGTGGACAGCTATCTTTGAAGAAAAAATGGACAAACCTCGTTCAATAAGAAAAAGAACTTGATTTCCACTTAAGAAATTAATTAGCTGGGTGCAGTGACTCACGCTTGTAATCCCAGCACTTTGGGAGGCTGAGACAGGAGAATCGCGAGTTCAAAGCCAGCCTCAGCAACGGCGAGGCACTAAGCAACTCAGTGAGACCCTGTCTCTACATAAAACACAAAATAGGGCTGGGGATGTGGCTCAGTGGCCGAATGCCCCTGAGTTCAATCCCTAGTACCAAAAAAAAAAAATTAATTAGCTTCTCACAAGGAAAACTCAAGGCCCATATGGTTTCCCAAGGAAATTTTATCAAACATTTAAAAAGAAGAAATGCCAATCTTATACAGTTGCTGTCAAAAAAAACCAAAAAACAAAATGGGAGAATACTTCTCAACTCCTTTTAAGGAGCCAGCATAACCCTAATAGCAAAACCTCAAAGTCATTACAAAAAAGAAAATCAGAACCTAGGCGCAAAGCACCTAAAATATTAGCAGCCTGGGTCCCTTTCTACATAAAAAGAATAATATCTCCTGACCAAGTGCAGCTTTATCCCTCGTAAGCAAAAGAAATTCACTGTGATCACAGAATAAAAAAGAGTAACCCGTACCATAAGATGTAGAAAAGAAAGCACCACCTGACACTTCTCTAAAGTTCCTCAGCAGACTAAGCATTAAGGTGGGGGTGGGGGTGAAGTGATAGGTGAGGAAGAAACACTGCAGAATTGGGATTTAACATTTAGTGGGTGTGGAATTTGTCAGGAATAATTAAGTTCTGGAACTAACTAGTGCTGAAAGTTAACAACACTGAGCTTACCACCACAGAACTGTATACTTAACAATGGCTATAATGATAACAATTTTTAAATTTTTAATCCTTGGTTTTTAAAAATAGACAAACTATAAAATTGTTAGAGAAACAAAAAGTAACTGATACCTAAAACAGTCTTGGAGAAGACAAGGAAAGTTGGAGGCCTCATACTGTATTTCAAGGCTAACTGGAGAGCTGCACTAATGAAGATGGCACAAGAAGTCACGGCAGGAAAGCTCAGAAATGCTCAGTGACAACTGTCTTCAGCAAAGTCCCCAGATCAACCCCATGGAGAAAGGAAAGTCTAACAAATGGTGCTAGAATGATTAGACATCCGTATTTCTTTAAAAAAAAAAGAATTAGAACCTTGATCACTACCACTCACCAAAACATGAAAGGTAGCCAAAGCACTTTTAGTAGAAAACATGAGTATATCCATGACTTAGGGTAGGCACAGTTTCTTAAATCACAGAAAGCAGTAACAGAATTCTGCATTCCCTCAAAAATCCTGCTCATGGGCCTGGGATTGTAGCTCAGCGGTAGAGTGCTTACCTCGCAGGCGTGAGGCCCTGGGTTCAATCCTCAGCACCACATACAAACCAATAAAATAAAGACATTGTGTCCATCTATTTAAAAAAAAAAAAAAAATCCTGCTCATCAGAAAGATGTCATAAAGGAAATGGGTAGGCAAGCCACAAACTGGGAAAAACACTTTGTTACACAACATGTATCTATCTGGTGATGGACTAATTGTCCAGGGTAAGGAACACCTGGAACTCAAAAAGACAACATGTCCATAGCATGGAATGTTATTCAGTGATCTAAAATAAGAAACGAGGATCAAACCATGCAAAGATAGCAAGGAAATTTGCATGTATAGTATTAGGTGGAAGCAGCCAATGTAAAAAGGCTGCATGCAGTAGGGTCCCAACAGCAACGTCTGGGAAAGTAAAACTGACAATAAGCAGTAGTCACCAGGGTCTAGAGGGAAGGGAGGAGTCAATGGGTAAAAAGGAAGGCCTTTCAGGCAGTGAAGCATTCTGTATGGAATGGTGATTGTAGAAACACGTAATGCATTTGTCAAAAACTAAATACAGTTGGGTGCGGTGGTGCACGCCTGTAATCCCAGCACTTTGGGAGGCTGAGACAGGAGAATCGCGAGTTCAAAGCCAGCCTCAGCAACGGCGAGGCGCTAAGCAACTCAGTGAGACCCTGTCTCTACATAAAACACAAAATAGGGCTGGGGATGTGGTTCAGTGGGCGAGTACCCCTGAGTTCAATCCCCAGTACCAAAAAAAAAAAACCCAACAGCACAGAAGGCTGAGGCAAGGGGATCATGAGTTCAAGGCCATCTTCAGCAACTTAGCAAGGCCCTAATCAACTCAGCAAGACCCTGTCTCTAAACAAAATATAAAAAATGGGCTGGGGATGTGGCTCCGTGGTTAAGCACCCCTGGGTTCAATCCACAGTACCAAAAAAAAAAAAAAAAAAAATTAACCTCCAATTGATATGTGAGCTTATGTATTTAGAAGCAAGTGTATCGCTGTCACTATCTTCAGCAGTGCACCAAACAGGACAGATGAAAGGATGTGCAAGGATGGACAGCGGCCGGACATGGAGAGAGATTGCTGTAAGGCAAGTGGAGTCAGTTTGTAAACATTCTTTAAATTTCGTTCATGTTTTTAGAAGAAGGTATTGGAGGCAATAGTTTTAATACTTTATTTTAGTTGTAGATAGACACAGTACCTCTTACTTATTTTTATGTGGTGCTGAGGATCGAACCCAGTGCCTCACACATGCTAGGCAAGCACTTTTCCACTGAGTTACAACCCCAGCCCTGGAACCAAGAGTTCAAATAAATAAAAATTAAATAATTTTGTGCCGACAGACCTTCAATTTTATTGACCAAGATTTAAACATAAAGAAAAATATTGGAAGATAAAACAATCTGCCCGATTAAAACAGATGAGGTTAAATAGCAGATCCTACCTGGCCTGGTTAGGGCTTCCCTACTGCTGTGCTCGCCAGGCCTTCCAATCTCGACACGCGCTCGCCTCGCTCCCCTCATGGAGATGTGAGGGCCGGCCAGCCCTGGAGCATCTGCCTAGCATGCGAGTGGGTCTGAGGTTCCACGGGTGGAGGCTTCCTTTACCTGGCACCTGCCCCAGCAGCACTCAGGCCCTGCTCGCCTTGCTGCCAGCTGTGATTCTGGTGGGACCCTAAAAGAATTCATTCATCAGAAAACGACCGACCAGGTGCTACATTCCCAGGAAGCTTCCAGGGTAGTGAGCAGTAACCCATTAACATTCAGGAGGAGGTGGCCATAGCCAGCCTGCCGCCCTCACAGGAGACACAGGGAGAACAGCCACTTCTGAGGAGGCATCCTGAGGGCTGTGCTGCAGCCAAGACATGAACAAGGCCCTGGCACTCGAAACAGACAAAATGCAGAAGAGCCACCAAGAAGTTGGCAGGATTCTGCCCTGAGAAGTTTTCATTGTGTCCCGTATGGTGTGCTCTTTATTTCACCATGCCATATGACAGACAGGATTTTGGCCATTTTATAGGTTAAGCCCTGAAACAGATGAATTGCTCTCCACCAGTGTCACAGGCAACACAGGATTTGAGCACATGTACACTACTCCTGAGCCCATATCCCCAACCACAGCATTATTATTATTATTATTATTTTGTGCTGGGGATTGAACCCAGGGCCTTGTACATGCAAGGCAAACACTCTACCAACTGAGCTATATCCCCAGCCAGCATTATCCTTCTTAATGGTATTTTCGTAAACACTGGAGCCTTCAACTTGAGTAACAGGTACATCAGCAGCTGGCAGAGACCACTTTGGCTTACCTGGGTAGGCTGCAGCCAGAAGTGGGCACATTTTCTCCATTGCAGTGAGACACACTGCCTGGGTCTTATGCACTTCCTCAAGTCCTCTGGGCCTGGGCAGGTGGTAACAAGAAGATCCTTGGCTGGCAGCCAACTCCAGGTCCATTCTTTAGGCTGTGACCCCACAGCTGCTACAAATGGGCCTAATCAACTTCAGGAACAGGCTTTCATTTTGACCATTCTTAGACTGCTGTTGCAACCCAAGCTCCCATCTCCCAGTTTTTCCTTCCATTCTCCTCCATAGCCCATGAGTCAGGGGATGCTCTAATCCCACAGTCGTCATGTGAAGTTCTAGGGTTGTGGACACCAAAGGACTAGGCAGTGATACTGCAGAAGCAGCAGCTAGAGGTGCTTGTGGAGGCAACTCCTGTCAGTCAGATGATGCACAGAGCAGGCCCTCTCCCCTCTGCTGGGCTGTAGACACTTAGCTCCCTAGCACAATGCACCCAGCACGCTCTTTACAATTCCTGTGGGAAACGAAGTATACACACGTGCACCACCCCCGCAATCATGTGACATCTAAATGCCCATCTGGTCTCAATGACTCTTCCCAGAAATGGATACCAGAAAGGCTGCTTGGACCCAGACATGTCCGGCATCCTCTCAGCCAGGCTACAGGCAGCTCCAAGATCCATCACACAGCCCACAGTCCGACTTGGGACTGCTCCCAGCTGGCCATGCACTGGTGACAACTTGCAATCGGGCCAGCACCTGGGTGTACTCTTCTGTCCCTGCTGAGGAAAATCACAAAAGACTTGGAAGCTGCTTGAGTTAAAGTCTCCATTTATTTCGGTTTTTTTTTTTGTTTTTGTTTTGTTTTTTTACAAAAAATGTAAGACCATTGTGCTCATGGTTGGAAAAGGGGTGGGGTAGATACGCATGGCAAGATACCAAAGAGCCCCTTCAGAGCAGCATCTGGAAGGAGGCGCTCCCTGCACGTGCCTGGGCAGCCCCTGGACGGATGGCTCCCAACCTCCCAGCTCATCTCCTGGACAGGACCCAGTCAGGGTGAGTCCTGCATGAGGCACAGCCCTCTCCAGACAGAAGCACTGCTGGGGACGAAAGCGCAGCAGGGCCTGTGAGCACCGGGGAGGCTGTCACCAAGGCAGGTAGTCCGTGCCCTCGAGGTGAAGAGCAAGCTGGCCAGCTGGAAGCAAAGCTGTCCCACCAAGAGCTGAGGCCGTGGAACAAGTCCTCCAGTACACAGCCAAAGAGGGCCACTTCCTGTGGCAGAGTCCCCACTCTCCGGGGTCCCACAGTAAGCAGCATCAAAGGTGGAGCCCGGGGACTCTCCCAAGCCCATCTTGCTGACAGCAGGTGTTCCTGGGAGCACTTTCCTAAGAAACATGCGTGTCCAACTGCTTCACCCCTCACTACCGTGGAGAGCGCAGGAGCAGTCTGTGTCCCCAGGGGTCCTTCAAGTCAGTGTCCCATCAGGTCCCCATAGTGCTATCCTTGTTTGAACCTCTGACATCAGACTCCCTGCAGCACATTTTGATGGTATCCATGAACGAACAATACGGAGGGACCCACGGATCTGAGCCCACTGAAGGGGGTGGGGTCCTGCCACACAGCACCTCCCCAGGTCCCCACTGCATCCATTTAGGAGTTTCTCACATTAACAGAAACAAAATAGCAGCCACATTTATAGCTCAAAACACCACACTCTTTGGCTCCCCTGAGGGAAGAAGGTTACTGCTAAAACAAAGTCCAGAAGTCAAGGAAAGGGCAGTTAGAAAGTAGGGTACGGAGGTCTGGACCCTTTTGCTGGTTGTTGAGAAGCATAACCAAATGTCCCAGGTAGCTGCCCTGGCAGAAGCCACAAGATGCCAGTGGGAACGTGTGGAGACACAGGCCTGGGCGCCCGGGCTGTTGGCTGATGAGGGGAGCTCCCTTAGGCTGAGCCAGCCCTGGAGTTGAGTGGGATCTACAGGGAAGAGCTGGCTATAAAACGGCTGGAGAAAACCCATTTAGTACACACAGGCCGGAGGAGAATATACCCTAAGAAATACAGAAGCACAGGACGTCAAGGTCTAGGGAAGACGCTGGCTTAAGGCATGTGATGACCAGGACAGACCTGAGCTTTGTCCCACTGCTGGGAACCTATGCCCCACTTCCAGAAAGTGGCGCTCAGAAAAAACAGCGGTCATGGGCTAAATCCCCAACAAATGACACCCACACCCTCCTGAGTTCCCCTACTGCCACAGTGACCAAAATTAGCTTATCTCACTTTCAGCCCAGGGAACAGAAATTAAACTGGTAGTGGAAAACATAACGAGGTGTGAATGCCTGCTAAGTCCCAAAGCTGGATTTGAACCGCCCCAGCACATCACAAACCTCAGGAGGTCCTACAGCCAACCTAGCATTAGGGGTCCAAAGACCACAGGTAACAGGTAGAGGTCTAGACAGAGGTGGGGGAAGGTGAATTTCACCAAGGTATTTATCCCAAGGCCAAGTGCCTTGCTGCGAGTTTTCCCGGCCAGCCGGGTGGGATCCTCAAAGGTCACACGCTTGTTCTCCACCAGAGCTAGCAGGCCCGCCACCCACATCCTCACACTTTCCTGCCTCTCATCCAAGAGAATATCTGAAGGAAGCCTGACTCCAGGGGCACATGCTGCTCCCAGGAGGGCCAGCCAACCAGAGCCAATTGGCAGTGTGGGACTTACTCCTGCCTCATTCTCTGCTGCTTTATTCCTCTCTCTGAAACAAGGGACAGAATGGGAGAGCAGGGATAAGTGCTGGGACAAACTCTGGCCTAATGACAAATCCTCAACCACTAGACCCAACAGAAGGTGGCTCACCACTTAGCTGCTCTCTGTGGTGCAGGTCATCCCCAAGATCCCCGGAGGAGGAGGAAGGAAGAGAAGCTGTTACAGATCAGTAGCTGGCAAAAGAGAGGGACAGGAACAGACCACAGATCTAGTCTTGTCCAAGGCCCAGTAAGAGGGCCAAGTCTATCCCTTTCTTTTTTCTGCACTCAGATGTCCCTGGGGGCATGGGAAAGGTAAACGATAAGCCAGATAACACAAGGCCAGGATCCATTTCCTCCAAAATACAGAACACAAGGAGTCTGGTAGGTCCCTCCCACAGAGAGAGGCAAAAATTTCAAACTCCTCCCACCAAATATATATATATATATATGTATATGTATATGTATGTGTGTGTGCATATATATGTACATACACATATGTGTATATATGCACACATATATAAATAAGCCTTGAATGGCAGATCTGAAACTTTCTTTTTAAATAATAATAATAGTTGTTATTGAATTTAAAAACCACAAACCAGCTGTCCTGGGCTTACGATCTAGTGAGTGACTCTCCAGAGTCCCCATGGTCCTCAGTGTGCGCTATCAGTCAGTGCCCTGTGAAGAAACCCCGGATCTGATGACCAGGATTCTAGGCCCAGTGTGGCCGACTTCAAGAAAAAGGCAGCTATTTCCTTTCCACTCTTCCTGCTGCCTCTCCCAGCAGAGGGTCTGGACACCCACCCAGTGGATGTCCCCAAGGGTCCTTCATGCCTTGGGAACCTTGGGAGCCATCTCCCTCACTCTGCCCTTCCTCTCCCCAAAACCTACAATGCCCCTAGATGAACTTGAAGCACTTGGTCTTGTCATGGGGCAGGCGGGTCTTGAACAGCACAGAGTCCACCCTGAACTGAGTATACAGGAGGGGCATGTAGCCGTACACCTTGACAAAAAAGTTGATACACTTGTGGCGCTCATGAAAGTGGGAATCATCATGTGACAAGGCCTGAGGGCATCCTGGGCATCGGAAAGTCCATCGTGATGTCACCTGTGAACAGGGAAGAAAGAATACAGAGTAAGAACCACAATGCTCACGCTGACAGAAACCTTGCAGCTTTGCCAGTCCAGTGCCATTTCCAGTGAAGCACGAACCAGTGGCCTCACTCACACTGAGAAAGCCGGGAGCCAGAATGCCAGCCCGGTGCTCTTTCCCACCATGTGTGTATTCAGAACACGAGTAAGGCGTACTGTCCAAATGACCTGAACTCAATAGATACCAAAGACCTTACAACGTTTAGTGTTATTTGTCTCAGTCATTCTACTTCCAGTATTTATCTCGGTTGCATAGCAAGATGTTAGTACAGTGTTGTTCATTTCATCAGTGTTTTTAATAGCAAAATAATTGGAAAAGTACCCAACCAATGGGAACTAGTTAAATAATTATAAAATACTACATATACATTTATGGAATTGGAAAACATCATGCTTGTGAAATAAGGCAGATTCAGAGAATCAAAAGTCAAATGTTTTCTCTTACATATGGAAGCTAGAAAAAAATAAGGGAAAGAAGGGTGAGGAGAACAGATACAAATACACAGGAAAGGTCAGTGGAGCAGAAGATGGTGAAGAAATGTTTTCTTCTTTCTTCTTTCCCTTCTCAAGCTTAGGGAAGGGAAAGTCACCTCTGAGAATGGCACACACAGGGCTGAGGCTAAAATCGATGCTACTTGTGTGTCCTGCAAAGCCCCAATATGCTGATGTAGTTTAAAACAGGTTTCAAGTAGGCAGTGACCCCAGGCACAGGAAGAAACAAATGCAAATTTTCATGGCACACAATCCCAAAAAACTAAAGGCTGGATATTCTCTCTGATGTGTGGATGCTAACCCACAACAAGGGAGGGTGGGGAGGGCAAGAGTAGAAGTCCACTGCATTAGACAAAAGGAAACAGAGGGGAGCGGAGGGGAATAGGAAGGACAGTGGAATCAACTGGACAAAACTTTCCTGGCCTTGTACTTGAATAGAGGACCAGGGTAACTCCACATCATGTACAACCACAAGAATAGGATCCTAATTAGAGTAAGTTATACTCCATGTATGTATAATAAGCCAAAATATATTCTACCGTCATGTGTAACTAAAAAGAACAAATAAAATTTTAAAAAATTCATGGCACAAATTCAGGCACAAAGAAGTGCCTTTAATAAAATTCCAAAGAGAAAGATCTCAATCAAAAGTCACAGAAAAGTGAATGAGTCACAGAGAAAATCCACAGAAATAAATAGTATTAGCGCCCAAAACACTGCTGAACAGAATGACTATTAAAAATAAATGCATATAATATGCACAATAAAAATCTGATAGATACTTAAGAAGTTTGATGAAGAAACCAGGGACTATCAAAAAGTGTTTGTGGCTGGGCGCAGTGGCGCACGCCTGTAACCCCAGCAGCTCGAAGGCTGAGGCAGGACGATTGTGAGTTCAAAGCCAGCCTCAGCAAAAGCAGGGCACTAAGAACTCAGTGAAACCCTGTCTCTAAATAAAATACAAAATAGGGCTGGGGATGTGACTCAGTAGTCGGGTACCCAGTTCAATCCCCGGTACCCACTCCCCCCAAAAGTGTTTGTGGACATAAAAAAATAACAGAACTACAGAAATAAAAAGTATGTTAAATTAGACACTTGTTGGATGGGTGTGAAGAGAAAATGAGTAATTAAGAGGTACATCCAGAATTATTACCCAGAATGGCAAATATTGACAAGAATATAGAGAATTAAGAAAGAAAGATTAAGGAACATGAAGAAATACTGTATGATGTCATTCATGTAAGGTCACCCAGATAACCCAGCTCCTGGAACAGAGAAAGCCATGAGTGAACACTCAGGAAATCTGCCCGGGGGATGAGACCTGATGACACAGTACGCACACTGGCTCACTGAATGTGACAAATATACCACACTGGCACAAGATACTAATAACAGGGAAGTGTATAGAGGTATATAGCGATTCTATACTAGCATCACAACTTTTCAATAAATCCATTTTAATCTCTTTTAAACAATATTTTAAATAAAAAATGCATTTAAGCTGGGCACAGTGGTACCCACCTATAATAATTTGACCCTCTCAAAATAAAAATTTCTTGAAAAAGGCTGTGAATGTAGCTCAGTAGTACAGCATCATCACTAAATTCAATCCACAGTACTGCAAAACAAGAAATAAATTTTATTTTTAAAGTAAGCTATAATGTTTAAGGGTATGTATTTAGATAGTGGAAGTATAAGGAAAAACAACCTGGCAGCTGAGCCCTGCAGGTCCACAGGCACAGCCAGTCACTGCCCTTCCACCAGCCCTCACTGAAACGGGAGGTGGTGTCAGGAACGGGAAAGAACGTCATCCAACAGCACCTCTGGCCAGCATTCCACTCTGCTCCCACTGAACCTGAACTCCTTCCTCCTCATCCCAGACACCAGAATTCAACCTTGGAGGAAGTCCTCTAACCTGCAAATCACCCCATTCGACAACAAGATTTTATAACCACTGTTTTTGATGTAGTGGTTTCTACATGTTTTAAATAATGTAACCCATCATCAAAAACACTTTGACATTGCATCCTCAGTATGTTTTTGGATGCATACACATATATATGTTACATATACACATATATATATAAAACTGCATTCCACAACATACAAAAAAGGAAATTAATATAAACCCAAGTTTGAACATTTACATATTCAGTTCTATGGACTGTACTGTACATGGGAACATCCCGGGAAACTCAATCTAAGAAATGTTCATGCTGTACTCAGTAAAGAAAATCCTTAGTAGATGCTGAGAACTTGTGACCACAGAGAACAAAAGATAGGATGGACCTTCCCTAGCTCCCTCTCTAGTCCTTCACACTGAAGCTCCCCTGCTTCTCAGTGGTTCCTAAATTGAGATTTTAATCCCTTATTCTAAAGGAAGCCTATCTCCATACTAGACCTTTCCCCTCCCTGCAAAAATAACAGATTATTCCAAGTAATATATTAACTCCTTTTTAAGTCAATATTGTTAAGACACTGAACATTATTGAAAGAATACTGCTGTATCAGTCAGACCTAATTCAAACAAAGAAGCAGCTGAACCAGCCTATTTCAAACAAGGAAAATTTGATGAAAAGGGAAGAGGAAATCACATTGAATCTGCAAATAAAGCAGTACCAAATACTATTAAAAATTAAGTAAATGGGCTGGGGCTGTAGCTCAGTGGAAAAGGACTTGCCTAGTACGTGTGAGGCACTGGGTTCAATCCTCAGCACCACATAAAAATAAATAAAAATAAAGATATTGTGTCCACCTACAACTTATAAAAAAATTTTAATTAGGTAAATGAATAAAATATTTCTTCCTTGCTGGTTCTATACTATGAAATAAATAGACCAGAATTTGAAGGGGTTAATTCAATTTGAAGACATCCTTTACTGAATATATGATGTTAGAAGTCTTATCAATCTTGAGTTGTTCTTATATTTCAGTAGGATTGAGAAAATTCACTAAGAGTATATATTTTTTAAAGTCACTTAGTAAGAGTTGTGTACAGCCAGGTGTAGTGGCATACACCTGTAATCCCAGTACTCAGGAGGCTGAGGTAAGAGGATCACAAGCTCAAGGCCAGCCTGGGAAATTTAGTAAAACCCTGTCTCAACATAAAATTAAAAGGTTGAGAATGTAGCTTCATAATTACCTACCATGTGTAAGGCCTTGGGTTCAAGCACCAGTAACACAAACATACGCACACACACACACAGTTATGTATATTGTGCTCAATTATTTGTCTCTTACTCTACACCAAAGATGGCTTCACTACGGAAACACTGGCCTATAACATAGTAGACAAATGTCTGAGTGCTCGGTGACTGCTGCTGTGGTTTCACACCTAGTCGCTCAGATACTTCTGAATTTTCAAGGACATTGTCTTCTGATGTCCTGCGGAGGCATGAGTAGAAGCCTGCATCTTGACTGAAGTCTAGCCACATAAGAAAGGAACAAGTAGCGCTGAGGATACAGCTCAGCTGGTAAGAGTGCAAGCCTCGCATGCACAAGGCCCTGGGTTCAATCCCCAGCACCACAAAAAAAGAAAAAAAAAAAAAAAAGGAAGGAACAAGAATAGGAAATTTGTCTCCCTACCTTAAAGACTACAAAGAAGTATGTTTTTCATTGTTTAATATTGGATCGGCCACTATACCTGGAAAATGTGTTGTTTTTATATGTACAGCTGTGACCATTATTCACAAATTTTTTTAAATCAACTATTTACTACATTAGTTCAAGTGTTCTTTTGTGAGGCTTTATCCCAAGTCTCAGCAACAGAAGAAACTATACGATGATCAGGAGTTAAGTAATAACTAAGGGTAATGCATGGCAAAAGGTTTGCCTAGATGTAAGTGGATGCAAGAGGCCCCAAATGCATTTCTCTCCATTTTTGTTATGCTTTGTTGCATTGAATGAGTGTCCTCCTGTTACCATACTGTTTACCCCTAAAGATATGATTTAAGTATTAGAGTATGCTGGTGGATACTTAAATCTAGAAATTACCTTCAAAATGCAAAAATGAAATATGTACATGATACTATTTACTCACAGCACAACATCCACAAAGGACTTTGCTTCCTAACCCTTACTGGATGCTCTGTTGCTGAGCTGCAGTGATGGGGAAAAGAGGATGGAACCAGGTTTTCTGTGTGCTGAATGTGAAGTCAGCTTATCTAGCCCAAACCTGGTCAGCAACTCCAGAACAAAAATCAGAATGCAAATTTCCAGAATTCTGAGATTACAGCTTTTGAGCAAATAACTTACATAGTACCTACTTATGTGTCAGGCACTTCTTAAGAGCTTCCCATGTGTTAACTCAGGAACCTGTACTTTTCTTGTTTGATGGATGCATCCATGTCACAGGTCCCAACAGCTCCCCACCCTCCCACTGGCAATCTAGTGAAGCCTATGGACTCCTCTGAATGTTTTTAAATGCCAAAAATAAACTACATGGGATTACAAAAGAAACAAACCATACTGAAAGACAGTAATGTATATGCTCTTTTGTTAATGCCTTAAATAACCAAATGTAGGGAAAGGCTAATAACTACCACAAATTCAAAGCAGTGATGAACTGAAAGCCTAATTTAAGAAACTGTAGCAAATCTATGCATATATATGATATGAAAATAGGATTTTTCTTCTCGTCACAAATCAGTTACAAACACACATACACATCCTTAGGAACTGCTGCCTATTTATCACTGAAGGAAATACTAAAGTCCAGTTATAGATGCATGAAAATAAAGCAACATCCTTCCCACCAAGTTCCAGACCCTTGGAGTATCCATTGACCTCAGGAGCAAGAGCCCTGTAGTACCAACTCTAATCTAGCAGTCTAGTGGTCATCACCCACTTTACGAGGGGACTCGGGCACAAAGCCATTATGGACTGCAGTGTGGCAAAACAAGTGAATTAAGTTTGTGTGCATGCACAGTCCCACAGGTAGCGGGACCTCACCTTAATGGGGGGCTTCCGAGTGATGTGGGAAACAAGGAAGTTCATGGCAATGTCCTCACAGTTGATGTATTCGTCCACCATATCTCGGATGGCCTGGGGCATCACATAAGAATACAGGTAGGCATAATACTGTCAGGAGAAGAAAAGGAATTACATACTCTGTTAGAGGACACAGTTCCTTGGCTTTCAGCAAAACTACACATGGGTCTAGGGACTGTCTGAGTGTGTGTGGTGGTGCTTGGAATGTGGCAATAACGGGGACTACTGGCACTTCGGAGGTGGGGCCGGGGTTGCTAACTATCGTACAACACAGATCTGCAATGAAAAATTACCCCATTCTGTTCCTCCCTTTGAGAAATAGAACTCCATGTGATTTCGTTGGTATCTCAGCAAAGTCGAATACAAAGCTTTGTAAAACCAAGTTAGACACTGGTTCAGTTGAACAATATTCTACCTGACAGTGATGACAAGAAATAAGTGAGGGGAAAAGACTGGTTAGCTTCTCAGACCTCAATACATCACAGAACCATGAGACATCCAATCTCTCTGGCCTCCCTCATGGCTTCTTGAGACTGATGACTGTTCCTCACCAGGGCCACTGGCTGCTCTCTGCTCCTAGCCATCACCACCTCCTCCTGGTCAGTCTCCCTGCTGCGGAGTTTCTTCCCTGTACACTATTTTCTGCACAGTACATTGGTGGTATTAAAACTGAAGCCCAACTCCAAGCCTATCCTGCCTTTACTCCAAACCCTCCAATGGCTTCCCATCCCACTCAGGAACAGTCTTTAAAACGCTCCAGGGAGCCAGGCACCGTGGCATGTCCTATAATCCCAGATTGAGGCAGAAGGTCAACCTGGGCAACTAGGTGAGAACCTGGCTCACCTTTAAAGGGCTGGGTATGAAGATCAGTGGTAAAGTGCCCCTGAGTTAATTTCCCAGTACCAAAAAAACAAAACAAACAAACCATGTTAGCTACATGTTTGAAATTTTTTATTGTGGCATTGATGCTCAAAAAACTTGACTGTGTTACTTTTGGAATGATCAATTTACTTCCTTTCAAGGGTAAGGGCAAGGAAGTGACTTGGTTCTGGATTTTTGTTTCTGTAGTACTGGAGACTAAACCCAGGGACTCACTCACGCTAGGCCTGGACTACATGCAAAGCCCTATCTTGCTTTTTTTTCCCTGCTTTTCTTTATTTTGAGACAGGGTCTCATTAAGTGGCCCAGGCTGGTCTCAAACTTGCAATTCCCCCTGCCTCAGCCTCCCAAGAAGCTGGGATTACAAACAGTGCCACCACACAGCTAGAGAAGTGACATTTTCAAGAAATGAATTTAAGAAAAGTGAGAATGGCAGGACAGATTCATGCATATATGACCCATCCACAGGGGGCCGTGATCACAAAGCTCTAGCCAATTGCTGTGAAGCAGGAACACTAAGGGCCTGGCCTCTAATTTTTTTTTTTTTTTTAATGCCCACACAGATCAATTGTTTCATTTAGCACAATTTTCTTGTTAAAGGGGGCATGATAAAATATAAAATGATTATGAAAAATGTTAACTTTTGAGTGCTGAATGAACGTCAGCTTTAGGTGGTAGGCAGCAAGTTTACTACCTCGTAAGAAACACTCTAAGCAATGTCATTTCATTGGAATCTAAGAAACCTAAGGATTATTTTTTG
The DNA here is from genome assembly GCA_028644305.1 of Xerus rutilus. Lineage (NCBI taxonomy): Eukaryota > Metazoa > Chordata > Mammalia > Rodentia > Sciuridae > Xerus > Xerus rutilus. The sequence goes on along the minus strand of CM053403.1, from coordinate 145,083,532 downwards.
ACATTTACAATTTGATGTTTAAAGGTGAATATAACAATGTGCCTCTTTTTATGTGACTTTTTTTTAGAGCAGTTTTAAGTTCACAGCAAAATTGTGAACAAAGTAGAGAGAGTTCTACATACTCCCTGCCCTCACGTGCCTGTCCGCTCCATTTCCATCCCCCGCCAGAGTGGATCAGTGACCCTACACTGGCACATCATAATCACCCAAATTCCACAGTTTACATTTAGGGCCCCTTTTTCCCCCATTTTTTTTAAAAATGTTTTTTAGTTGTAGATGGACACAATGTCTTTATTTTATTGCTTTGCATGTGGTGCTGAGGATGGAACCCAGGGCCTCACGCATGCGAGGCAGCGCTCTACCGCTGAGCCCCAGCCCAGCCCCTCCCCCATTGTTTTAATTGGTGCATTACAGCTGCCTGTGACAGTGGGTCTGTTGTTACATGCACATTATAGCAATGCAATTGGAGTGGTGTCACTCCCAGGCCCTTCGCTGCACCCTCCCCTTCTTGGTCCCTTCCTTCTCTGGCTCTCCTTTTGATTTCCACATCTGCCTTCATCTTCCCTTTTTCTCTCTAGCTTACACATGAGAAAAAACACACTCCCCTTGACCTGAGTTTGACTTACTTTGCTTAATATAATGGTCTCTAGTTTCATATATTTTCTTGGAAAATGCCACAATTTCATTTTTCTTTATGGCTAAATAAAACTCCATTGTGTATACACCACATTTTCTTTATCCATTCATCTGCTGATGGGCACCTACGCTGGTTCCACAGTTTGGTTGTTGCGAATTGTGCTATGAATATGGGTATATACATTTATCACTGTAGTATGATGACTTTAATTTTTCAGGATAAATATAAAGAAGCAGTATAGCTGGGTCATGTGGTGGTTCCATGCCTAGTTCTTTTTTTGTTTTTGTTTTTAATATTTTTAGTTGTAGATGGACACAGTAAGTTTCTTTTGTTTATTTAGTTTTTTTTTACGTGGTGCTGGGAATCAAACTTAGTGCCTCATGCATGCTAGGCAAGTGCTCTATCACTGAGCCACAACCCCAGCCCCGATGCCTAGTTTTTTGAGGAAACTCCATACTGATTTCCATAGTGGTTGTACTAATTTACAACCCCACCAAAAGTATAAAAGTGTTCCTTTTTCTCCACATTCTCTCCCACATTTATTATTTGTGATCTTGATGACTGCCATTCTGACTGGTGTGAGACAAAATCTCAGTGTAGGGAAATTTCCATCTCCCTAATTGCTAATAATTTTGAGCATTTTTTCATATATTTGTTGGCCATTTGTATTTCTTCTTTTGAAGTGTTTAATTCATTTGTCCATCTATTAATTGGGTTATTTGACTCTGGTGTAAAATTTTTGAGTCCTCTATATATTCTGGATATCAACCCTCTGATGGAAGAGTAGCTAGTGAAGATTTCCTCATTCTGCAGGTTCTCTTCACGTTCCTCATTGCTTCCTTTGCTGTGCAGAAGCTTTTTAATTTGATGCCACCCCATGTACTAACTCTTGGCGTTATTTCCTGAGTTTTAGCAGTCCTATTGAGAAAGTCATTGCTATATGCTGAAGTGTTAACTGAACGTTTTCTTCTAGGAGTTGCATAGTTTCTGGTCTAATTCTTAGTTCTTTGATCCATTTTGAGTTGATTTTTGTGCAGGCTGAGAAATAAGGGTCCAGTCTCACTCTTCTACATGTGGATAACCAGTTGTGCCATCACTATTTGTTAAAAAGGTATCTTTTCTCCAGTGTATGTTTCTGACACCCTGGTCAAAGATCACATGACTGTATCTGTGTGGTTTGTCTCCATGTCTTCTGTCTCTACCTTTGGTCTTTGTCTGGTTTTATGCCAGTACCACACAGTTTTTGTTACTGTAACTCTGTAGTATAACTTGAAGTCAGGTATCGTGGTGCCTCCAGCACTGCTTTTTTGGCTTATAATTGCTTTGACTATTTTGGGTCTTTTATTCTTTCAAATGAATTTTAAGACTGTTTTTTCAGGTTCTGTGAAAAATGTCATTGGCATTTTGATGGGGATTGCACTAAATCTCCATATTGCTTTTGGTAATATGCTGGCCTCCATTTTTATCATAGTCTAGTTTTATTTGTAAAATATTCTGATTTTTAAAAGTTGAAAGTGGGATAACACTAGTGGAGCAAAAACATTTCTGTGAGCCAAGTGAAGTGCCACAGTAAATTTTGCTCTAGATTTTCAAATAGAAAAAAAACACTAAGCTTCATTAAGAAAACTATTTGATTGAAAGTAAAGGAATCTGACTATTAATTTTTAAAAAGCAATCAGTTTGAGAAGGCAAACTTATCAGAGACAAGTAAATTCTCAAGGTATGAGTGAGCAGACACTAAGCAGTGGCTCCTGAGATGAGCGCTCCTTAGAGGTGGTTTCTTGGCCACCTGCTGTCCAACAATCTACCCCTCTCACCACACTTCAATCCTGCCCGGACCCACCAGAGATTGGAAACATTAGGACAAATTTCAAGAAAGAACTGAGTATCAGTTTCATACATTGTTTTAAAAAAAAAAAAAAAAAAAAAAGCTGAAGATTCAATGACTTGTCAGGCTAGTTCAAATGTCTCTTAAAAAAAATGACTTTTTTTTTTTTTCAGTCCTGGGGATTGAACCCAGAGATATTTTACCGCTGCACTATATCCCCAGTCTTTTTGCCCAGTCCTTTTATTTTTTATTCTAAGACAGAGTCTTGCTAAGTTGCTGAAGCTGGCCTTGAACTTGGGGTCTTCCTGCTTCAGCTTCCTGAGTCACTGGGACCACAGGTGTGCATGACTGCTCTTGGCAATAAAATGACTTTCAAAGTTCTGTTTTAGGTGACTTCCTACGATATGAAATCTATAAGAAACAAAATACCTGAAGAGTTGGGGAAGAGACTGGGAGCATTTTTGGGAAAAATCCATCTTAAAATACCTGAGGGACATGCAGGAAACATCCTGAAAAAAATTAAATACACACGTACAGATCTCAACAAAAGGCCATGGCTGGAATGTAGATATAGAAAGCTTCAATTTGTAAGTGCAAATAAAAGCCATGACACCTTTAGAGCATAAGAATGCCTAGGAGAATCCAAGTTCAGATGGGAAGCAGACAGCAACGAGACCCCTGGCCGCCTCACCACTTGAAGGATAGACAGTGTGGTGGGTGGTCTTCCTTAAGGACCCAGAAGGACAGAAGGCATATAATGGATACAGAGACAAAAAGGTGCCAATGTCTTTGATGACTATTAAGGTTTGGATCTTTAATGCCCCTGAAAAATCTTGGGTGATCCAGGAGTGTTTGTAGATGAAAAGATTGAATTATGAGAATTGTAACCTCATCAGTGGATTAAGTCATTTGATACTCTGAAGGGACTAATGGGCAGGGGATGTGGCTGGAGGAAGTAGGTCACTGGGGATATGCTCTTAGGAACTAGATCTTACCCTGGTCTGCCTGTGTCTGCCTGCCTGCCTAGCACACGCGCATGCACGCGCTCTCTCACACAGCTTTCCTCTGCCACATCCCTTCCACCACATCTCAGTGCTAACCAGTCATTTCTCAAATGTTCGCCAGCCACATGTGGCCACATGTGACCAGTGACTACTTTATAAAAGAGGAACAGAAGAAGATGGGTCAGGAGCAAAAACACAGCACAATATAGAGCTAACAATACAGGAGAGGTGCAGTGATGGAAGGGATTTGCACTCTGGGTGTTCAGTGAAAATCAGGATATGAGATCTGGGGAAAGTGACAAGCTGAGGAATCAGGCAGAATTGGCAGGACCCCCAGCAGAGGTTCACAGTGGGGCCAGGGACAGTAGTGGTCACTGTGAGTCAGAAGAGTGTCAGGTTCAGCCTGCTGATGCTAGGCTTGTCTTGGATGGCGATGCTGACCCTGGAAAGTATCTGACAGCTCTTTTATCCCAGTGCCCTGTATTAGTACAGAGGAAGGGCCAATGCCTGGAGAAACTGGTCTTCACAGTCTGCATGCAACTGAACAGGCAACCCTCATCCTGCTTTTTATTCCAGAGTTTCTCTAAGCATGACTGGAGTCTTTAAAAACAGGAATCACTCACTTCTAGCATAAAAGAGCCACATAAGAAGCAGGAGGAGAGCTAACGTAAGGACAGCACTTCACTACCAGAGACTCCACTGCCACTAAGAGCATCCACTGTAAGCAGCTTGTCCTACCTTGTGGAAGAAGGCAGCACCTGTCAGCACCATGGACAGCTCACAGGAGTAGTTGGAGTTGTAGAGCCAGGACTGGTGAGGGATGTCCCATGCATGGTACCGGCCAGGGAAGCCCACAATGCGGTCCCGTGCTTCTCTCCACACCCTCAAAAACACAAGTACACACACACCTGAGTACACAGCTCTCACGCCATCAGGAACACTTAAAAGGAGTACCTTTTACCTTACAGGCTCTCTGGCCCTTAGGCTTTTACTTATTTTTTTTAAATACAATAAATCATAGACCTCATAGGATAAAAGCATATAAACCATATCACATGCAGCCTCCTTAACAAGCACTGCTTATTATCCCACCAATTTCTGGCAACCAGCATCTCCAGCCCTGATGTGGGAGTGGGTCTCCAGAATGTGGTATGTACAGCAATCCACTAAGCAGCAGGAAGAAGAGATCCATTTTTATTTATCTGCATTTAATTTAATTCCTTTAGAAAAGCTTCCTTTTAATGAGCACCATGCATGAGTTCGGTGGGGCACACACACTGTTGTTTCTGTGTGCGCATTCTTTTCTTTCTCTCAGAGGGTACACAGTAGGAAACGTGTGGGGACCACTGGTCTGACCACAAGAGATTCCAGTGCACAGAAACCCGCAGTGAGAAGTGTGCTGCAGACTCATTAGATCCTAGAGAAAATGGAGAACTCAGTATGTTTCAGTATGGCTGATAAGCTTCAAGAGAAACTTCTGTATCATTTCCAAATTTGTAGACAACATAGAATAAATAAAACCAGCCCCCAGATTCACGGGCTGAAATTGGAGAGCAAAAAGACATCAGCTCCATAAAGCCCAACTGGACCTAGAAGGTCTTCAGGTCCCTGTCCCTGACAAGAAGCTTTGATTCCTGGACCAGAAGATTCCACTTCCAAAGAGTTTCTCTTCCAATAAGTTTGAGGGCAACTAATCCAGTCCAACAGATGACGAATCACAACTTCTACCACAATACCCTTTTGTGTAGATCTGTTTAGACAACTGGTAATTTTCTGATTGTGGCAAACTATACAAACAAAAAGTCTGCCATTTTAATTTTTTAAGGACGCACAGTTCAGTGGCACTGAAGCTGTTTGCATTGCTGTGCGACCATCACCACCACCTACCTCCGGAACTTTCATCCTCCCCAAATGAAACTTTGCCTTCTTAAATATGAACTCCGCACTCTCCCTCCGCAGTCCCAGGCACCCACCATTCTACCTGTCTCTACAGATCTGACCACTCCCGGGGCCTCACGTAAGTGGAATCACAGAGTACACCTTTGTGTTCATATGTCAGGACGGGACTGCAGATGCTGCCCTGATCACTCACACCGCTGTGTGGGCATATTCTCCACATCTGCCTCCTTCCTGGCTGCAGAAGTTTGAGTCTTTTCCACCTTTTGCCAGAGGGAAGGGTTCTTATACTTTCCCTTTCCTTTCAGATCTGTCTGTTTCATTCTCATTCAGGTGAAATAAGTAAACTGAGGAAGTTAATAAGAAAAAGCTTTTGGATCAAGGGATGCCCAAACAAATGAGAAAATAGTCAGGGTGGGAAGAGGTTAGGCGGAACAGTCAAACATAATTCACCAGTTCCATTACCTGAAGCTATACTTCAAATTTCAAATGACTGCTAAGAGACCATTAAAAGGATTCCTGTTATTTTCTCACTGCTTGGAAATCTGCTGAGAAATGGCATGGAAAAGGTCAAAAGTTTTCCTAAATCAGAAGCTACAAAAGACAGGTCATACCAGTCTCTTAATAAAATTCAATCTTATCAAAGCTGAGCCTCTTTATCTAAATCATTCTTGGGCATGAGAGGCAACTGTCAATTCTCCAGTTAACACCCATGGCTCTGTTCACAGCCCCAAGCCCCTCAGAAGGCTCTGATCTGCATCATGCCATATAAAAACACACTCCCAATCCCAACCACCCACAACAACATCTGCACAGCAAAGGCCATTTCTGGAATGGTTACATGACTTTCATCTTTCATACATCCAGACAGACAGCTATTTATTTTTGTGTGCAAAGGAACATACCCAGTTAGCAGGAATTTTTTTAAATCACAGCCAGCAACAGACTTGCTTCAATAATCTAGTAAGAGGCCAAAAGAAATGTGAGAGGTTGGTGAGGAGAGAAAGAATAGCTGCTCTAATGTGTCAGAGATGTGTGGCATCGTTCTTCATAAATGGATGGAAGACACAGCAATAAGGCTGCTGCTCTCGTCTACCAAGAAACCTGAGGGTGAGCAGGTCGAGGAGGCCTCCCGCAAGCAGAATGGAAGTGCAGCTCAAGAAAGAGCTCTCATCCGCAGTCCAGACTCGATGTGCACAAGACCCCCAAGCAAGCCTACTCCAGAGCTTCTCAGACTACCTGAAGTACACAGTTCATTTTTCCCAAAGTATTGTGAATGCATACTTATGTAAAATATAATAAAATGAAATGCACAGGCTCTCCCTTTCCTTCCAGGCTGCCAGGAGGTAAGCAGCTTTGCTCCACCACACCCTTCCCTCCAGGATGCTGTGCCTCTCCACAGGCTCCGACAAGTCGCCAAGGACTGATGGGAAACTGGGCACCAAAACACATCTCTCCTCCTTTTAAAAATAAGCAAATAAAATGCACGTTTCTAAAATATGACACCGAAAGCACAAAGAAAACAAAGCTAACTTGGACTTCATCAAAACGTGACACTTTGTGCCTCAAAGGCTACCATCAAGAACGTGAAGGACAGACCATCAAGTGAGCAAAGCCACTTGAACCCATCTCTGATAAGGGACTTGCTCTAGAATACACGCACAACTCAATAATATAAGGACAAATAGTGCCAATAACAGTGAAACAGGATCTGAACAGACATTTCTCCAAAGATGTGCAAATGGCCAACTAGTCTAGAGCACAGGAAAGGAAGCTCAGCACCATCATTGAAGAAATGAGATTAAAATGATCTAGCACTTCATACCAACCTAGGATGGCTATAAACAAACAGAAAAGAACAAGTATTCATGGGCTGGGATTGTGGCTCAGTGGTAGAGCGCTTGCCTCGCATGCGTGAGGCACTGGGTTCGATCCTCAGCACCACATAAAAATAAATAAAAATAAAGATATTGTGTCCACCTACAACTAAAAAATGTTTAAAAAAAAAAAAGAACAAGTATTCACAGGGATGTGGATAAAGTGGAACCTTCACACACTGACGTGAGAGTGTGAAATGGTGCGGCACTCTGGAAAGCAGTGTGGCAGGTCCTCAAAATGCTAAAACAACTGCCCCGTTATCCAGTCATTCCACTCCTAGGAATAGACTCTAGAGAAATGAGACATTCACATAAACACTTGCACGTGGATGTATGTAGCAGCATTACTGGTAAAAGCCAAGAAGTAGAAAAGATCAAATGGCCATCAGTGGATGAATGGACAAAGTGTAGTCCATCCTCTCAAAGGCATGGAGCACTGGGACAAGCTACTAGACCACGAACCTTGGAAACATTAGGTTAAATGAAAGAAACCAGTCACAGAAGGCCCTTACTGTACAGTTTCACCTAGGTGAATGCCCAGAATAGGCAAATTATAGAGACACAGCTTAAGTGGCTGCCTCGAACTCAGAAGGACTGGAGGAGAATGGAGAGTGACTGCTAACAGGCACAGGGATTCTTTTGATGGTGATGAAATTTTCTAAAACTGTGGTGATTACACTATTAACCACTGAATTATACATTAAATGAGTAAAATATATAAAAATTATGTTCAATAAACAATACCAAAAAATGAACTACAAGAAAAATTCTCACACACTTGGATGTCACAGAAAATGTCAAACTGCTTTAAAAGTTTCTAAAGGCTTACCCTCAGGTTTTGTAGTTACCTCCCTGTGGATATGTAACACACTGACCCTAGACCCACATATCAATTACAACCCATGTTGAATACCCTAACCCACTTTCTCCTCTTACCTGTAACATTCTCCCACAGGGATGCTTACGCTCTACAGCAAGTGTGAACTGAGATTAAGAAAGCAGCACAGTGCCGTGGCTGAGTGAACTCTGGAGTTAGACAGCCCTGAGTTTGAATCCCTGCTCTGTCTGCCACTAACTTTCTGGCTTTGTGGCTCTGTTTTCTGGAATCTCAATTTACTCCTGGATAAGACAGACAGAACTGAAACTTACATTGAATTCTAGAGTTCTGAGATAAACCAAAGTGCTCAGCTAGTCCCCGGCACACAATATGGGCACCACAAATGCCAAGTATCAATACCACCACCATCTTTTCCTCCTCCATTTCCTATTGCATCCTTGTTTCTGACCCCATCTCCCTGGGCCCAGGACTCTGTACTGCTTCAATACACAGCAACATGCTCCTTCCACTAGCCTGGAAGCTGGTCTCCATTCCTTTACTGATGCCAAGCTTCGAATTTTTTTGAGCGAATATCCCTTGCTTCTACTCTAAGCCTACAGATTTGGGTGCTAAGGATGGTACACCTGCAGCTCAAGGAGCAGGTGAGAAACCCTGGTCCAGCCAATCAAAGAACCCCATCTCCCTGGCCTCAGAGAAAAACCTATGTGACAGCAGAGCAAAGCTCGGGAGGACAAGAAGTGGAGTCCCCCAACACCAGAGCCCCGGCCAGCATCAGCCTTTCTACCTCTGAGGACTTCTCCATCACTGTCAGCCAAGAAACCCATTTTGCCCCTAATTCAGGCCTCAGTTAGTATTCTATCACTTGCACACTCAAGTGTTCTTGATTGAAAAAGTCCTCACCGAAACCCAAACATGATTTCATCATGGCGGAGGTGAGCATCATCATCAATGGACAGGATGGCCTCTGTTTCAATCTCATTCCAGGGCAAGAATCGATTGTTCAAACTGTTCTTCTCAGTACGGACCACCTGGAACAAGGGAGAAAAACACAAGAAATCAATGCTGCATTATGAAGCAGATTCAATACTGTCCTTAGGTCCAAGGAGATCAGCTAAGTCTACTGAATTATTTGACCTGATTACCTACCACTTATAAAATCAAGCATATGCCTTTCAGGAATAACAACTACTTTATAATTCAAAAACTGTACAAGGATTTCACATTTACACTTTATTCATTGTTAACCAATGTTCTTGTGAAACAAACTGATTCTGAGGATTTTCCCGCTAACACAACCTAGGGATATTAAAAATATCCTTCCCAGAGAACACAAGGTGGCAGGATGGAACTGAGAGTCCAGTTCCCAGCTCCGAGTCCCCCAGCCTGTCCATAAATTTTAAAACCAAACTCAGAAATCCCTCAAGTCTGTGTCATTCTGATCCCTAATTTTAAGGCTTTTAGGGGGACTGTAAGGCACGGGGGAAAAAAAGCACAGCCTGTCCTGCTGAGGTGAGTTACTACCCTCCACAGTGCCCACCTACAGTGCTGACGGCACAGACAAAAGCTGGCTTCCTGCTCAAGCTGGACCTGCTCAGTGAACCAAAGAGCCATATCCTCCATCCATCAAGTCAACCACCCTGTACCTAGCCACGTGGTCCATGGACACAAGACACCATTTGCTTCATAAAACAAGGGTTGGTATCTCAAAGGGTAGAAAGATATAACAAAAAAAAAGTTTATTTGAACTATAGGTCAGGTAAGCACAATTTACCTTTACCTGGTCGCTGTGTTATTCACCTTGCCATGTAAGTCTCAAATTGTTAATGACCACAGTCAGTACTTTGAAAGCTCAGTTTATTTTTATAAAATCTTTAGCTAATTAGTCCCAGTGATGAGGAGCCATCATTCTATTCTGAAGACACAAAGAGCATCTCATGGAGAATGGTCTTTTTAAAAAGCCAGGAGGGTCATCTTACTATCAACTGTACCCAAAGTGTTGAAGCTTGCATGTGGTTTCAAGGTATTCCCAACCACCAGGCATGGGGGTGCACACCTGCAATCCCAGCAGCTCAGGAGGCTGAGACAGGAGGATGGCAAGTTCAAAGCCAGCCTCAGCAAAAGTGAGAGCTAAGCAGCTCAGTGAGACCCTGTCTGTAAATACAATATAAAATAGGGCTGGGGATGTGGCTCAGTGACCAAGTGTCCCTGAGTTCAATCCCTGGTGCCCCCCCAAAAAAGGGGTATTCTCATAACCAAACCAGCAAGCTTGCCTCAGCTTAGAGCACCTCTCCTTCCCCTCTACAAAAGCAGTCTCCCCCGGAGACCCACCTGCCCCTAGATGTCTCCTGTCACACTCCCCTCCTTGAAACGAGTCATGTCTATGTTCTAGAAGCAGAGTCCTCGTACTTGAATTAATTTGTTCTAGCAGACTTAAGAGCTAAGTAATTCCGAGTCTAAGGGCCGTGGAGATCACATGGTCCACGTGTTGCTTTAAACATGGACAAACTGACACTCAGAGTGACACACAGCCAGCAGTGGTGAGAGTTGGCCTCTTACTCATACACCTCACCCCAACCCAGTCCTTCCCTGCTACGCTGAGACCAGCTTTATGAACCTCTTCAATACAAATGCATTTAATTTGTTTTTTTAATTGTCAATGAACCTTTATTCATTTATTTATATGTGGTGCTGAGAATTGAACCCAGGGCCTCACACGTGCAAGGCAAGTGCTCTACCACTGAGCCACAATCCCAGCCCCTCCAAATCATTCTTAATGTGCGTGCCATCAATTATGTGAAATAACGCCATCACCTGGAATGTTAACTTTACCTCAGCCCCAAAGGAGCTCCTGCTCAAATCACCACAAAGGTCTGCAGCAGGTGCACTGCTACAGACGCCAGACATCAGAGCCAAGCAAGAGACACCCAAGCTACCTTGCCCCGAAGCACGTCTGACGTGCAGAAAACCCCAAGTCTGTGGCATAGAACCAAGCAGCTGAGGCCCCGGCCAGGAGACAACAGCCATACGGCAGAGCCTCCAATTCCCACAGACAGGATGGAATACAGGAGCTGCTGCTCAGCCGCACCCAACCACCACGGACTCCTCATTCCTAACACACCTAGCATTCGCTTCTCACCAAAGTGCCATTCTGCCAGTTTGCTGAACAAAGCTCCTTAGCCAGAGCAGTGAACATTTACAGCTAAGTCTTGTAGGGAAAATACACCTCATAAAGTAAAAAACTGAAAAATTCAAAGCCTGGATATTCACATGTAGATTACCACTTTGTGGGTTAATCTCCAGGAGGATTATCTACAGCAGAATTAGTGATCGGGCAACAGCAGAGCCAGAGCCCCCCAAGTGATCCACAGCCCAGCAGCAGCTGGGGCTGTTAGAAAGGCAGAACACAGGCCCTGAGCAGCCCTGTCAGGATCTGCATTTCACAAGACCTAGGAGACTGCTGTGCACACTACATTCTGAGAAGCACTAGAGCAAAGGGAAAGCACGGCTCTGGAGTCAGGAACATGAGCACACGCTGACGACACACCACTGCACCATACTGTCCACAAAAACTGAAGTTATTTATAAGCCAAACTTGACCATCCTATAGACAGCTAAAATGAGAAAAAGAGAAAGAAAAAAACCCTAAAATGATTATGATCTGATGCCTAGAACACATCCAAAATGATCTGACTCATTTACAAAATGAACTAAACCAAGAGAACCCACTGATTTTTATAAGACCTGGATGGGGTCAGAGATGGAGGAGCAACGTGGTGTGGCCTAGATTTCACCAAGAATTTTTTGAGTAAGTTTATTAACATCGATCACTTGGGTATCAAGAGGCAAAGAAGGAACAACCACTGCTGATTCTGGGAACACAGTGTACCTCCCCTGGACCAGAACTGACAGCAAGATGTTCGGGTACAGGAAATGCCATTTTATTTATTTTTTTTCATATTCAGTTTATTTATTTGTTCTATTTAGGCTTACATGATAACAGTACAATTTAATTCATTGGAAAATGACATTTTAATAATCAGAACAGTAATCAGAAAAAGGGAAAGCTGTAAGCATTCACAGAAACACAACATCAAGTACTGCAGCTTTTTCTGTGGCTGGCTGACCAACAGGCGTGGTCAGTGTGAGTCTGCTTTAAGGACTGAGCAGAGCTGGCAATGTGGCCCAGTGGCCAAGGGCTTACCTGGCAGGCAGGCAGGCCATGGGGTGCAAAAAGAAAAAAAGAGAAATTTAGAGCAGGGGTTCTCTAGCAGGAGCGTTTGCCCGCCCCTGCCCACCAGGGGACATCGGGCAATGTCTGCAGACATTTGGGTTGTCACAACTGGGAAGGGGGGGGTGAGCTATGTGGATCTAGCAGGTAAAGGCCAGAATACTGCTAAATTTCACAATGCAAAGGACAGCCTCCCCTGGCAAATGAAGAATGATTCAGTCCAAATGTCATTGGTGCTATCCAAGACACCCCGATTGAGTCAATCTCCAAAAGACAGTAAAGCAAACCATATTTCAGGAATAACTGAAGTTCCTCCACAACCACCTCTTCCCCATAACCCCAAGACTTCTACCCTTATGAACTTTACAAATTTATAAACTAAAGTTCAGGGGAGGTGAGGCAGGAAGGGGAGGCGGGCTTTCTTTCAAAAGTTTTTGCTTCAAAGCAATGGTGCTTAATGGTGAGACAAAAGCTTAGCTAAATGATCATTATTGGTTTTGGCACCAAAATCTGAAGGACAAAAAGACTCAAGTATTTCTAAAGACAGACACAGAGGTCAGCATCAGCCTCCAGGAGTTCAAGAAAAGCTGAGAGAATGTAAAAAGAAACTGGTCAACAAGAGGGAGTGCCTGACATCTAGGGGAAAGATTCTCATTTTTGTTGATATTGTTCAGTTTCAAATTAGAACAGCTCTCGCCCCTCAACACTGCCTATTTCTTGGTGGTATTACAACAGTGCTATTGGAGACTTTATGGTTCCACTTTGCTAACTTGTGAACATAAAGAATGACTTGCAAATTAATGCTAATTACTGGTATGGCAGTGACCAGAATAAGAAGCCACTGCCCGGCATACAAATGTTCAACAAGTGTTTTATGCAGTACAAGTGAATGAGTTGGAAATAGCACATAATTGAGTCTGTCCATTCCATTTTTGGAATATGATCTAAAGACATGAAAAGATCAAAATTATCAATATTCAAGTATTTAAGAATATTAAAGAATGATAATTAGAGAGGAATTAAGAAGTCTCTCAGTATTTTAATCTACACCAAAACATGGGTCTACATGGGTCAAATGGGGAGCAACCCTGCCAACATTGTCATTCTGGGTCCACATAATGACAGTGGCTGCTGACGGTGCCCCTGGTTCTTCCGCTTGCCACTGTTTGTGAAAGCCTCTGCTTACATCATCACACCTGCCTTCTCGCCACAGTGGAGCAGGAAGGACAGCGTCATGGCCTAGAACTCTGTCACCTGTTAAATTCAGCAACTTTAACACACTTACAATGCTGTCCTTCTCTTTATGATTGCACTTGGCTCAGCCAGGGTCGCAGCCTCCAGCCTCCAACACAAAGGCACACACCACACATTTTTGTAACGAATTCACTGAGAATGAATTGTGTTTCCAGACACCATGTAGACAAGAAAGGAAACAGCAGTCAGCTTCAGTCTTCCAGCCTCCTCTTGCTCTAACTTAAAGTAGCCCATCATGGAGCTGGGAATCAGGAAAGTGAGGTCCCAGGAGAGGCACAGACACACGTCATGTGTACCTAACACTGAGCACCAGTGTGAAACAGCTTGAGGTGAGTGGTGGAGGGGAACAGAGAGGCAACTCCAAAAAAGGAGCACCAGGACTCCTGGATTTTCCAAGGGACTCATTCATCAATAAACACCCAGCAATGGGGGCCACACCTGGGAAGTGCAGAGAAGGAAGGGAAAGGAGTAAGAAAGTAACATGGTGAGCTGGTTTTCCAGTTATAACTTGAAATACAGGGCTAATACAATACAAAAAACACCACACATTTTAGATTGGGGCAAGTATGTTTTAACTTATAAAAGTTGGCGATGATCCCTATAAAAATGCAGGTAAAATGATGTAAGTTAAAGGTTCAAGTCAGGTGCAGTGGCACTCAGAAAGATGAGGCAACAGGATCCAAGTTCAAGGCCAGCATCAGCAATTTAGCAAGACCCTCAGCAATTTAGTTAGACCCTGCCTCAAAATAAAAAATAAAAACGGCTGGCGATGCAGCCCAGCACTACACACACCTAGTACCGAAGAAAAGCAGTTCAACAACAAATGAGAGATTGCACATAAAGATCAACTCAGTACCTAGATGCTGGGCATGGTGACACACACCCAAAATCCCAGCTATACAAGAGGTTGAGGTAGGAGGATCTCAAGTTCAAGGGCAGCTTAGGCAATTTAATGAGATCCTGCCTCCATAGCTCAGTGGTAGAGCCTAGCATGTCCAAGGCCCTGGGTTCAATCTCCAGAACAAAGAAAACACCATACACAGCTCCTAGCACAGAGGAAATGCTTAAAACTTGTTGACATTGTTGACAATTACTTTACCATGATTAGCACAACCTCTTCCTACTTTTAATGGTTACACATTTTACGTATCTTATACATGCATTTTAATTTTTACACATTATGTATTTATATAGATGTATTATTCATTTATAAGCAAGCTTGTGCCTTTCCATGAAATTTAAGCTTGGTAAAAAAGAAAAAACATGCATTGAGTTTTGGCTAGAAGTCCTGAAACCTAGTTCTAATTTAGATGTTTTTGTTTGGTTGGTTGGTTGTGGTACTAGGGATTAAACTGAGGGCCTCCCACATACTAGGCAAGCACTGTAACACTAAGCTACAAATGTAACTATTTTTCTACCTCAGTACTGGCCCCACTGCCCCCAGTAGTTGGAAGTAGCTGGGATTACAAGGCACTTCACAAGCCTCATTTAGGTATTAGTCAAATGACTTGAAGCAATAAAATTCTTGCAGTCTCAGATTCCTTAGTTTGAATTAAAAAGAGTACAAATAGACTGAAAGGTGGAGGTATTACCCACATAAGTAAATTATCAGTACAATTAACAAACTATTTTTACAATACGATTTTTCAGCAATTCCTTTAAATTTCTATTATTTTGGCTATTCTAGTTTCTGGTAGCTTTCTTTTATAATCTTCTTTTGCAGTCATACAGTTCATCTCAAACAGAAAGAGAAAGCCAGAGTTACAGTCATCAAGTTACTAAGTAAAATACTGTCAAAGAAAAAAAATAAGCACCCAGCTCCACCAACACCCAGCGAGGCAACTGGCCTTGGTACAGCCCTGACCTGGAGAGGCTCGGGCGCTTCCTCCTGTTCAATTCACCTAGAAATCATAACATTGGGCAATTATCATCTGATTCACACAAGGTATATTTTTTACATTTATTTATTTATTTGTATGTGGTGCTGAGGATTGAACTCAGTGCCTCACACATGCAAGGCAAGCGCTCTACCACTGAGCCACAACCCCAGCCCACAAGGTATATTTTTAAAAGCAGAATGGACACAGACAAAATAACACTTATCAAGTTTCTGAGGCACAAGCCTTCATAATGACCTCTTCTCTCCATGAAGTCTGACCACTGGTAAAGCCTCAGACGCCTGAGAGCCAAGAAGTGAGCACACCAAGGGTGCCCCCAGAGGCTGTTGCCCCCAGGCCTCATTCCTCTTCTCCAATACACTACTTGTAAAGTAGTATTAAAGAAACCCTTGCCAGGTGTAGTGCAGCACACCCATAATCCCAGCAATTTTGAAGGATGGCAAGTTCCAGGTCAGCCTGTGCAACTCAGAAAGAACCTGTCTCAAAAGTTTAAAAAAAAAAAAAAAAAAAAAACAGCTCCCCTGGCATACCACTCAAGTTCTCAAAACAGAAACATTTCCCTGTTCTATCTGAATGCCAAGAGCTGAGAGAGAAGGGGCCCTGAAAAGCAAACTCATCTCTTGTTTTCTTCTAACTGGAAACTGTTCACTTTAAACCTTGGTCATTTTTCTTTTTCTTTTTATGGTGCAGGGGATGAAACACAGGGCCTCATGCATGCTAGACAAGCACTCTACCACGGGGCTACATCCCCAGTCCTCCACAAACTCAAATCTCTATCATATCGCTACAAATTTCTTTGGAGGAAAAAAATGATGCATTCCGGCCACGCCATTTCCAGAAACCTTGACATGTCCAAGGACAGGAGTCGAGCTCACCTCTGAACTCAGCCTCACTGCCCCCACCGCCCTGATCCAGACTACCACCACCCCTGCCCTGGGCTACTGCTACTGCAAGTCTTTACCTGCTTCTGCTCTCTCTCTCACACACGCAGGGTCCGTCCTACACTGCTCAGCTTAGCCTGCACGTTTCTGCACACGCCAGCCCTGGCCACCTTCTCCCACCTGCCTTCAAACTCTCAAAAGCCCCACTGTAAATGCGGGGCTGGGGGTTGCTTCTCACAGTTGCCACTGCCTGTGGATGCCTCCAGAATTAACAAGGCCTCTCTCACTTCACAAGCTTCTCAGATGTCAAAAGCCCTTGCCAGGCGCCCTATGTAAATTAGTTTGTACCCTTTATGGACAGAGAATGAAAAAAATCAGACTCCAGAACTGGCTTCAGAAGGCCATCCTCAGAGTGAGTGAACCTGCAGTGCGAAGAGGAACACTTCTTTGAGAAAGCTTGTCTATGCCGCTAGGAACTGGAAGACGTCACTTTCCTAACAGCCCAAAGTCTTCGAACACCAACAGGACAGACCTTAAGATTCTCATTTCAGAGAATGCTCTAAAAGGGCTACCCTACTTATCACTATTTTCCAGAATCTGAAGTGGAGAAAGGGAGACATGCCCACAGGACAGAATAAAGCAAACTTTTGGTGGGACCACATATCCAAAGAGATCACCTGCAGGTTTCCGCTTTAGGAAGGCTGAGCAAGCATGCTTGGTGCAGGTTGTATGCAGACCAGCTAAATATAAAAGAACTCAACTAACTCTGGAGTAGCCATTCAAGAGAACTTTCAGTTTGGGTCCAAATTATCTGCCTCATAAGACAAAAATAGTAACACTTTTCAGAATAAAAATCAAGGAAACCAATGCCAAGGCATATCGTAATCAAACTGCTGAAACCAAAGGTAAGGAAAAGATCCTGAAAGCAGTCAGAGAAAACCATATATTACATACAAGGGAAGCCCACTGACATCACCAGGAACAGTAGAACGTCTTTAAGGGGCCCTGAAAATATGGTCCCAACCTAGTGGGGAATATTTCAAAATTGGACATCAAATGCCTTGGCACAGTAATATTCTCCATCTGAATCCCATCAGATATCTCTATGGCTACGCTCCAGAAGCCAAGGCGCTTGACTCAACTGTTAGCAAAGAATGCCAGGGACAGACAGCACGGTGAAGGACAGCCAGAACTCTCAGACAAAACCCTGCCATCCTGGCCTGAAGGATAAGAGGAAGGAGTGGCAGAGAGCAGAGAGCAGACAGCATCACCACACCTCTCTGCAGCAGCCTAGAACGCTCAGGTGAGAGCACCACACTTCTCCCCTCTCTGCAGGTCCTGGCTTCTCGCCCAGACACTATTCCATTTGAGCTGAAACTCTCTTTGCATAGAGCATGTGGAACTGGAGTGTCCAAAGATAATGGCAGTAAAACCCACTTTTATTCTAAGCCAGACCCCTTTGTCATGTAATTATTAGAAAAGAATGAGGGATTTTAGTATAGACAATCCACCAGATACCCCTAAAATAATCCTTTTCCACTTAAACAGCTGGGGCTCAACAGATTTCACGGTCCACACATGATCTAGTATTCATGCTTATTGCTTAGTTGAGAAACTGAGCAGAAGAGAAACACAAATTGCCCAGCATTTTCTGAAATGACAGAGGTTCCTGGATTGATTCACTTAACCAATATGCTGACTTCAAATCACTTTCCCTAAGGACCAGAATCTGTGAGACGGCCTGGGAACCACTGTGCTGCTGATTTTATAAGCCCTGTTAGCCTAACAATGAACAGGTGATGTCTGCACCTGGGTGGAAAGCCACTCTGCGGTGCATTATAGTAGTGCCCTTCTCTGACAAGAGAGGCAGCTGCCACTGTCTCTCTAGCCCTGATGTCTGCCTGCACCCAGGTCAGCAATTCCAACTGCTACCCAGAACACCTGCCTCTCTTAAATGGAAAGCACAGTCAAGATATTTAGAGAATGGAGTAAGATTCTCCAGCCTGAAATTATTGCCATTTCTTTAAAAGAACCAGAAAAAAACTACATTCCTAATATGAGCTTTCTAGAATGGCCCTTTATTTTGAAAGTTTTAGGCACTTCCAACTTGGTAATGCATTACTGCAGTGTGCTGCCCAGCAATAAAGAGGACTACATATTTCCCACCAGTGTTAAAGAAAGGAACAGTTCTGCTAAATGCTCTGATGGACTCCAGTTCATCATTTACCGAGTGGCACCAGCTCCTCCACGTCCTGACAAACTCGAATACTCAGGAAAAATGGAAAGCAAGGCAGCTCTGATATCCCACTGTGTGAGGGTGTCTGCCCTTCACAGAGTAAGTGCTGCCGTTGCCTTTTTTTTTTTTTTTCCCTTCTTAATTCAGTGACAGTCATGAAGTTGTAACTAAGGAAATGAGTAAAATTTATTTGGAAAAAAGTCTGTAAAAGAAATCTCTCCATTTACAGAATTTTTATTAATATACAAGATAAACTCTGGGATGGAAAATTTTAGGGATCCTATAGTCTTTGAATGGCCTCACACGAATCATCCCTAAAAATCACTGATTTTCTTAAGCAAGACTCTAGTTAATGCATGGCCCATCAGACCTTTTGTTGCTACCTTTTTCTAGAAAGTATCTATGTTGCAGGGTAAGTAGTTGACAGGTCTGCTTTAAGGCCTCACATCTCTCTTCCAGATTGCCAAGTTTAATTCAAGCAGGTAAATACAAAAAGACTCAGAATGCCACCCAATCCTACGTATTTAGTTCTTGTCTTTCCTGTAAAATAATAGCATGTAAACATGAGAGATGGAGTAAAGAATGAGAAAGAGGGGCTGGGGTTGTGGCTCAGCAGTAGAGTGCTTGCCTAGCATGTGTGAGGCACTGGGTTCAATCCTCAGCACCACATATAAATAAAGGTATCGTGCCCACCTACAACTAAAATAAAAAAATAAAAAATGAGGAAGACCCTGTAAGGCACTCTAGAAATGAAGGCTCTCCAACTCCCAAACCTCAAACCCCACTCCACTCTTCCAGAGGCTTCCAGAGAATCCTGTGAAAGGACACTACTCTCCTCCCAAGTCCTCTGGGATGATTAAAACTGAAGCTTCTGGAATCAGACGTTCTAAAGCTCACCTCCTCTATTACTCATCATGGCCTTGAGCAAGTTAATCAACTCTCCAAGCCTCAGTTCCCACAGATACAAAATGAAGAAACAGTGATAATCATGTCATATAACCCTGACTACAGTGCCTAGATCCTACAGTGCCTAGTTCTTCCTAACCGTGAGCTTTCTCAGCACTGTGATCGGAAGGGATAGCTCCATGGGTCCAGAGTCAGTTTCTGCTGTGGCAGTGCTTAGGCAATTTAGGAAGTGAGTAGCAGAATCGACTGGCAAGGCTTAAAGTAGTAGCAAGCAGAAATTTCACAGGTAAAGTTATCTGTACCTGTTTTTAAAAAGACACGTATATTCTTTGTCAGCACAAGTTTACCTAGCTAAAGGAAAGGCACTAAGAGTGAAGTACTACTTCACGCAGCAAGACAGACTGCCCATTCTTCCATTACCATGATGGGGACGCCAATGTCAGGCCACAGAAGGTCCTCCGATGGCAGCTTGGGAGAGTTCCATACCACCACCACTTTGTTCAGGTAAGGGAGGCCGTTCAGCCGCTCCAGGGAGTTCATGAGCACCTCCTCCCGCTCGTAGGTCAACATCACCACAGTGAACTGCTCTCGGGGCACGTTGCCACCCAGTGCTGCCTGAAACTCCTTGCCAGAACCCCCAGCCCCACCACCAATAGGCCGAAACCCAGTCCCTGAGCCCAAGAACTTGGCCTCTGAGGGCAAAACAGGGTCAAAGGGTGTGTGAGGGAAAAGATGGAAAGGCCCCGGAGCAGAGTTCCAGCTGCGGTAGAGGTCCGTGACCGTCAGAGTGAAGTTGCGGAGGTATTTGGGTGAAGCATAGGGTGGCTCCGTTTCTACTGGCCCCAGGTCCAAGTCCCCGTTGTCAGCCATGTTGGGGTCAGTTCCAGCCGCCTTGCCTGAACGATGGGGAATCTCCGCTGCTACTTCTTCCCGGATAGGAGCGGCTGGGATCTGTATGCGAGTCCTAATCATGGCCAGCACGGTATTAAAAATACTGTCAGTGGTGGAGAAGTACGTCTCCCAGAGAAAGCGGCCTTGCCGCCTCATGGCCAGTAGATCACTGTCAGAGAGACTGCGTAACAGGAAGTGGACCTCAGTGACACGAGGCTTGGGCACCACCAGGGCGGCCTCGTTCCACTGCAGCATATCCTGGTAGGGAAGCTGGACTTGCTCCCCCAGCACGACTGGGACAGCACCAACTTCCAGGGCTTCAAAGAGCCGTGTTGCACACCCAGACGAAATGACCAAGTGGGGGTCCCCGGGAGTGATGATGAGAGCGAAGGTGGACAGCTTCAGTAATTCCAGGCGGTCCTCCCGCTCCCCACACAGCGCCCACTCAGTAGGCAGGCTGGGCTTCGGCTGGTTTTTGCAGGTGAACTCCACCAGGACCTGATCCAACTTGCTGTCCTGGACTGCCTTCAGGGTGGCGATGATCCGATCGTCGTAGTCGGCAGGGGGGCCACCCTCCATCTCCTCTTCAAAGGAGCGGGCCTCCTGAAGGCTGGATCTCAAGGACTCAATCTTTTCACCCTGGAAGGTGAAGAGATATTTCCGCTTCCCTGGCACCTGTGGCGGGATTTCCATGAAGTTGGGCTCTGACATGGCATGGACTAGTGGCGACACCACCAAGTCGAAGCCAGGTCTGTACTGCGCAGCATAGAAAGTGGACTGGGCCACCATGGCCCGGCCGGCACTGACATTGTACAATAGATTCTGTGTGTCCGACTTCCGTGACAGGTTGATGATGACATGGTTGTGTCCATCTGTCCGCCAATGTGGTAGAGAATACAACTGCTTCTCAAGGTCAGCAGGCCGCAGCACTACTGGATCCTGCATTTCTCCCACTAATACCACATACAGGCAGGCAATGTCTGCATTTTCTGTAACATAAACATTGGCTCGTGCTGTAGCCTGAAAAGCCTGCTTGACCAGGGGGTCCAGGTAGCTGCCCAAAGCAAACTGGTCACTGTCATAAACATAGACCGGAAAACCAGAGGTGAGAGGGCAACGAGAATAATCGAAACAGTTGTGCAGCCGGCAGCCCCGTGTGACCTTTGGGGGAGGAAGGCCAGCGTCATCCTTCTCTGGGAGCAGTCGGATGGGCAAAGAAAGTTTGGGCTGATTTTGGGCCATCAACTCTTTGTAAGAATGCTCAGTCTGGCTAATGACATTCTTGAGCTGCAGCAGGTCCTGCTTGGCGTTCTCAATACTCTTCTTACAGGCTTCGATCTTCAGATTCAGCTTGGCGATCTCACTGTTCAGCTCTTGCCGCTTGGCTTCCAGCTGTAAGAGCTCCTCACTCACAGACTCGCGGATGCGGCACAGGTCCAGCACGTGCTTCACCTCACAGAGCTCATTGCCCGCCCGAGGGCCAAAAATCCGTTTGCCGGCCTCATCAGCCTCGTCCAGCGTGGTGAGATAATAGTGAGCAATGAGGGGGAAGAAAACCAGGATGATGAAGAGCGTGAAACTGAGCCACGTGAGCCGGATACGGTTGGACCAGCGCAGCATGCAGGTCTGACCTCCATTCCCCACTCCCCCATTCCGCAACATGGTATAACCCGTCATGAGTTCTCTGTGGCTCTTGCCCACGCTGATCACGTTGGGTCACTCACCATAACCATGAGTTTCTATTCAACAAAATGCAACCTCTTTTTCACTCACACGTTCCTGGAAGAGTTAGTGCACTCCCTGTACAAGGCACCAAATAAAATGGAAATTTCATTTTCTTCAGCTGCAAATGAAATGGTCCCTGACCCTATTCCAACAGATTTTAAGTTCTGGCTGTTGACCAAAGAACATGTCTTTAATCTTCACAGAATAGTAAACGGTACGACATTGTTGCTGAGATGGAAGGGAGGTCCCAGATGATGAAACCCAGGAAAAACACCCTGGAATCACAAAGGCCATTTCAAAGGCCATAGCTCTTATTCTTTAGTTTTGCTGACCTACAAATACACATAGTTTCTACTGTACAGTCGTACAGTAGCTGGTAGAACCGCTGGCAGTTAGAACCGCTGGCCTCTTATCCATGTCATTGCCAACAACCAGGCCTGCAAGAGAAAAAGAATCATGTCAGTGTTGAAAAGATTATGTTCAACACCACCTCCCATCCCAGTACATTTCTAGAAAATGTTTAAATCTTCTAAGATGAAACAATGGTTGGAACATCAGTGTGCTTCTCAGAGAATACTGCCAGTCCAAGGTAGAGATGTCACCTGCCATGTATATACTGCTTATGGTTGATAAGTGCCCTCAACAGCTTCAGCATACACACACCCCTACTCAACCTTTTCCTGTTTAACTAAATCTAGAGCAGCACTAGCGCCTCATCAAATGATGATCCGCTGAAATCAACAGTGTGCAAGGATGTCTGCGGTAACAATCTGTCATTGGAGATCAGGCACCATCATCAGATGAAGAGAAACACCTTCCTACCGATCTTGTTAACAATGTTCACTTCCAGTATTAAAGCATCCTTTTGAAACACTTGACAAAAAAAGACCCTGAAGGGCTCAATTTGTTAAATTCAGATCTGAAAAGAGTTAAAGAGAACTCTTTTGATGTTCAGCCAGTAGCAGATTCAGTAATCCAGAGACAAAAGGTATTTCCCAGTTTGCTTCTATTTATCTTCCATTAGCAGACACCATGTGCTCCTTCTTAAAACAGAAATAGTGGGGCTGGGATTGTAGCTCAGCGGTAGAGCGCTTGCCTCGCATGCGTGAGGCCCTGGGTTCGATCCTCAGCACCACATACAAAGCAATAAAATAAAGAGATTGTGTCCATCTCCAACTAAAAAAAATATTTAAAAAAAAAAACAAAAAAACAGAAATAGTAACTTGGCCTTTTCGGAAAAACACTACACTTAGAAATGAGAGCCATCATTTCTTATCCTTGAGGGACAGATGTGCTATCAGACCACATGTCTCCCAGGGCCCTAATCTTCTAAAATGGAGATGAGTGCGTGGAGATAACAATATGTTGTGTGACTATGAAAATAAAGCAGAAGCCGGGCGCGGTGGCTCAAGCCTGTAATCCCAGCACTTAGGGAGGCTGAGACAGGAGAATCGCGAGTTCAAAGCCAGCCTCAGCAATGGCGAGGCGCTAAGCAACTCAGCGAGACCCTGTCTCTACATAAAACACAAAAAAATAGGGCTGGGGATGAACTCAGGGGCACTCGACCACTGAGCCACATCCCCAGTCCTATTTTGTGTTTTATGTAGAGACAGGGTCTCGCTGAGTTGCTTAGCACCTCGCCGTTGCTGAGGGGGGCTTTGAACTCATGATCCTCCTGTCTCAGCCTCCCAAAGTGCTGGGATTACAGGTGCGCACCACCACACCCAGCTCAGCTAGTCAATCTTAAAACAATCTCCCCAGTCCTTTTCTCTCATCAAACTTTACCATCAGAGGCCACAGAATCTTTCCAGCTGCTTTCTCCTTAAACTCAGCGTATCTTGAAGTCAATTTTCATAAACTATATCAAGGAACATTCCTGAATGAATATTTCATTTGTTTCTTCCCCAAAAAAGTACTCACGGGCTGGGATTGTAGCTCAGCGGTAGAGCGCTTGCCTCGCATGCGTGAGGCCCTGGGTTCGATCCTCAGCACCACATACAAAGCAATAAAATAAAGACATTATGTCCATCTACAGCTAAAAAAATATTTAAAAAAAAAAAAGTATTCACATACTCTTGATGCATCCAAGACAAGCCGTTATAACTGGGAGGCTCTAGGACGCAGAGTGGTCCTCGACCTCGGGAACTTCTCTTAGCCTGGAGACAAGATGGCCACAGCAAGGGCACTGCCACAAGAAGGGACGAAGGTGCTCACCAGCTTCGACCTTTGCTCAAAATGCATGACCATGAAAGGTCTGGTAGTCTCCACTCACATTTAAGTAACAGAGAGTTGACATCAGTGTCACTAAAAGGCTTCAGTAGAACAAGTGAAGACAATAAAAACAAAAAAATCTGTCTGGAAAACACAGAATCTGGATAAACTCACCCTAGCTAAGTAACAGCTGGCCAAACATCGCCAAGAACCCCGGGAGGTCAGCATTTCTGAAGCCTCCACGTTGCCCTTCTGATTCTGGGGCTCTCTCCCCACCGCACTAAGGACAGGGAGGGCAGAGTGGAGGGCAGAGACAAGAAGCAACACAGCGCTTGCCTCCTTCCTGCCCACGCGCCGGGAGCCTCCTTTCTCAGGCTTGTGTCGCTTTAGCCTTCCATAAATTATTTCTTGAAATAGTGAACAGCAGTCTTGCTCTCCTGATTTAAAAAGGAAGTAGAAAAGTAGCATGCTATTAGGGAAACACCCAATGCTGAAGGTGCTATTAAAGAATTTACTTACTGTTCCTCTGAAAGGCTCTCCTTGCATAAATAAGAAAGCCGCAGAATTCAAGGTCCCAACAGACATTCCTTTAAGTGAAAAGCATTCTACTGATAACCACACCAGGACAACAGGTACAGACCCTCACAGCAAACCACCCAATGTGACCCACTTATGTGCTTGAAGAAGGAATAAAATACAACACTAAAATGTGGGAAGCCCTTGCCTTTAGATGCTGAGCAATTTTATAGATGACACACCTGGAATCTCCTTCAAATTAAACAGGGGTGGTGTGGAGTACCTGGGGGGGCCAGGTGAGCCAACAACACCCAGAGCTGACTGGTACTGGCGTGGAATGATGGGTATACATGTGGACTTACTATATTATGCTCTCTGCTTTTGCCTACGTTTGAATTTTTTCATACCAAAAATTCAAAAAAAATTACATACGGAATCTAAGCAAATGTTTTTTAAAAGTCACTCAGAGACTAACTATACCTAGTCTAACATATCCAGTGCTACCAACTCATAAGTAGAGATGGGAGTAGAAACAAACATTCTAATGGAAACCAACCTAGGTACAGTGGCACACACCCATAATCCCTGCTACTCAGGAAGCTGAGGCAGGAGGATTGCAAGTTTGAGGCCAGCCTTGGCAACTTAGTGAGAATCTGTCTCAAAATAAAAAATAAAAATAGTTGGGTGGAGCTGGAGTTGTGGCTCAGTGCTAGTGCACTTGCCTGGCATGTGTGAGGCCCTGGGTTCTATCCTCAGCACTGCAGGAAAATGAAATAAAAGATCCTTTGTCAACTAAAAATATACATATTTAAAAAACAAAGGCTGGGGATGTAGCTCAGTGGTTAAGTACTCCTAGATTCAGTCCCCAGCACCAATGATGATGATGATGATGATGATGATGATGATGATGATGGAGGAAACAAATAATTCAAAAGAATTCACCCCCATTAAGTTCTATCTCTTTTACTGGAATAAGGCAGAAGTCAATGTCTAACAGCATGAACTTCCCTTCCTAAATAGCTAATTAAATTATTTAAAGCAGAAAGGAAAAAGACACAATCTCTTCTGACATTCTCTGGAAAGTGACAATGAAGTATCAGGATCTAGAAACATATCCCTTCAACACTGATAAGGAACAACCTCTAGAGACTAAGTCCAAATACAGTACATGGCTTACTAATTCTCAGTCATCCCCCATAGCACGTAGGCCTAACTTATCAGCCTGCTTCCATTTCTGGCCCCCAAAAACACATCCTACACAGAGCAGACAGGATGATCTTCTTAAAACACAAATGAGACATGTCTCTCATTCCTTAGGAATTGCAGGAGCTTCCCATTGCACTGCCAGCCCCATCCTGACCAGCCCACAACTATCCAAGTGCACTGGCTACTGCTGTTCCCCATGCTCAGCCAACTTTGGTCACACTGGCCTCCTTTCAGCTCCTCAGCCTTGCCAAGCTCTTTACTGTCTTGGAACCTTCAGACTGGCTGCTCTTTTTCCTGGTTGACTCTCATTCCTCAGGTCAATTTTCTTAACATTCTCATTTTAAAGTTGCTTTTATTATCCCAGAAGCTTTCTGGCACTAACCGCTGATTTCCTTCATATCTTTTCATTCATCCATTCATTCATTACCACCTTCCCTGTCAAAACCTACTTACTGGGGACAGGAGCCTTCTCTGCTGGGACCCCTGCCATGTCGCCAGCTCCCAGCACAGTTCATTAAGCACACCTAGTTTGTTAGATGAGTTGTGTCACTGATGGCTTCCTCCTTGTGCACACTCCCAGTCCCTGCCTAGATTTCCATGCAACTACTTTTTTGGTGTTCCCACTCATCTCCCTGACTGCTGATACCTTTCTGCTTCAGTACATGTAGTCTTCCTCCTACCTCAAGTTTTCTCCAAGGCTTTCAACACCATCTGTTAACGAATCCATCCACTTTAATGGCTTCAACCATCACCTATAATTAGACCACCCCCAAAGCCAGGACTTCAACCTTAGCCTTCTGTCTTAGACTAGTAGTGCAGTATTCCCAGCTCCCTAACGATAGCTCTCCTAGCCCATCACATGCCTATAATCCCAGCAATCTGGGAGGCTGAAGAAGGAGATCAAAGTCTGAGGCGAGCTCAGCAACTTAGCAAGATCCTGTCTCAAAATATAAATATAAAATATTTATAAATATTCTATAATATTTACTATATTTATATTTTAATATAAATATTTTATAGTATTTATTATAAATATAATATTTATTATAAAATATTATATAAATATAAAAAGGGCTGAAGATGTGGCTCAATGGTATGGCACCCCTGGGTTCAATCTCTAATACTCTCCCCCAAATTTTTTTAATTAAAAAAATAAGCCGAGCATGGAGGTGCATGCCTGTAATTCCAGTAACCTAGGAGGCGAAGGCAGGAGGATCAGAAATTCGAGGTCAGTCTCAGTACCTTGGCAAGACCTTTAGCAACTTAATGAGAACTTTCCTCAAAATAAAAATGGGCCAAGGGGCTGGGGCTTGTGGCTCAGTGGTAGAGCGCTTGCCCTGCATGCGTGAGGCACTGGGTTCAATCCTCAGCACCACATAAAAATAGATAAATATATTGTGTCCATCTACAAGTTAAAAAAAATAAAAATAAAAATAAAAATAAAAAAGACGGAGGCCAGGGATGTAGCTGAGTGATAAAAGCATTCCTGGGTTCAATCCCCAGTGCAGGGGCGGGGCGACTTCAGCCTTCAAACAGTTCCTCTTTCCACTCCTTTCAGTTCTGCCCACCACACGACATTCCTCCAGCTTCGCAAGCCAGAAGCAATGTGATACTCAGGAAGACCATGGAGCAGCCGAGCCAGGACAAAACCCTTCAGGAAGCTATCAGATGCTCAGCTGACCATTTTGAGACAATTTTCTTAATGAGTAAGAAGCTATCACCAATGTTCAGAACTGTATGAAGATTAGAGATAGTGGGGCTGGGGTTGTGGCTCAGTGGTACAGCACTTTCCTAGCACATGTGATGCACTGGGTTTGATCCTCAGCACCACATAAAAACAAATAAAGGTAGTGTGTCCATCTACAACTAAAAAAGAAATTTAAAAAAAGATTAGAGATAGTGTGCACAATATCTGAAACAAATAAAGCTGCATATCAGCTATGAGCCTTGAGTTGTTTTTAATTCCTCCAACTCCTACATCCACATCCATCTCCTACCAAACCTTGCCAATTCTTAATTGAAATATTTATTACAATAGTGAATTCTGCATTTATCCCTTCTTTTCATATTTCTTTTATTATCCTGCTGCCTTCACCAGTTCTGACCCACAACAAATTATAGTGCCCAATCTCACATTTTCCACTAGTTCACTCTGTATTACCCTAAATCAATATTTTTTATCTTACTTAATGCTCCAGCTTGAATAATTTCAAGCTCTCCAGTCCATTCTTCTGATATATCCAGCCTACTGTAAATTCCATCCAAAACATTCTTAATCTCAGGTACTGTATTGTCCAGGTCTAAAATGTCCATTACTCTTTTTTAGATAACCCATTCTACACTGGAAATCCTACATCTAGGGGCTGGGGTTATGGCGCAGTGGTAGCGTGCTCGCCTAGCACGCGGGAGGCACTGGGTTCGATCCTCAGCACCACATAAAAATAAAATAAAGATATTCTGGGGGCTGGGATTGTAGCTCAGTGGTAGAGCACTTGCCTCGCATGCGTGAGGCCCTGGGTTCGATCCTCAGCACCACATACAAAGCAATAAAATAAAGACATTGTGTCCATCAACAACTAAAAAAAAAAAAAAAAAGAAGAAGATATTCTGTCCACCTATAACTAAAAAATAAATATTTAAAAAAAAAAAGAAGAAGCCGGGCGCGGTGGCTCACGCTTGTAATCCCAGCACTTAGGGAGGCTGAGACAGGAGAATCGCGAGTTCAAAGCCAGCCTCAGCAACGGCGAGGCACTAAGCAAATCAGTGAGACCCTGTCTCTACATAAAACATGAAATTGGCCTGGGGATGTGGCTCAGTGGTCAAGTGCCCCTGAGTTCAATCCCCAGTACCAAAAAAAAAAAAAAAAAGAAATCCTACATCTACCCATTGTTTTCTCTTTCCTTTTATTTTCTTTATCACATTTACAAGAATTTTTTTTTTCATTACTGAGGATTGAACCCAGAGGCATTTTACCACTGAGCTACAGCCCCAGTCCTTTTTCTCAATTTTTAAATTTTGAGACAGGGTCTCACTAACTGGCAAGGAACTTGGAATCCTCCTGCCTCAGCCTCCCTACTAGCTGGGATTATAAGCATGCACTACCCCACTCAGCAAAAATTAAACTTTTTATCTGCTAACTCCAGCAACCAGGACACCTATTGACTTAAACCCCACCATGATGCCACCCGTCATGAGGTAACAATGACGCAGCCAAAGGGGCCTTTGCCAGAACCATCAGAATGCTGTTCTTTCAGCCTCCAAAACTGAGCTAAATAAATCTCTTTAGTTTATACACTACTCAGTTTATACTGAAATACTCAGCCTCAAGTATTTCATTACAGTGACAGAAAACAGACTAATACAGTATTATAAAATTAATCTAGAAATGATTTAAAGTGCCCAGGAGGATATGTGCAGGTACACACAAATACTATGCCATTTTACATAAGGGACTTCAGTATCTATAGCTTTGGGTACCCGTCGGAGGTCCTGGAACCGGACCCCCAGATACTAAACACGACTATATTCAATTTATCTTTTTTGTGGTTATCTTTAAAGTGGTTACATGTATTCTTGACTCAACCAACTCAAAAGTTTAACGATATTTCTAAAATTTTCTTCCACCCTCTATTAATAAGAGACCCTTAGAACACTACCTGTGATAACCTACATTCAGTTAAATGTATTCTTAAGGTTTTAGCTCCACTTTGGTTTTACCCTCTCATTGTGCTCTTGGTAGAACTGATGCCTGTTTACATGTTCAACCACATATTTACCTATATCCTTGCTCACTACTTCATTCCTTTTGATATTTCATTCCTTCCTTCTGATCATTTTTTCCTAAAGCAGTGTCTTCAGTGAGAGTCTGCAAACACTTCATTTCACCCTAATTCTTGAACATTGACTTACTGAGGTATACAAGATAAGGGTTTCCTTTTCCACCAACACTATGAAGAACCTTCTGGATGTCATCATGGTCAGTGAAAAGCGAGACGTCAATCCAACCTGTACCTTGTGGGCAATCTGACTTCTCATTCTGGTGGCTTTAAAGATCTATCTTTGAACTTCTGCAGTTTCAATACAAAGTGTCTATTTGTGGAAGTTTTTGTTGTTTGGGGCTCAAAAAAAACAACTTTCTGGATCTTAGGATTCATGTCTTCATGAATCTAGAAAATTATGAGCCATTATCTTTGTGACTCTTATCTGTCCCTCAGTCTCCTTGAACTTCCATTGGATGACAGAATGCATGTCAGATATCCTCCTCCATCCCTTCAACCTCCCTTTTTTCTCTGCCTCTTGTGCTAGCTTCTGGAAATTTCCCCACATCTGTATAGTTTAGTGGTTGGGGAACTTTTTCATCAAAAGGCCAGTTAGTTAATAATTTAGGTTTTGTGCATCCCATATAATTTGTGCAGCATACTTTGTCTTTAAAAAAAAATGTTTAGAGTGGGGCATGGTAGCACACACCTGCAGTCCCAGCAACCTGGAAGGCTGAGGCAGGAAGACTATAAATTCAGGGCCAGACTCAGCAGTTTAGCAAGACCCTCAGCAATTTAGTGAGACTCTGTCTCAAAATTTAAAAAAATAAATGAAAGGACTGGAGATACAGCTCAGTGGGAAAGCACACTGGGGTTAAATCCTCAGTGCCAAAATAAATAAATAATGTTTAAAAATGTAAAAATCATTCTTACTTTGCAAGCTATAAAAAGTCATAGCTGTGGTAACCTGCCTCATGAGGTACACAAATCAGAACTTAAAGATTTCTTTCAAAATTATGTGCATGTGGTGGAGCTGTGCATAATTTACGGTGGAAAATTATCCAGTTTTGGTTTTGTTGTGTTTGAGGATCTTTAGTGACAGGCCCATCATGTTCAGAGGTAAAGTCTGTCTGAATGTGGAAGAGAAGACGACCTGAGCTGCCAGGGAAGGGGACCATCAAGATAACTGCCTGGGAGGACATGGAGATGGGCTGGGTAGTAGTAAGAGGCCCTGCCCATGCAGACTTGATGAAGAAACCAGGATTCGGAGTGGGAAGGCGATTTGCTCCAAGGCAGTGATTTGCTCTTCACTGATCTTCATAAAATCCCCACCTTCTGCAGAATAGTAAATTTCTCTAGTCTTGTTATCTTGGAGTATGATGACCCTAGTTTTATAAATTGCTTACGTTTGTACAATTTTACTTCTTCCTGTGTTAATGGTGTGTACTCCTCCCTCCCTTCTCCTTTCCTCTCCTGGCCTTTTAGTACCCCACTTCCAGTTTTGTGCTATTTTAGCACTAACAAATTTTTTAAAAATTTTTTTTAGTTGTAGATGGACACCATACCTTTACTTATTTTTATGTGGTGTTGAGGATCGAACCCAGTGCCTCATGCATGCTAGGC
This sequence comes from Xerus rutilus, assembly GCA_028644305.1. Classification (NCBI taxonomy): domain Eukaryota; kingdom Metazoa; phylum Chordata; class Mammalia; order Rodentia; family Sciuridae; genus Xerus; species Xerus rutilus. The sequence goes on along the minus strand of CM053403.1, from coordinate 145,052,119 downwards.
AAGCGCTCCACCACTGAGCCCCAGCCCCAGCCCCAGCCAGCAATAACCAATTTTTAAAGAAGAAAAAATGAAGACTGATTTTTTTTTTAAACAGCCATTTCCCCAAAGGAACGTGTCTCACTTATTACTGACGTTTGGTATGTTTCATTCATTGGAATATTTCTTAAGTATTTTCTGTGTGTTCCAAAGCCTGTGAGAAATACAAGATTTGATAAACATTTTAGAGGAGGAAAAATCCAAATTGCTTATTCTTTGAGAATTATAAATACCTTCTGATGTAGAAAAATTGTCATTTAGAAAATCTGACGTTTGACTCTCCTGAATAAAAGGTGTCAATAGAAAATAAAATGAAATGCATTTAAATGGGAGGGAAAAAGTCACAGCTGGGCACAGTGGTGCACACCTGTAATCCAACTGCTCAGGAGGCTAAGGCAGGAGGATTGAGAGTTCAAGGTCAGCCTCAGCAATTTAGCAAGGCCCTAAGCAACTCAGTAAGACCCTGTCTCTAAATAAAATATAAAAAGAGGGCTGGGGATGTGTAGCTCAGAGACTAAGCACCCTGGGTCCAATCCCCAGTGCCAAAAAATAAAACAAAACAAAACCCAAGCCACAACTCGGATTTAGCCCTCAGGCCATGGTCTGCCAACCCCTCCTCCGCTTCACTGATTCTCTAAGCTACTGCGTATCCTGCCCACTAGACTTTTACTTAATGACTATTTCACACTGACAGAAGTCCTTCTGATTGTCTTAAAACTTGCCTGTATTTTTATGTCAGTACCTTGTTCTTTCTCATTTTTTATTCCTTCTCTTCGCGGGTTTACTTTGTTCTATCTGCTAACTCTTGCTCACAGAGGATGGTGGATCTTGTGACCTCTGATGCTTGGTAGTTCTGTACCGAGTTTTATCATTGGTAATCCTGTATTTCTGGGAAATCTGTGTGGTGGGGTTGAGAATGAGTCCCTCTAGAACAGTGTGCTTGACAGATAACTCAGTGGTAGATGATCAGCCTCAGACTACTATTGCATCAGTTCCTAAATCTGGAGATTCCCCCCATCCCACACAGGTATTGTAGGTGTGGACACAAAATCCACATGACAGGAAAACTATGGTCATGCATTCTCAGTTGGACTCTCCTCCCCCTGCCAATCCAGATCCAGGCCAAAAGAGACATCTATGTGCTTATAGGCTGATTTTTTTATAGTCCACCTACTGTCTTACTGACGATTCAGCCCTCTGAAGAGCCACACTCTTATCTGGTGTCTCAATTTTCCTCATATCTCAGAAAATTAAGACATAGTTACTAAACACTCTAGAGTTCTGTAGCCCTGACCGCTCACCACACACTTTGATTACCAATACCCACTTTATTTTAATGAGAATTTACCTTTCTTCTTGAGAACACAATATGCATTTTATAGCAGAGGTGTTTATTTTATATAGTCTACAATTCTGCCAAAAGTAGAGGCCCCCCTCCTTTTATCTCTGCATATATGCTCACAAAGATGGGATGCCATATGTTCTTTCTTGTAGCCTGATTTCTTCACTAACATCAGGAACAGTCTACTGTTCCACACCATTAGAAATCCTACTACATGATCATCACCAGATGAATATCATCCCACAATATGGAAAGACCATAACTTCTTTAACCAATCTTTTTTTGTCTGGCATTTAAGTTTCCAATTTTTCATCATTATAATTAAAGCCATGATGAATTCTCCTACAGCTACCTGCGTGTATACGTCCATAGAATTTTTTAATGTGAAACTTCTGGGTCAGAGTAGGAACATGTTACCATTCTTGAAATTATTGTCTACTACAAAGATGGTTATGTGCCCTCCCCGCAGCAATACAGACAGCACCCACTTACCAACAGCTCACCAATAATGGTGTGGCTGAAAGGGTGATACTCAGAGTATCTACTGCACCCCTGCATTTCTCACCCTCCTTTACAGTTTGGTCAGAGCCATTATACCAGTTTTTGCCAAAGGAAGAGTTCCCAGAAGCAACTTGTCACTCACAGTAACAGGCAGCTCAGATCAAGTACAGATTCTCTCCCTCCCCCCACCTGAGAACCCAAAAGCAACCAACTCCAAAACTATGCAGGTGCAAGTTAGAAGCAGCCCAGACAGCTGTCAGCACTGGAGGAGTGCCACTGCAGAGGGCCACATGATTCACATCAGATGCCATGTGCACAAAACTGAGCTTTTGTTACAACTTAGCCTCTGAGACTTTAGTCTGAGGCTGCAGTTAGGCATTAATTAAGCTAATCCAATCAAATATCACTGTCCTTTCAATCTGACAGTTTAATAGGTAAAATGTCACGGCTATGTTTTCATTTACCTTTCTTTATTATCGGAGGCTGAATAATCTGTTTAGCGAGTGCCTGGGCTTCTCTTCATGCACTGCCAGTCCACGTGCTTTGCCGACTGTTCTATTTTTAAAAATGCTTTTTCGCCACGTTCCCTGCTCACAATATCAGCCTTCTGCCTCACTACTGAGGTCCTTTCAACCAGGAATTGCTCTGCCTGTCCGCTAGGCCTACTGCTCCCCAGGCCTGCTCTCCCAGCATGGAGCAGGAGGGCTCAAGCTGGCTCTCCTGGTCTTGCAGCTCCCTTCCCAGGAGACAGGCTGACAGACACCAGGAATGGCACTCTCAGTTTTCCACTCACCCAAACCCTGGTGCCTGTAGAGCACTTCTGAGTCTTATCTCCTTCAAAAAAAATTTTCTCCAACTACAAAAGATTTGTCCATTCTCTAAACTTCTACTGTACTCACTATCAAAAGATTAAAAACTTGGGGCTGGGGTTGTGGCTCAATGGTAGAGCGCTTGCCTAGCATGCATGAGGCACTGGGTTCGATTCTCAGATATAAATAAATAAAATGAATAAAGATCCATCAACAACAACAAAAAAAGATTAAAAACTTAACCAACTCTTCATTAATTTCATTTAAGTAACTTATTTCCAGCTGGACTAAAACCTCCTTATAGAAAGGAACTATTTTTCTTACCACTCTAAAATCCCCCTAGGGTACCACACAGTACCAGGTCACTGCTCAATAAATGATACCAGTTATAAGTCTTAGGTTCACATTTTCATTACCAATCAAGTTGGAAATTGGAACTCATGTGACTTAAGGCAAAAAAAAGACATCATAAAATGAAAAGAATTATGAAAAAGCTTGAAGGCCATCAGGACTTGGAGTAGACACCTCGGCTCAGCCTTCAGAATTTAGCAGTGTCATATAATCTCTCTGAGTCTATTTCCTCCTTTGTAAAGTGATACTGAAAAACCCTTACCTAGTACTTGGTCATTACAGAGGTTAAACAGGGTGTTACAGATGAAAAAAAAAAATTGTGTGGGACAGTTAAAGCAGTGCTAAGAGGAAAATTCATGCATAAAAACTTACATCAACCGGGCACAGTGGTACACATCTGTAATCCCGGTGGCTTGGGAGACTGAGGCAGGAGGATGTATCATGAGTTCAAAACTAGCCTTAGCAAATTAGTGAGGCCCTAAGCAACTCAGTGAGACCCTGTCTCTAAATAAAATACAAAAAATGACGGGGGATGTGGCTCAGTGGTTAAGTGCCCCTGAGTTCAATCCCTGCTATTAAAAAAAAAAAAAAAAAAAAAAAAGGCTTACATCAGAAAAGAGGAAAAGTCTCAAATTACTAACCTACTTCAAGAACCTAGAAAAATAATCAAATGAACAGAAATGGAAGGAAACAAAGAGCAGAAATCAATGAAAGTACTAGGTTTGTAAGGAGTCTGACAAACCGGCAAGACAACAACACAGAAGAGACAACAGTACCAGGAGGAAAGCAAGTTAGCACTGCATCCTTGACGGGCATCAGAAAGACAGCAAGGGCTGGGCTGGGGCTCAGTGGCAAAGCGCTTGCCTTGCACGCGTGAGGCCCTGGGTTCCATCCTCAGCACCACATAAAAATAAATAAAAGATATTGTGTCCATCCACAACTAAAAAAAAAATTTAAAAAGACAGCAAGACAAGACTACAAACACCTCTACACACTTAAATGGACTGATTCCTTGAAAAACACAAACCACCACAACTCACCCAATGTAAAACAGATCATCTAAATCAGTCTTATTTAACAAGTTGATTTTGCAATTTAACCTCCCCCCCAAAATCCCCAGCACCAGGTAGTTTCACTGGGAATTCTACTAACTATTCAAAGAAAAATAAGCACCTATTCTACACAGTCTCTTCCAAAGGAAAAAACATTTCCTGATTCATTTTACAATGAATCATTCATTTTACATTCATTTTGGTTTCATTACCCTGAAACCAAAACCAGACCAAGTACCAAAAAAAACAATTGAGTATCTCATGAATACAGACATAAAACTACTTGACAAAATATTACAGACTAGAATTCAGAAATATATAAAAGGAATCCTACTGTACCACATTTAAGTAGGTAAGTGTTTTATTCGGTTTTGTTTTTTTTTTCAGACAGTGTCTCCCTGTGCTGCCCAATCTAGCCTTGAACTTATGATCCTCCTGCCTCAGCCTCCTGAAGTAGCTGGGATTTCAGGTGTGCGCCACTGCACCCAGCTGGAATGTATTAAGTAGAAAAGTGTTATTTTAATATAGTTAACTTTATCTAGATGCATAAAAATTCTCTCCATTGGGCTGAGGCTGTGGCTCAGCGGTAGAGCGCGTGCCTCGCATGCGTGAGGCCCTGGGTTCGATCCTCAGCACCACATACAAAGCAATAAAATAAAGACATTGTGTCCATCTACAATTAAAATAATATTTTAAAAAAAATTCTCTCCATTTATTCACACCTTCCTTTATTTCTATCAAAATGCTGCCATTCTCCCCCACTGTCCATCTCTCATTAGGTTAACTTGCAAGTAGTCTTTGTTTTTCAGTCTTCCACCCCTGGTTCTCCACCCCAGCTGCTCTTCTCTGCCTCCTTTTGGCCACTGCCCAAACATAGGTGCTCCCCATGGGTTTGTCCTTGGTCCTCTTCTGTCTTCACTTCCTACAGCTGGCCAGTTAGCCCACCTCCAGCAACTGGATGCCTCTCAGATTGACCTTTCCAATCTCACCTCCCCCTGAGATCTTTTCCAATGGTCAGCAACATGAGATACCTGCACCTTGATGTCCCAGTGGCAGCAGGACACACCTACCACTCTAAGGAGAGGTTGCAACATAGGTGCCTTCTCTCAAGGAAAAAAGCCAGAATACTTGCACAGTTAGCGACTGATCATTCACACTGTGGCTGAGGTCCTGCTTTTGCATCCTTTTCTCAATCAAAACTCTGCAGATAAACGCAAGTACAACTCTGGATCTGCTAGCAATTGCTCAAGGGCTGAAACCTGCGTGTTCCGGGAAAGCTGACAAGGCCCATAAGGCCACGCGAGGGTCAGCCCAGAGCTCTAGCCCAGAGTTCTGTCTGCGCTAGTGCCAGTGCTGTTTCCTCCTCTCACCCCACACCTCAGAGTGCCAGCACCTGCTCCCACCTCTTCTCTGAGGCCGCTTCTCACATTCACTATCACAACAGCAAATCCTTGAATTGCCAGCAGGAACGGTACCTTATTCTGTCAGGACCTTCCTTTCAAGAGTCAGCTGATATAACAACTATCCTAACCAGACCTTTCTTCTTTTAAAACTAAAACTCTGATACTGAAATGTCTTGTCATGGATTTGGGATATCTCTATTTAGGATCTCTTTAGAGTCACTAAAGTTGTATAATTTTCTGCAAACCAAAAAAATGAAACCACAGAAGGAAGTAGCTGGTTCCATGTGGGCTGCTGTCATGTCTTACATCTGAAAGGTCTGAAGAGAGAACGGGGCAAAGAGCGGCAGCTAGACACTTCCCAGCTAGACACTTTCCAGATGTCCTCCAGTGCAAACCTCAACAATCATGATGGCAGCCAAAATGTAGTGCGAGCAGGTTAAACCTACCACACTCCTGCCTCCTCAGTCCTCGCGAAATCCTTTGAGGGAGATACCACTCTTCCTCCTATTTTGTGCATGAAGACATCACAGCAGAGAGGTTAGGTAATTTGCCCAAGGTCATTCATATTAAATGGCAAAACTTGAATCTAACCAAGAAATTGACTCTAGGGTCCATACTCTTAATGTCCTAACCATTATGATAAAATGCCTGTGATAGTAACTCAAGGAACACAGCTGCGTGCACACACACCATTTATTTTTACATTTTCCATCACTACACTGATCCACTGTAACCATGAATAATGATTAATTACAATTGAAACACATGGTAACACTACTGCAAAACTTAAAGCCAGCACTATATTCATATTTCAAATATTTATCTGCTAAACAAAACAAGAAAACAATATAATCAGAGGAAATACCTTGCCAATGCACCCAGGGGCTACCTGCACACATGTGCATGTAGTACTTTCTCTCTTTCTCATTTAAGCCAAAATTGGCCCATTAAGAAGGCAGAATTCCAGGGCTAGGGTTGTAACTCAGTGGTGGAGCACTTGCCTAGCATGTATGAGGCACTGGGTTCAATTCTCAGCATCGCATATAAATAAATAAATAAATAAATAAATAGGTCCATCAACAACTAAAAAATATTAAAAAAAAAAAAAAAAAAAAAGGAGGCAGAATTCCATCACAACCCAGGTACAGGGTCTACAAAATTGTCTGTACATTGCTGTTGTTACTGTCACTGCCACAACCCCTTCAAATGAGGTGAAGACCATCCTATATAGGAAATAACTTCAGAAAGATTGTTGAAAGCAATAGTTCAGAGGTTGAGTTATTAAACACTAACAACCCAAATGTACATCATTTCCTGACAATCTTTCCTGGCCAGGTAACACCTAGTTCATGGAATCAGGAAGTATATTAATAAGCACTAAAGCAAGCCAGGCGCGGTGGCACATGCCTGTAATCCCAGCGGCTCAGGAGGCTGAGACAGGAGGATAGAGAGTTCCAAGGCAGCTTCAGCAAAATGAGGTGCTAAATATCTCACTATTTAGATACAGTGAGACCTTGTATCTAAATAAAATACAAAAAATAGGGCTGGGGATGTGGCTCAGTGGTCAAGTGCCCCTGAGTTCAATCTCTGGTACCAAAAAGCACTACAGCAAATTCCCCAAGATTACCACTGTCAAGGTTCCAACGTCTCTCCTATTGTTTAAACAAAAATCACTTTCCCAGGAAGCTAACTGTAGATAAAGAGTGACTTCTAAGAACTGAATGTAGGCTATTCACAAGTTACAGGACAACCAGGCACAGGTTTTCCACAGTACAACCACAACAGCAGTGTTTTACAGATAAACTTAACCTGAGTATAAAATAAGGGAAACAGTATCAGCAATTAAAAAGCAAATCAGGAGTGAGAAGCTGGCTGTGCCTTTAATATACTGAGAGTCAAGATTATGATGCCGTCTGACAACCACGGAGTCAGGCTGTCCCAGGGACTTTAAGAAGTGGAAAACAAGTATTCTTAGGACTCCAAGCAGATTTTCAAGACCAAGGTATTCCACTTGCAAATCACAAACTACACAAAAGGAGCTCTTCCACAAGCAATAAGCCTTCCTTTCACTGCTCAACCAGGTATAGGTAGTAACAACTAAGTTGATGCTGATTAACCCATCCCCAAAGAACCTGAACCCAGAAGTCTCAACTCTCAAAATAAGGTCCTCAATTTGAAAATTATGCCACTGCCTGTTTCCCCTACCAGTTTGATAAAGTTGCACAAATTAAAATCCAATTGTCCTCTAGTCACTTCTTAACTAGAAATACAAACCAAATCCACAACTCAATTTTTTAAAAATATTTTTAATACCTTTATTTTATTTGTTTTTATGTGGTGCTGAGAATCGAACCTGGTGCCTCACACTTGTGAGGCAAGTGCTCTATCACTGAACCATAACCCCAGCCCCACAACTCAATTTTTTTCAAATAAATCCCAGACCCAGCGTATGCTTACCAATCAGACTTCCCCAGTGTGAGGCCAAGGATCCTGGAGTTTGACAATGTTCCCAGCTGATCTTAATGCAGAGCACACACTTTTCTACCTTCAAAATCATTGGTCTGGTGAAGAACTGATGGTAGTACTCAGTGATGATATCTGAGTCATGGTACTTACAAACAACTAAGGAAGACAAACAGCACTGCACCTGAATTCATGCGGGAAGTCTGCAGACTGCATTACACACCCCTAGAGATGGGGGTGGGGCAACTGTGTACCTACTGTTCATTTATCTTTCCTAAGTTCCAGGCACTGTACTCCAGATACCCTCACACACAGTATCTCATTTCATCAACCACATGGGGGCAGGTGCTGTTTCTACACTGCAGAGGAAGTAAGGCAAGGCAAGGCAACTTGTGAGATACAACACAGCAAGCAAGCTGAGCCAGACACAAATCCAGGTCTGCACAACCCAGCACCTGTTCACTGCTTCTCACTGTCTATTATGTTTACTTACAGTAAAATACTCTGTCTTAGTTTCTTTTTACTTAATAAGTACATACTACTCTTGTAATTAAGAAAAAGATCTTGTTGCAGTCAACTTAAAGTTCACCACCTAGATACATGTATTTTTTTCAGTACCAGGGATTGAACCCAGGGACATTTTACCACTGAGTTATGCCCCCAACCCCTTTTATTTTTTGAGACAGGGTCTCGCTAAGTTGGTTAGGACCTTGCTAAATTTCTGAGGCTGTTCTCAAACTTAAGATCCTCCTCAGTCTCCCAAGCAGCTGGAATTACAGGTGTGCGCAACGTTGTTCAGCAATACCAGCTACATATTTCAATAAGTGATATGATAATCACCTATTTGGGGGGAAAATAGATTCCCACAAGACAAACCAAACTAAAAAAAAAAACCAAATGGATGTAAGAATTGTAATAAATGAAACCTAAAAAAAAATATAATTTCATCTGAAGTATAGCCCCACTTTTATAAGAACTAGAGCAAAAGAATCCATAAAAGTTCAACAGACTTGACTACATAAAAATCCAAGGATTCTGTGTATTTATAAGGAAAAAATGCTTAGACTTGACTAAAAGACTTGACTAAAAGCATCTGCAACATGATCAAGTTAGAAAAAGCAAAAGTAGTTCAATGGTGGCCAAAGGAACAAGAGGAAGTTACACAAAAGGGGTTCAAATTATAAAACACATCTAAATGTTTAACCTTCCTAGCAATCAAAGAAATGTACATTTCAAACAAGATACTGTGACATTTTCCATCTGTAAGTCAGCAAAGAATTGTGAATCATAGTATCTGGTGCTGATCAGGATCCAGGGTAAACATTCCCACACTGCTCCAGGGAGCGAACACTGGCACACCTTCCCAGAGCAGGTTGGCAGTGAATCAAAGTACTGACACGGAGCCTCTCCTCTGGCCCTGAAATTCCACTTACAGAAATTATTCTTAAGACTCGTTAATAAGGAAAAAAAATCAACTTCAAGAATGTTCATCTAAAACATTAAAATAAAGGTGATGAAGGCAGCACAGTCCTGAGCCTGGCAGCTCTGCCTGTGACAGGAGCTCTCTGGACTCTGCTATGTGAAAGGTTAACTGAAAGTCAATTCCTAACAAAGTCTCAAATTTTCTTTTTTTTTTTAGTTATAGATGGACACATCTTTATTTTTTTAATGTGGTGCTGAGAATCGAACCCAGTGCCTCACATGTGCAAGGCAAGCAAGCACTCTGCCACTGAGCCACAACCCTAGCCCAAACTTTCTTATCTTTGATTCAGCAATTTTGCTTGTTTTGTTTTGGCAGTACTGGGGACTGATCCCAGGGGCACTTTACCACCGAGCTATATCCCATTCTTTTTTGAAACAGTGTCTTCCTAAGTTGCCAAGGCTGGCCTCAAACTTATGATCCTCCTGCCTTAGCCTCCCAAGTCCCTGAAATTACAAGCATGCAAAAATTTCACTCTCTAGGAATATCTTCTAGGTGAACAAAGATCTGTATATATAAACATTCAATCACCTCAACATTCCTTATAAAACATGTAACATATAAATTAACTTGTCCAGGAATAGGAGCAAGATTAAATATAACATGAGAAATGTCATTACTGGGAGGCTGAGGCGGAGGATTACAAGTTCCAGGCCAGCCTGGGCAATTTAGCAAGAACCCATCTCAAATTTTTAAAAAGGATGGGGATATAGCTCAGTAGTAAAGCACTCCTGGGTTCAATCCCCAACACTGCCTCCTCCAAAACAATAAAGTCACTAATAAGGACATCATGAACTTTGTCTTTATCTCTATTAAATTTTCTCTGTGTAGAAATTCCAGACTGATAAATTCCAGACTGTTAATCATTAACACCACTGACCCATCTAAAAGGTATTGGATTCAAACTAAGGAATACACAAAGTCACAGTGTGTGTGTTCTAAGGCAGGCACTGGCAAGCTACGGCCTCTATCTGGTTTTTCTTAGTGGTTTCAAGGGAAGATAGCTTTACTCATTCATCTATGGATTACAGGTAGGTATTACTGTATATATTAGGCTCTGCTATATATTATGTATGTATAACATATTACATAATGTATATATAACTCTGCAATAGACTCTATGGTTCATCTTTCTATCTCCATCCTCAGGGATTTTAATGGGTCATTTGGATGCCTCTGAGCAATAGCTATACTATACATTATGGCCAAAGTATAGGAGAGGTATGTTTCTAAATGAGTCTCCTCCATGTTCCTCTTCTACTTGCAAGATAACAGATTTTATAAATCCCATTTCTCTTCCAACTCATTACATCACCCAAGACCCCTGAACGACTGCAAATGTAAAAAGAGTGTGCGATGGGTTCAGGCAGGAAAGGATCACATTGACTATAGCCGAACCCACCTGTCTCTCCTGAGTTCTCAATTCCATCTGCCTGAGCTCTATTTTCATGGAACCTACAAGACATGAAAAATCCTCTTTCTTCTTGGTTTAGCTGTCCCATCATTGCAGGTTTTCAAAAGAAACAGTTACCAAAAATTAAGAGGAAACAAAATTCAAATGGAAAGAAATATATTAACAGAAATTTTCTGAGCTAAACAATTTCCAGCAGAAATCATTGGACAGTTTTAGGACTTTATGGAAGTTCCTTGGCTCATATTCCTTCCTTCACTCTGAAGTAACTGTATGCAAAGACACAAATCCTCTCCAAATACCTGTCTCTACCTCAAGCAAAACCTTCAACCATTCTCCAGAAAACCAGTCACAGTTTCCCTGGGACATGACCACCACCTCACAGCCACAACACCTCAGTGCCTTCCTCTGGACCACTGACTCTAGCACAGACTTTCTTCTGAGGGCTTCCAGTTATTCTCGAAATGGTACCCTCTCCTAGAAAGGCCATTTCTCCCTCTCACCTGTGAAGTCTTTTTCCTTAAGAGGCCAATTATTTAACAACAGTCCCCTACCCTGTAGGAAGGTGAGGGGTTGGGGAATGAAGACGAAGTCTTGTCAAGCACACTCTTAGGTACGCCCCTCACATCTTCCTTTGTTAAATACATAATGTTTCAAGAACTCTGAGGATCCACAATTCCAGTTTTCTTCCAGAAAACATGTAAGCTAGCTCCTCTTACATTCAAGATATTTACAAATCCTCAGGCTCCCCGCAGGCAAAGATCAGGAAATTCCCACGGGATAAGGTATTTTTAACACACCAAATAAGAGTTTAAGAAAATGGCTTTTCTTTCATCCGGAAATATTTAAAAGTCCCCCCGCTAAGTAAGTGGAGAACGCCTCCCTTCACTCTAGGTTACCGCCCCACGCGCTCCAGTCCCTGGCCCTAGGGCCGTCGTGGCACTGGGGTGCAAGACTGGCTGTTGAGCAACACCCAAAACTGCGCTCGGTCCGCACGACGTCCACACAGAGAGCTTTCAAAATCAGAGCATGGGGCGTCCAGCTCCAAAAGCGAAGCTGTCTAAACTGGAGGAAGAGGACAAAGTAAAGAGAAGTGCTTAAGACGCCTCTTAAATAAATCACAGATGGTAAGAAAAAACCGGACTAGTGTTGTTTTTCGTTTCCTCTTCCACTAAAGGAGTCTAACACCAAGAGGACCTGATGAAGCCCTTCAAGTTTTTAAAAAGAGAAAGAGAAACAGTCTAGACTGCGAGAAGGAGCCCAAATTTCAGTCTGTTGAGAGCCATAGGCTCCAAAGGAGCTGAGCCAGCGGCTGGCTCGGTGTAGCAGGGAGAAAGCAGCTCTGCTGCAGCGGGCAGCCTGCCGGTCTCCAAGGGCTCCGACCTGGGGCTGTCGCCTGCAGCGCGGGCCGGGGACACCAGCGTGCACTCCGCAGCCCCGTCCTGCTGTGCAGCCGAGGCCGCCAGAGCCCCGTGCAGAGGCAACGAGCGGCGCACCTGGACCCTCGGACAGGAAGTGGCTATCAGGAAAAAGGCGAGCCCAGTAAAAAGAGCCCCAGGACCGGCAGCCGCAGGCAGCTCGGCTGCGCCCCGAGAGAGGGGGGAGTGTGCACGGGAGAACGGGGGGGGCGGGCGGCCCGGGGCTGCGCCCTCGTCCGGAGCATGCTGCCCGCGAGCAGCCGGACCCACGCCGCGGGCGGCGGACTTCAGCGAGCCCAAGACGCTGGACAGCTGATGGCGAGCGTCCAAAAGGGGTGAAGGTGGGTCCGGAGCAGCCGAACCCGACGTAGAGGCGTGCGGAACGGGCAGGCGAGGCTGCCACCTCAGGCCACCCTCCGGCCCTCCTCGCGCCCGCTGCCCAGGCCCCCCAGGCGCGGGGCAGGCCTGCTCGGCAGCCGCACGCCTCTCGCCCCGGACAGCTGGCTCCGGGCACGGCCGGACCGGGTCCCGCCCGCGCACCCGCGTCCCCCGCGCTCGCGGCCAGCCGCGCTGCCTCCCCCGAGCCCTTCCGCGCTGCCCCCGCTCCGGGGGCTCCCGGCCGCCCGGACTCCTACCGGCTTCCAGATCAGGGACGAGCTGCCGCCGCCTGCGCGAAACTCGGCTTCCCAGAAGTCGCTCTGGCGGCCGGCCGCGCGCCTCCCAGGCCGCGCCGGATCCCCCGCTCCCTCTGCCGGCGGGCAGCCATTTCCGACAGCCAATGGCGGAACTTGCCGAAGCGCGTCGGCCGGAAATGGCCGAAGCAGCGCTCGCCCTCTTCCGGACGGACCCCAAAGGCTGCCGAGGCCGCCCGCTCCGCGCGGGGCTCGCCGGGTCGGGGGCGCGGGGCTGGCGCTGGGGATTGTGGGAGGCGCGGGGGGCGCGCGAGCACGCAGGGAGCCCGCCCTTGGGACCACGTCCTGCGCCCGCCGCCTCGCGGGTCGGGAGCCCCTCGGCGAAGGCGCGGGTGGCCGTGGAGCCGGGTGGCCTGCGAAGCTGCCCCCGCTTCCGCAGCGTCTGGTGAAATTCACAACACCCTCCCCCGACTAAAAATAAACCCGCCCCGGGAGAAAGGCCTCCCCAAACGAGGCGGCCCGGGCCCAGCCACGGCCTGCACCTCGGAAACGCTTCGAAGATTTAACAACAAAGGCGGGACTGCGCGGATGTCCAGCAAAAATCCCGGGGCTTTGCAAAAACAACAGGTTAATCACCGTGTGGGTTAAAAGGGTAAAAAGGATACCGGTTTAAGTACTTGAGTGCCAACCCCGGTGAACCGAAAAGTGCACATTTGCTACCCTCAGGGAACACAACCCTTCACGTCCACATTTTGGAAATCAGGACAAGGCATCCTTTGGACAACTTAAGGAATGGTGAAGGGGGTTCTACCAGTCCTAAAAGGAATGCCTGCTCGCTGTTGTTAATTCAGGAATGAATTAAAGCATCTTTTGAAATCTATAACTGAGGTTTAAGATCAAATTTGCTTCGACTTTTTTTTTAAAAAAGTTTTAATCCCCCAAGGACAGAGCTACTACTTCCAGGGAAGCCCAGACACACCCCTCCAGGTTGGCTCCTCTCCCTGCGCTAGGGTGGTCTGTTCCTTTTAGGAGAACTGCACCCTTGAGACCGCTCAGCAGCTGTGGACCCCATCCACTCCCTCTTAGTGGAGCCCAGGCCCAGTATTTAGCTGGGAGGCTGAGAAAACAGCGAAGACTGATTTGATTCCCACAGGGAACAGTTTGGGTTGAGGATTCCACGTTTGCAAAACAAAACTTGAGAAACCCCTAGCAACCCCTTTCCTGGAATGCCCTCCTCATCTCTCTGTCCCCAAATCAGCCCCTCCTCTTCCTCCTCCTTTATCCTTTTCTGCTGTCTTTTTACTCTCCCCTCTCCTGTTGTCTTTTTCTCCTGGCACCTGCTTCTTCCTCTCCTTTCCCCTTTATTACTATATGCAAACATGCTCTTTCAAAGTCCCACCACCACTGTATATGTACAAACATGGAGCTTTGACCAGTTTTGTTGAGGGAAGTCAAGGAAGAGGAAACAGTGCAAAAACCACAAGCATTCCTGGAAATGAAAATGTGAAAACCGTTGTCCATGTAATGTGAACTGTCTCTTTCTTTTGTTCTTTTTCTCTTTTTGTTTTTTTACAGTTGATCTACTTGGCTTTCCTCCAGAGGTGGGTGGCAACAGCAGGCAGGAGCCTGGCAGTGTGGGAGGAGACAGGACCTGAGAAGGGAAGAATTTCCAGGTGTTGGTGTTGGTTCATCTCCACTGCCGAGAGTGGACGTGCAGATACCTGCTGCCTGAAGGACTCAGTCATTTCACACATTTGAGTAACTTAACACATTGCTGCCCCTACCGCTGACTTATTTGTTAAAATCAAATTGTTAAATAGCTAAGAAAAAGGACATCCACCTTAAACCTGGGGAGCCCACAACTTCACTGGTGCCCTGGCTGCTGCCAAACACCCCTCCTCCCTCAGGCTCCTGTGGGCCTGCACTCTCCTACTTCTCCCCCTTCCTCTCAAGCAGTTTCTCCATCTCCTCTTCCAGCGCCTGTTCCATCTACTTCTAAAAGCTAGACCTGCAACAACATGACTTGGGTTACCATCTTTTTCCTCTCCACACCCTATTCTTGCCCCTCCAACCAGATGCCACGCAGAGTTTCCACCTGAAACAGGTCTCTTGCTGCAGCACTCCAGTCCCAGTTTTCCCGTGGCCCTCTAGATACCATCACAGCACCATCATCCTATTAGTGCATACTTTATGAATACTTAATTGCCAGGCAATAAGCTACACCCTTTATATGCACTGTCTTGTTTTAATCTTACTAGGAGGTGCCAGCCTATAGAGAGGGAATGGAAATTTCAAGAGGCTAAATAAAGAGTATGTGCAAAGGACAGGTGGACTCTCAGTCCTGCCAACTCTTAACCCCATGTCCTTCACTAGAACAGTAGTACACTTAACATATCCCACATTGAACTCATATTGCTCTCCTGGAATGTCCTTGTTTATAATAATGTTACCACTTCTATTCCTAAAACAGACTCCAAACCTGGCATCATCTTTGACTTCCTAAAACAGATATGATGGGTCCAGCTTGCCCACCCCTGGATCAATCTCCTTTGACTAAGCAGCATACCAGCTAGGACCCAATGTGACATCTGGGGCCTTGCCAGAAATAGGGATTGTTCTCAGACAGTTGAGCACCTATGGAAATGTATCCAAGGTTCTTTCACGCCTGCAAAATATTTACAACACGGCCTTGCCCTCACAACATGAAAGTCACCATATAAAAAGAGAAGCCACAAAATAAAAAGCAAAATGGTATTGATCTGCAAGAGACCAGCAATTCAATCACACACCATAGAAGGTAATTTCCACACCTTGTATAAGCCTCAGGTGGTAAACAGTCAACAGTGATGTGTTTGTGTTCAACGAAGTTCACTAGGAGGACTAGACAAGAACAGGAAACTACCCAAATGTCCATCGGCAGTAGATCGGATAAAATATGTTGTGTTCATACGACAAACTACTTCAAAGCAATGAGAACAAATGCTCTACAAATCCACACAGCAATGCTGCTGAAACCCACAAGGAAAAGCAAAAAGAAGCCAGACCCAAAACAAGTGTATAGCATATGACTGCCTCAATGTGAAGGACAGAAGAGGCAAAACTAAGGAATTCCACCTCAAGGAATCCACTGGAGGCAAGCAGAGCAGCTAAGTGGGCTGGTAATGCTGTCTCCTCTGCTGGACGCTGGGTACTCATGCGTGCTCAAAATGCATCCAGCTGTTCACATACCCTATATGCCCCTTTCTATGTGTGTATCATCCTTCAGTTAAAAGTTTTTAAAATAAGTGATTGAGGGGTGCTCAAATAAGGGCACCTTTAATCACCCTCGAACTCTGACACCATGATTATTATCCTAGAGTTACAGTTATTGTCACCCCTGCCCCCTCCATTACCCCACCTTGTGAGAAAACCAGCAACCTTGGGAAGGAGCCACCATACTTAATGCACAGCCTCATCCCCTCTGGACATCCCTCACCTGGACGCTTGGTAGTGGGACACTGTGAAGCTGAGTCACAGATCAGGGCTGCTTGATAACTTACACAGATTGAAGGAAGGAGTTTCTAGACACATGTACAATGATACACCAAGAAAGCTGACCTGCAGGAATCAGAAGAGAGCCCACATGCAGAGGAAAGCATATAAACAAGAGAGATGGAGGGAGGTGCCACAGAGGCTTCTGACTTTCAGCTCTGGTTCCTACATCCCAGCTTCATCGAGTGTCCATAAGATTACTTGTGTAGCCTTATCATTAAAAAAAATAAAAATAAACAAAGCTAACAAAAGCTTTTGTTTCCAGCGATTAAATATGCCCTGACTAAAGTTATAACATTGTTCCTAGAAAAAAACTGTGCAGTTATTATATGCTAGACACTGCTCTGAGCATGTGTCACATATCTCATTTAGTCCTTTAACAACTACACAGTAAGTACCATGATTATACCCATTTCACAGATGAGAAAATGAACCCAGAGAGGTTAAGTAGCTTGCTCAAATCACACACCTACAAAGTGGTAGTGCCAGATGCTGGACCCAAGCAGTCTGACTGCAGAGCCTGAAATTTCAACAACTATGCTACAAGGCAGTTTAGGGAAACGCTAACAACAGCACTGTGAATTGTATGCTGCGTTAATGGAGCTGACTAAGGCATCAGATTTGCTAAATGAGTTCAAATGCAGAAACAATACAAAGAATTGAGTGTCCAGAGAAACTGGTTAGCATTTCTTTCCTTCACAAGGGAATTTCAGTTTGACTTGTAGATGTTAGAATATGAAGAGTGTGATGAAGTCACACTAAACAAGATGATGTTCTCTTACCAAAAAATTCTTTTACAGATTTCAGCAAAATGCTTAGGGAGTCCCCACTGACTGACTAGTTAATTTTCCCCAAATGTTTAATATCCAAGAGAATGGGGTTTTAGTTCTATGGAAGTAGAAATTGATAAGAAGTTCTTAAGTCTTAGGGAGAGAGGCGCCTGTGGTCACTTTCTATCTTGATGGCTGCCAGACCCACAGGCCACTCAGCAAGTCTTGGAGATCAATCACTAAGAAGCCATTGGTGACCCCCAGCAACCTTCAAGAGGTATGATTCAGGAATTGTCAGTGAGTATAAGTCAGATAAGAACCTGTTCTCTGTGCAGTGCTTTGATTTTAAAAGAAAGTGCTGACAGCTGCTAATGGGGATCTTTTCTATATATAAGCGATTGGGCAATTTTGTGGCTTATAATTAGAACAATGCATGACAATGTCTAGATTGGGCTTCAAGGTCACTCTTCTCAGTCTCAGTGCCAACAGAAACAAAAGGTCATCTTCTGAGCCTCAGGGACAGCACTCATTATTAACCTGCTAAGTGATGTTACCTTTTAAAACTGGCTGGTTTTTGTCTGGCAAGAGGTGGGGCCAGTTTAGGTGGTTCACAGATAATTTGTGGCAAGAACACTGAGTTAACATCAGCTCTAAGACAAAGCACACTTTATTGAAAAGAAAATATTTTGGGGCTAGGGGCATACTACAGGAGGAGGTCAAATTAGCTACCAGTGTACATTTGCTGTCCAACAGTGGATATCAAAACGCCACCAACAAAAGCTTGATCCTGGAAATTACATATAATGATACTCCTACGGTCAACATAAAAGCACATGCAGGATACACACTAATGTGTATCCTAAATCACACTAATTAGTAGCAAAACTGCTGGGTTAGACACATGTGCCACAACATGGTCCAACTGCTCCAAGGACTTGAGTAATGGGAGCTCCAAGCAGAGAAAAGAGGTGGCAGAGTTCCAGTGCCACATTTGTATGCAACTGTACGACTCAAGATTGTCCTTACAATCAAAGAAGTTATCCGTAGACCCCAAAAACAACTGCTCACTACCTTCACTTAAAAACAGCACATGCGGAACTGGGATCATGGCTCAGTGGCAGAGCACTTGCCTAGCACGCGTGAGGCACTGGGTTTGATCCTCAGCACCACATACAAATAAATAAATAAATAAATAAATAAATAAATAAATAAATAATATTGTGTCTATCTACAACTAAAAAAAAAAAAAAACCCTGTGTGCTTCTGTGGACCAGGAACTCCAGTTGGCAAAATGATACAGAAGTTCTTGAAGAAAATCAGTTAACTTCCCAGTTAACCAATTTGGCTAAAGTAAAAATTAAAAGCAAAATTTCCAGAGTTAATCACACAGAATATGCTTTCAAAACATATATAACTTGTTTATAACATGAGTTTATAGATGAGAAAAAATAGTTTCTACCAATAAGATTTTTAAAAGAAAAATGTGTAGGTTTTAAATCAATTCATGAAGATTTGCAACAAGATTTTATTGGAAAGAGAATTTTCCTATTTTTCTTTTTTTTTTTTTTTTTTTTTTTTTTGGTACCGGGGATTGAACTCAGGAGTACTCGACCACTGAGCCACATCCCTAGCCCTATTTTGTGTTTTATGTAGAGACAGGGTCTCACTGAGTTGCTTAGCACCTCGCCATTGCTGAGGCTGGCTTTGAACTCGCGATTCTCCTGTCTCAGCCTTCCTATTTTTCTTAATATTATTCAAAATTAATTATCAACCTAATTGGTGAAAGCATAATTCTAGTAGGAGCCAAATAAATCTCAGAACAAAATAATCATTGATCCCTTCCCCAACCCAAGCCTGCCTTACAAATACTATGCCATAGGTCAAAGATAAAACCAAATGAAAATGTGACCTTATTTCTACAAATCCACTGATGGACAGGGCACTAATAATTCAAAGCTCATCTATCCTGGATAGAGTGTCGGGTATTTCATCCTCACAGAAAAAGATACAAATGTAGGGGCCTCACACAAGCTAGGCAAAGTGCTCTACCACTGAGCTACACCCCAGTCGTTTTTGCTTTTTATTGTGAGACAGGGTCCAAGTTGCCTACAGTGGCCTTAAACTTGCAATCCTCTTTCTTCAGACTCCCAAGTACCTGGGATGCCAGGTCTGTACCTGGCTAGAAAAGCATATTTTTAAAGCAAAAATACATTAAATATACATAAAATTAAGTAAATATGAAAATTCTGCACATGTTCAAATCACTATGCATTTTTATTATTTTATGTACATTTAACTGCTGAAATGATGCTCTATCTTTTCATTTTGTATTCGATTAACTTAAGTAAGTTAACTTAAGTAAAGTTAAGCCTTATCAAATTGCTATCTACATGTATCAACCACTTTGAGTTGTTTACTTTTAAAGCACTATTATGTGTTTCTACATGATTCTCACAGTCATCTCTTAAGGCACTAGCTTACTGGGTGTGGTCAAGCACACATGTAATCCCACTGATTCAGGAGGCTGAGGCAGGAGCATCACAAGTTTGAGATCAGCCTCAGCAACTTAATGAGACCATGTCTCAAAATAAAAAAAGGACTGGGGATGGAGCTCAGTGGTAAAGCACCTCTGGGTTCAACCCCCAGTACCATAATCAATAGTCAACTAGCTCATCGGCTTTGAATGACAGTTTATGAACCAGGATAAGTTTTAATCTGTCCACAATTTAATGAGGAAAGCAAGTTAGTGAGTTTTGAATAAAGCTAAACCTATTCAATTGATGTCTTTCATTTCAAGATTATGTCCTCCTGCTTTTAAATGTCAAAATATGCTTTTGTGAAATGATAGTAGTAGATGGCAAATTTATCTTGACAAAATACTGAAACTTATTTTAGTATCCTTTCTGCAGCATTTTTAAAATTTTATTGGCCCATCCCATCTAGGAGTCTGGTAACTGCCAGTCCATCCAACCACACTCCTTCATGGCATTTTAAGGTATGTAGCCCTCACCACCCCCCACACAACCACACGGAGCACTCCTGTGGTAGCCAGCCTCTGACACAGCCCCAGTGATCCTGCATCCTGGTGGTCACAGCCCTCTGTGGTCCCCCACGTGCCATAACCAAGGCCAGTCTGTGTGACCAACAGAACACAGCAACAGGAACAGTAGGTCACTCCCAACATTAAGCGGCACAAGGCAACTTGGCTTCCATTGTGGTGCCTGCAACTGTCTTCACATCACTTGCTCTGGTAAAGGCTCCCCACCACATGAGGACAACACCACGGACTCGACTCATCACCAAGAACTGAGGCTTCCTGCTGATGGCACATCTGAGCCACTGGGGGCAGGTCCCCCAGCCCCAATCAAGCCTCATGAAAGACCCTGAGCCAGAACCAATGGCCAGGCCACTCCTGAACTCCTGAGCTGCACAAACATGAGCCAATGTCTGCATCTACAAGGCCAAGTCTGAGATAATCTGTTAAGGAACGACAGGTCCTTTACCATATTTCAACTGCAAATTTATATCCACCCCCACCCCCAACAGCACACTGCAGAAGTGGCCGGGCGGCGGAGCTCATGGCCTGTGCTGGAAGAGAATCCGCAGAGACTGATCCCCATTTCCCAGCTTTAGTTTACTTACTCTGACTCTTTACTCCTCAGGCGCTTTTTCCACTTTTCTCATATTGACCAGAGTACTCAGTAAACTAAACAATCCATCTCTAGCAAGGGGATCAATTCCATAAGTCTGTAGGCTTTGTGAAAGGAATCATTCCATGTAAATATAGTATTTTATGAAATTTTAGAAATCTGGTAAATTTCTATTGACAGAATCCTTAACCTCAGCTGTCCAAACCTTTACTAGACCCATGCCTAGCTCAACAGAGGAGCAAATCTCATTTCACTGTGGAAACAGAAGGCAATAGACATGGTATTTTGGGGGGTTTTTTTGTTTTGTTTTTTTCCCCAAGAAAACAGTTTAATAAATGTTCAGCTGGGTTGTAGCGCATGCCTGTAATGCCAACTACTTGACTGAGGTTGGAGGATGTTGAGTGCAGAGAGCTATCTTCCCATGCAGATCTCAGCAATGAATGGCTAAGACTCCAGCAGGTCCCCACATTCCCAGTCCCGACAGGGATCAAAGGCACACGGGAACCCAGAGGGCATCTAAAGTCTGTAAAATCTCTGAATTCCCTTTGTAGCTAAAAAAGGGTTAGGATTTTCCCAATTTGGAACATTTATGTCAGAACCATCGGCCACTAGAAATGAGGCATTTGGAATACAGGCTAGAGTCAGGTTTCACAGCTGGGTACCCAGGAATACTGCCTGCGGGGCAGGGCTGGATTCCCTTTTCACCCCTGCTGGTCAAATTTGCTGGGGAAGGGGCACAAAGTAAGGTCCAGGAGACCAGGATTCTCTCTATCCCCACTCCTGACCTCTCATTCAACAGGCTAGTCTTATTTTCATGTGAAGAATTAGCTTAGGCCAGGCTAGACATGGTGCTGAAGCCTGTAATCCCCAGAGGCTCAGCAGAAACCGAGAGAGGACTACAGCAACTCCAGGCCAGCCTGGACAATTTAGCTAGATCATCTCTAAAGGGCTGGGGATGTGGCATGGTGGTTAGCACCCCTGGGTTCAATCCTAGGAACCAAAGAAAAAAGAACTAGCTTATGATGGGGACATGGAGTCTTTTTTTTTTTTTTTTTTTGGCAAGGCTGGAGAGCAGTGCAGAAGTCGTGGACATCCAGAAGTATGGCTGCTGCAGGTCAAAGGCACACAGACTCCCAGGATGCCTCCTCAAACAGTGAGAAATGAGCTCTTTTAAATACCTTCCTTCCAACTTTAAACTTATCTGTAAATACTGGTGTGAAAAAATACTGTAGCAGATGCTGAGTCCCTCTTAGAGATGCAAAGTGCCTTATTTAGTAAACTACCTTGCTGTGACACTCAACGTATAGAAGAGAATGTGGCTTAGAAACAAAGATGAATAAACAGATCTACACTAAAAGTGGGGGAGTCCAAGAGCATGGATAGTGGGGGTCAGAAGAGATGGGCTCTCATAAAAATGGGAAAGGTCCAAGCCTGTGCAGAGAGCTCCCAGGGATGGTGGAGCTGGAGAAAATAAAGATGTCTATTATTAAATTTTAACTTATTTATGTTGCTAAGGACATAAAATCCCCTAAACCTTAAGTAATATCTGTCACACGCTTTATATGAGTGAGTTGGGGGGAAATCCAGAAAGATGATGGGTAGGGCCAAGCCAGACTTAGTGACTCACACCTGTAATCCCAGCAAACTCAAGGGGCCAGGCAGGAGGGTTGCGATGCCAGAATCCACAATTTAGCGAGACCCTGTCTCAAAATAACAAATAAAAAGGGCTGAGGATGTAGCCTGGTGCTAGAATGCCTCTGAGCTCCATCCCTAGTACCACAAAAAAAAAAAAAAAAAAAAAAAAAGAGGAAAGAATGGCCATAGGAGCTGAATTCTAAGTGAGATGAAGAATTTAATGAAAGCTGACACTCAAAACCAAAGAATCCATAAAAAAATGAGCTCTCAGGAATTCACAGAAATTTCACATTGACCTTCCTGGTGGACACAGAGAGGGGTCTGGGCCAATGTGACTTAAACCCCATCAAAGCATGTTACCTTGGCTGACATCTGGTACATATCCACCCCTTCTTTTATCTGCTCTGGCCTTTGACAAACAGATGTCTCTACTTCCTTTCCAAAACTAAGAGTTCCATGTTTTAATGTGATCTAATATCCTTCCTATAGACTTGGCTCCACTATTTATTTTCTCTTTACTGCCTAGAGAGTCCATGCCCTGCTCATGGCACAGCTTTTCCCTCTGCTTATAAACGGGCCCAGCCCAAGATGCCACTATCTTCTAACGTGGGCTTTGAACCCAGAAGGACTTAAGATCTGAACCCTTGGTCCACTAATTATTAGAGGTAGGACCTTGGACATATTATTTAACCTCTCTATATCTTCTCGGCTATAATTTCATGCATCAGAAGATGGGAATAGTAGTAGCACCCACCTCATAACCGTAAGGATTTCCCTGGCTACATGTACATTGTTAGTCCGGCACCTAGCACACAGGAAGCCCTGGCTAATGCTAACTGATCTTCATCGTCACCAAAATTCTTTAAAAGCAATTTAAAAGCATCCACGTCCTTCACTGCATTCACCCTTTAATCCCTGGAAACAATTTCTACTGAAATTCCTCTCGTTAAGGTGCCAGTGGCTTTCTGATTCACGAATCCCAGTGAATCTTTTCAAGCCTCCTTTTGGAACTCTCCTACAGAACTTAAAGACCTCATGGATGCCCTTCTTGAAAAGGTCCAAACTTTTTTCAATTCCCACCAACCTTTAAAGGCAAGTGCTGAGTTTTACAGCAAGCCAGTCTCTCGCACAACAACTCGGGGTGAACTCAGCGTGACTGGAGCTGCCCGATCTCTATCCTTAGCCTTGACTTCCCTCTGAGCTCTTGAGTGAAGCCACCCACTGGGTCTCTCGTTCTAAGCTTGCACAAATCCAGCTGTCCAAACCAAATTTATAGAAACTGCTAACAAAACAACCATTTTCTCTATCTTCTCTATTTCTTTCCTTCTCTAGAAATTGTTTTCTTGGCCAGCGAAGTCACAGTCTCAGCAACAGTCCAAGCTGCAGACACTGGCTGTGATCCTTGGTGTCTCCCTCACCCACACGTCCCACTGGCCATCAGAGCCTGACAATGGAACCTGATGGAATCTATAGCTCCCCCACCATTCTGCTCTGTCCTACATGGCCCCACTGTATCTCAGGGTGGGCTTTAGCATCATGTGCACCTGGATTCAAATATTACTATGCCATCAGCTTGCTAGGACTATTCTTGGTCAAGT
Source organism: Xerus rutilus (assembly GCA_028644305.1). Lineage (NCBI taxonomy): Eukaryota > Metazoa > Chordata > Mammalia > Rodentia > Sciuridae > Xerus > Xerus rutilus. The sequence continues at coordinate 145,028,037 of CM053403.1, read as the reverse complement.
TATTTAACATCTATGGCTTCAGGTTTTTGTGATACTCAAATGAGACATTGTATGAAAAGTGACCAGCAGGGCTGGGATTGTAGCTCAGCGGTAGAGCACTTGCCTCGCATGCGTGAGGCCCTGGGTTCGATCCTCAGCACCACATACAAAGCAATAAAATAAAGACATTGTGTCCATCTACAACTAAAAAATATTTAAAAAAAAAAAAAAAAGTGACCAGCACACATCACAAACATTCCCCTGCATCCGCTTCCTCTGGGTCTTATCCCCAGCAGGCGCGGTGCAATCTCCACCTCGTTGGCCTGTTCTTGTCCTTTCTTCTCCAACTTGCCCTAGAGTTAAACTTTCTAGAAAAGAAGTCTAAAACATTCATCCTTGCAATGGTTAATCTGGATTGTCAATTTGATTGTGTTAAGAGATGCCTAAGATTATCTGGATATGGTGATGAGGGTGTCTCTAGGAATGATTGGCATGTGGGACAGCAAACTGTGGTAAGGAATCAGGGCCCCACCCTAAATGTGGGCAGCAAAGTTCAGTAAGTTGGGGGCCTGGAATGGAACAAAAAGGTGGAAGAATGAGGAAGCAGGAGCAGATGTGAGCTAGATTCTTCCCAAGTGGGTTCTTGATGGCTTCTGCGATCATCTGAGGACATCAGGCTCCAGCTCCTTCACTCTTCCCAAGAGGACTCTGACTGGCAACTCTCCAGGGAGTTTTCAGGCCTTCAGTTCTGGACTGGGGCTGTATCCTTGGTCCTTCTTCTGAAGCTCCAGGTTCTTGGATGGAGCAGCTACTGGTTCCTCTGACTCTGCAGCCTGCAGACGGCCCTTGTGGGAGGATCCAGCTTCTGGTCGCGTAAGCCAATCTAATAAATCCCCTTTTTGTAATCATACATATGTATAGCCTGTTGGTCCTATTTGTCTAGAGAACCTTGAAAATCTTCAGCATTTTCTTTTTTTCCAATGGAACAAAGTCTCAGTGCCTTAACATAATAAGTGATGAGTTCCAATTGCTTTTCTGGTCCCTTCTTCCCCAGCTTAGTTACTCCAAAACAGAGCTGTCACAGCCACTTCACATCTACACTGCCTTAATCTCTGCATATACTGATCCCTCTGGCTGTAATTTCCTTCCCCATATCCAAGCTCTGTCCAGCTGGCAAGCGTCTTTATCCCTCAAGACCTGCTTCAAAAGCTGCCGCTTAAAGGGTGACACTATTCTTAACTGGGTTCAAGTTTTCACAAAAACCCTTCTATCCATACACACGGATATAAAGGAAGAGAGAGGGGGTATCAATGACAAAACCATTGGAGGGGGGGAAAATGTTAAAAATTGGTGACTCTAGTTAAGAATGATTTCAGACTTACAAAAAAGTTGCAAAATGTTATAGAATTCTGGCAACTGTTCTGTAAGTTTGAAATAATTTCAAAAGTAAAAGCATGATGCAATCTAATCATGAGGAAACAATCAAACCCAAGTCGAGGAACATTTACCAAACAACTGGCCTGCATTCTAGAAATGTCAATGTCCTGAAAAAAGGAAGGGAGGGAGGGAGAGGGCAGAGAGGAAGAGAAGCTGAACTAAACGCAATGTGGGACTGGACATTGATTTGAACAAAACTCCCCAAAATACATTTGAGGAACAAATGGTGAAATTTAAAAATGAACTCTTTATCATATAACAGCGTTATAGCAATATTAAATGTTCTGAATTAAAAGATTACATTGTGGTTAAGAAAAAGAATGTCCTGTGTAAGAAATTCATGCTAAAATATTTAAGGGCAAAGAATCAGGACATTTGTAATTTTAAAAGGTTTTAGATAAATAAATTATTCTCCCCTCCTCTGTGTGTGTCCAGAGAAAGAAAAATAGAGAAAAAACTATCCTTGTGACTCTTTTTTCCACTCTCAGAATTTTAATGCTCCCTTCTAAAAACTATAAACCTTTGTGAAAGAAACTGGAAATGACACCCATGAGTGGAAGGATCATGTGTCCACAGAATGGAAGGATCATCCTTGCTAAAGGGCCCACACTACCTCTAACAAAATGCCAGTGATCTTTTTCACAGAAATAGAAAAAAAATCCTAAAATTCATATGAAACCAGCAAAAGATCCCAAACAGCAAAAGCAATCTTGAGCAAAAAGAACAAAGCTGGAGACATCATACAACCTGATTTCAAAATATGGTACAAAGCTAGTTATCCAAATAGCATGGTGCTGGCCTGAAGATGGACGTGGAGAGCAACGGGACAGAGCAGAGGGCCTGGAAATAAGTCCACGCATTTACAATCAATTAGCCTTCAGTGAAAGTGCCCAGAGAACACCATGGAAAAGAACAGTCTTTTTGATAAATGATACTAATAAAATTGAATATCCACATAGAGAAGAATAAAATCAGACTCTTATTTCACACCATATATAAAGGTAAATTCAAAATGGATTAAAGACTTAAACGCAAGACCTGAAACTTTTTTAAAAATTTTTTTAGTTGATTGACCTTTATTTATTCATTTATTTATATGCAGTGCTGAGGATCCAACCCAATGCCTCCCACATGCGAGGCAAGTGCTCTACCACCGAGCCACAATCCCAGCCCAAGACCTGAAACTTTAAAACTACTCAAAGGGGAAAAGTTTCTTGACATGGGTTGGCAATGACTTTTTGATGACCCCCAATGTACACATAACAAAGGCAGCAACAGGCAAATGGGATTGCATCAAATTAAAAAGCTTCTGCACAACAAAAGAAATGATCAACCAAGAGACAGCCAGTGGATGAAAGCAATATGGAAACCATCAGATGAGGGGTTAATGTCCAAAACACATGAGGAACTCAAACTCAATAGCATGAAAACGACCCTGTTAAAAACTGGGCAAAGGATCTGAATGGATGTTTCTCAAAAGAAGTGAAACAAATGGACACAGGGTATGTGAAAAAATTCCCCACATCCCCAGTCCTCAGGGAAATGCAAATCAAAATCACAATGGCATATTACCACTCATCTGTCAGATGGGCTATTATCAAATCGCAAGACGCAAGCGTTGGCAAGGATGTGGAGAAAAGGGGACAGCTCCTTGTACACTGCTGAGGAGAATGTCAACTGGTACGGTCTCTATGGAAAACGGCATGGAGTGCCTCAAGGACTAACCCAGAAAACTACCATGTGATCCAGTCACCCCACTTCCGGGTGTATACGCAAGAGAAATGAATCTGTAGCACTGTCCACAGCAGCCAAGAGACACGAACAGTCCATCCACATACGGATGTTACGGATGCATGGATGGATGAAGGAAATGGAGATAGAGAGAGAAACATGTATATACTGCAACAGTGTTCCTGTATATGTTATGTTGGATCACCATTCAACCTTAAAAAAGAAGAAAATCCTGTCGTTTGTGACAATATGGGTGAACTTAAAGGACATTATGCTAAGAGAAATAAACCAGGCACAGAAAGACAAATAGTGCATGAGCTCACACATGGAATCTGAAGAAGTCACACTCATAGAAGCAGACAGCAGAATAACGACACCAGGGGCCGTGGGGTCGGGGAGATGGCAGAGGGCACAAGGCTGCAGCTGGTATGAATCAGTTTGGATCTACTGTGCGGCACAGCAACTCCAGTTAAGAATGCATCGCAGGGGCTGAGGTGGTAGCAGAGCACTTGCCTAGCACACCTGAGGCACTGGGTTCTGTCCTTAGCACCACATAAAATAAATAAAATAAAGGCATGCTGTCCATCTACAACTACAAAAAAATTTTTTTAAAAAATAATGTATTACATATTTGACAATTGCTGAGCTGGGGATATAACACTGTGGTAGAACACATGTGAAAACCCTGGGTTCAATCCCAATACAGAAAGAAAAAAGAAAATTGCGTTTTAGCAATATTAAGATCTTAAATGTTCTCACCATAAATAAACAACATATCCATCTCATACTTAATTAGCTTGATTTAATCATTTCACAATGTGTTTATATACATCAAAATGTTATACACTGTAATTAGATACAATTTTTATTTGTCAATTACATCTTTATATATATATATGCATATGTGTGTGCATATATATTAGTTATAGATGGACACAATATCTTTTTTTTTTTTAATGTGGTGCTGAGGATCAAACACTGCCTCATATGTGCAAAGCAAGTGCTCTACCACTGAGCCATAACCCCAGCCCTGTCAATTACACCTTTTTTTTTTTGGTACTAGGGATTAAACTCATGGGCATTTGACCACGGAGCCACATCCCCAGCCCTATTTTGTATTTTATTTCACTGAGTTGCTTAACGCCTCGCCGTTGCTGAGGCTGGCTTTGAACTCACGATCCTCCTGTCTCAGCCTCCCAAACCACTGGGATTATAGGCGTGCGCCACCGCACCCAGCTGACTCCATACTTTTAAAATAAAAAAACCCAAAAGGACAGATAAACTATATACATTGCTTTTTAAAAAATAAAGTCAAAGCTGCCTTCTCTAAGCTGCTACAAATGTTTTTTATTCTTACTATAAAATGTCCAAATTGAATCGTAAGTATTGATTTAAGCTTTTCTTACTTTATTAGATTGAGAGCTTCCTAAGGCAAAAACTCAGAACTGAGTAATGGAGGAGTATTCTAATTCAGGGCAACTTTGTCTCACTGGGGCAATGTTCCTGGAGAACTTTTATGCTACAATTTGGGCTCCCAGAAAGACACAGCTGGACATTCTTGAGCTGGGAACTGAGTAGAAAACCAACCTCTGGTTTGAGCAGTGCTGGCATTGACGTCACCAGAACACAGCTCCATCCCTTTGTGGGACCATCTGCCAGCAAAGCTGGATAGGCCACCACTGGTCATAGGCCTACACACAAAAGAGCCGTGGGGGTACCAGAGAGAGGCCTCCTGTGGGAGCCGACTCACGCTGAGTCCCAGCCCCTGGCATCTCCTCTTATCACCCCCGCCATGTCCTGCAGGGGCAGTCCCAGTACAGAACTACGGGGTCCAGATCGGCTACAGGGAGAGCTCAGGAGCAGCCGTGCCCCTCCCTCTGCCCACACTCGCTTCCCTCAAGAAGGGAGCAAGTGTCTCCGCAGTACTCGCCCTTCTCCCTGTGCACTCCGTGCTACATCAGGCGTTGAATGTCCCACGTGTTAAAGTCTGGTCCCCAGAGTGGCACTATTGGGAGGTACTACGGACCTTTAGGAGGGGCCTTGTGGGAGGCACTTGGGTCACTGGGGTGAGTCCCCAGAGGGGACTGTGGGACTCTCGTTCCTGTTTCTTTTGCTTCCTGGCAATGTGGTGAGCCACTTGCTCCCTACTGCTGCATCTGACCAAAGGCCCTAAGCGACGGGTTTATGCGATCATGGACGAAACCTCTGACACTGTGAGCCAAAGCAAGCTTCTCTCTCTTTATAAGTTAATTATCTCAGGTATTTTGTTATAGGAACAGACCAACAATCCTGCTTACTTGCTCTTCCTCATGGAAGTAGTATTTCTACAGTGGATGAGACCAGGTACAGAGTCACTGTGCACTCCCTGCCCAGTCTCCTCTGAATTCCTCTTAGGGAGACACCTGTCCATAGGCCACCTGCATTCTTCTCTCCTCCATTTGGTAGCAGGTGCAGCAGTCTCCAGACACTTTGCCTGAAGTCAAGGAAAAACCTGTCTAAGGAGAAATTCTATTAATGGAGGAAGAAACAAGCCACCTGCTCCAGAGCAGCTTCAGCAGCAACAAAGCTATTGTCCTCCTAGCCTGACTCCTGAGACCATCTCCAGCTCAGGACTCAGAAAAGGAAAGGACACAAAGGGCCCCTCAGAGTCCAACAGTACTGTCCTAGCCTCTGGATGCCAGCGCCTCCCCGGTGCTTGCTCTACACAAGCCCCCCTTGACTTCTGTTGTCCTGAACTCAGAGTGTGTGGCACACAGGCACAGAGCTGCTCACAGCTATTCTCAGGGTGGTTGTTTTTTGTAACCGTACAAAGAGATGTTTGAAGCTTTTCTAGTTTGTTGGAGGGCTCTCAGGCTAGGAAGAAGCAGGCTTTGGTGAGCAGAGGAGAGAGCTGTGTCTCTGTGCTGTACTTGGACTGCTCTGCCAGGGCGCGAGTCCTAGGGGAGCTGTCAAACAGCCTGCAGGCCGTGCAAGCACAAAGGGGGCAGAAACACAATTTTTAACAATAATGATCAAACGTTGTTTGAAATTTTCCTTTATCCTTGAAATGCCTTGTGCTGCTGAAAGTCTATTCATTATCGCTCATTCATCTGCAGCGAGTCATCTCTTTATGGATCTGCACGGAAGTTGCAGCACCAGGATGTTGGCCCAGGGGGAGGGCCAGGATGGTAAACAGCCGCTCGAGGATTTAGGGCATCCTTAGAAAATCATAAAAGAAGGGGAAGCAACCAGAACTCATCTCCTCCAAAAGGTCTTTGTTTTTTTTTAAGGTGGATGCCATAGTTTTGTTTTTTGGGGTTTTTTTTTGTTTTCTTTTGTTTTTTTGGTACTGGGAATTGAACTCAGGGACACTCAACCACTGAGCCACATCCCCAGCCCTATTTTATGTTTTATGTAGAGACAGGGTCTCACTGAGTTGCTTAGCACCTTGCCATTGCTGAGGCTGGCTTTGAACTCACGATTCTCCTGTCTCAGCCTCCCAAAGTGCTGGGATTACAGGTCTGTGCCACCGTGCCCAGCTGCCATAGCCTTTTGATACATATACTGTGGCCATCTCTGATGCTCCATCACCATTTTCTCTGTCCCTGTTATCTCTCTATCAGTTCCCTTCATTACGTATCCCTTTTCTTTCCAGGAGGTTGAATGTCTGTCTCTACAGCCTCCTTCGCCTTTGCCCATAAACACATACAAGTGTCTCACCTCCCCAGAGCCCCCCACCGCCCACAATGCTCTCTTCCTTCCCTCAGCAGCACAGCCCAGAGGCTCCTGCAATGCTCCCCAAAGGGTGGTGTGCTGACCAGCTGCATCTGCATTCCGTATTTGAAATGCAGGTCTCAGCCCCACCCCCAAGGCACCCCCAATCCAGGTTTCCAGGTCTCCACGGTGGGGCTCCAAGAACCTGTGTTCTGATGCACTCCCAGGTGATCCCTAGGACCCTGGATCTGAGGAGCAGTCTCCTCCTCTTTGCCACTTCGATGTCTTCCTCTGTACCCCCAGTGTTCGTATCTCCAGGGCTCTGTCCAAGACCTCAGCTTTCCTCATTTCCTTTTCTCTAAGAGAACTCAGACACCCAAAGGCTGCTTCTGTTCCTTGTTTTAACACAGAGAAGTCCATACCAATGATTTTCAGTTTTGTGTCTCCATTCCTGGCCTCTTCTCTGAGCCCCTGGAATGTCCAGTTGCTTTCTGGGTCTTTCTACCAAAATGTTGCACAGTTTTCTAAACTCAGCACATAAACTCAGCGTCTCCTAACCCCCTTCTGCAGCCATGGTAACAATCTGGATTGCGTAGTAGCACCAGAGGCTGCTCGATCCCTGTGGCACCCTGGGATCTAATGACTCTCACTGTATGTGGGTGTCCCAAGTCACTGACGGCGGCTCCCCCTCATCCCACCCCATGAGGGCTAGAATGCAGACAGAGCTACCCCCAGAGCTCTGCAAGATTTTGGAGCTCCCCTCACAAATTGATCCCTCACAGCACTGCAAAAGTGTCTTCTAGACCCTCCCAGTGTAGCTAAGTCTGTCTCAAATCCCTGCTCACATCAGAGTCTCCCTGAGCTTTTGCATCCTTTCCTCTACACTAAACTAAGGCATGTCCCCACAGCTCCCAGTGGGCCATCATTCAGTCCACATTTCAGCCAACCAAGCAAGAATCTTTCCTAACTGCTCAAGCTATAACATTAAGTAATAACCCTCTGCTTAGTGGACCTGTGCTGGGAAATCCAGCCTGATCCAACTTTATCTTTCTCCCACCAATATCCCTCACTCTTAGAATTCATCCCCACATGTGTTCCCTGGGCATCTGTGTGGATCAGAGGCCTCATGCAGCTCTCTTGAGATGTAGAGCCCTCCTCACAGGTCACATGCTGTAGCTCACGTTAAGGGGCCTGCTGGAATTTGAGTCTAGCAATAGGTCTGAAAGCGAAGAGGGTTTGTGGAAGTGGATCCTGAGGAGAATCAGCATTGTCTTATGTAGCAACTGGCTTAAAGGAGGCCATTACAGCCTCTTCAGGCAATGCAGGGTTAATCCCCTCAGAGATGGAATGGCCCATACTACTAGGGGTGGGGAGGCCAAAGCCACTGAGGGAGGGAAGACCTGTTCCAGTGGTCGAGAAGACATCAGAACCTTGGGGCTCCATGCCCCCAGCTTCATCAGTCTTCCTGTATGTCGCCGTCCCAACTTACCACATCTCATCCTTTCCCAGTCAACACCCTCAATTTAACAACAGATACTCTGCAAGGCTGGGAATGTAACTTGCCATGCAATTCGGCCAGTTACAGGAGGTTCTGTGTTTGATTTCAGCAATCCCAGCCCTTCGGCTACAGAAGATAAGACTGTCCTTCAAGACACACATAGAAGCTTTTCTTTGGTCATTTATGAGGTGCTTGAGCTGGAAATTTGAATCCTTGAGCCCATGTCTTTCTTTAAGCACTCTGTCAACTGACATGATTACATTTCTGAGTAATCTTGAAGCATTTAAAAGTGATCATATGGACAGTTACTCAGCCCCTTGCTTCTTACGCGAGGCTGATTAGGAGTACCCAATTCAGTATTTTGTGTATAAGAGGTCCATGCTATGTGCTGTCACTAGTCTTCTAGAGTCATTAGCATATTTTAATGTAATTATATCAGACAGGGAATTCTAGAAACTCCAGAACCAATTAAGAAAATTTATCCTTAAAGTTGTATTTCTCTAGAACCACTGCCAAAAAATCTGTATCCATCAGGGTTTTCCAGAGAAACTGAATCAGAACAGGGGAGGAAAGAGAGAGAGAGAGAGAGAGAGAGAGAGAGAGAGAGAGAGAGAGAGAACGTGCCTGAGCTAATCTCCTCCAGAAACACCCTTGCACACACAGCATGACACGAGATAGAACTGACTTATGTGATGGTGGAGGCCAAGACTTCTGATCTGCCATCCAAAGTTGGAGGCCCAGGAGAGCTGGTGGTATAGTTCAGGTTACCTACAAAGGCCTGGCAATCGAGGGAGCCAGTGGTATAAATCCAAGTCTGATGACCAGAGAAGACAAGGTGACACATTGCAGTGCAAGCTGGCAGACAAGAAGCAGAAAGGGCATGAACTACTCTTCCCTCCGGCTTTTGTTCTACTCAGGCCCTTCGTGGGTGGGATGATGCCCGTCCTCACTGGGAAGTCCACTGATTGAAGTGTTGATTGCATCTAGAGACACCCTCACAGACACATCAAGACATTAAGTTTAGGGTCTCTGGGTGGAGCTCAGCAGGACCTGTGGAACCAACCTAGATGCCCTTCAATAGAGGAATGGATAAGAAGACTATGGTATATATACACAATGGAATATTACTCAGCATTAAAAGAGAATAAAATTATGGCATTTGCAGGTAAATGAATGGAGCTAGAGAACATCATGCTAAGAAAATTAAGCCAATCTAAAAAAACAAAGGCCAAATGTTCTCTCTGATAAGTGGATGCTGAATCATAATGGAGGGAGCATGGGGGAAAAAAATAGAAATAATGTTTAGGGTCTCTAAACATCTCGTGTAGCTGAGTGGCAGAGGCTTGCCCAGCACAGGTGAGGCCCTGGGTTCCATCCCCAGTACCAACAAACAAAGAGAAAGAAAAGAAATAATGTTTAATCTAGGCACCAGTCAAATGGACACAAAACTATCAGAAAGAACCCGGGCGCGGTGGCGCAAGCCTATAATCCCAGCACTTAGGGAGGCTGAGACAGGAGAATCGCGAGTTCAAAACCACCCTCAGCAACAGCAAGGTGCTAAGCAACTCAGTGAGACCCTGTCTCTACATAAAACACAAAATAGGGCTGGGGATGTGGCTCAGTGGTTGAGTGCCCCTGAGTTCAATCTCCAGTACCAAAAAAAAAAAAAAAAAAAAAACCTATCAGAAAGATATATAACTAAACTGAGCAAGAGTTATGTTCACATTACAGTGATGAAAATATCTGCTGATTGAAAATATGCTATCCACATAACTTTGAGGTTCACTATATTATAGTTTGTGACCTTTCTAGCTTTTAGATCAGCTTCAAGATATATACATCTCCATCAAGCAACTGAGCTGCAAACACACTCCATCAGAAGTTCACAAATTTGTGGCTGGGGTTGTGGCTCAGTGGCAAAGCGCTTGCCTAGCATGCATGAGGCACTGGGTTTGATTCTCAGCACCACATATAAATAAACAAAAAATAATAATAAATGTCCATCAACAACTAAAAAAAATTAAAAAAAAAAAAAAGAAGTACACAAACTTAAGTGGACATGGAATCACCCAAAGGCTTATAATCATGCAGATGTCTGAACCCCACCCCTGGAGTTTCCAATTGGCTAGGTGTGGGATGGGACCCGAGATATTCTAATTCTAGTGAATTCACAGGGGATGCTGATGTTGCTGATCAAGAGACTACATTCTGGGAACCAGTTAATTCAAAAGTATAATTGCTACACCTGACGAGCCGCCAAGAGAGATTGATCTCATTTGCCTCAAAATCATATCATGAGAAAAGTAAATAATCATTACAATCACACATCCAATCTCCACCTCCACCTCCACCATGCTGCTTAGAGGAGAACAACATCAGCGGGGCTAGTAAACACCCAAGGCTGGGGAGGCAGGAGCAACACGGGTTCTAGTGCTCACAGTCCTGTTCACCTCTGAAACCACAGCGGCAGAGGTGGAATGCTAGGCACAGTACAGAAGTCAGGCCATTCTCCTGGGTTCCCTTCTCCTCACAAAGTGGTAGCCAGGAGGGAAGCACTCTAGTGACAACTCCTCCATCCTAGTCCAGTGATTCATGCATTAACGTGGGTCAAGCTAGAGCAAAGGGTCCAACCAGCGTTGGTAGGAGTGGCAAGAGCAGGAGCATGGTGCTGTCAAGAAAAGGGACTACGGGTCTGCTCCCACCTCACCCCTTCACTTACGTTTCCAAAAGTTGAAGCAATTGTCCTACTGCCAAAGTAACTCAGAGGAGTGGGCACTCTGTGCTGGTCAACTGTATCTGTTAACTTGACTGGGCTCTGGGGTGCCCAGACACTGGGTGATACGTTATTCTGGGTGTGTCTGAGGGGACTCTTGGATGGGGAGTCCTCTTCCTGCTTGAACTAGGACACTGGCTTTTTCCTGCCCTCAGATTCAAGACTAAAACATTGGTCTTCCTTGAGTCTTCAGCACACAATATTCTAACTGGGACTTACACTGCGGGCTCTCCTGAGTCTCCAGCCTGCCTATTGTAGACCTTTGGCCTGCCTTGGACAAAAATTTCTAAGTCACCTGCTTTTTGCTCTAATTTCTACTTTGAGAAATCAGCACTGGGGCTGGGGTTGTAGCCCAGTAGTACAGCGCTTGCCTAGCACGTGTGAGGCACTGGGTTCAATCTTCAACACCACATGAAACAATAAATAAATAAAGTTACTATGTCCATCTACAACTGAAATTAAAAAAAAAAAAAAAAATCAGCACTGTTCCCAGCAGCCTCTCCCTTTTCAGGACGTCTGAGTTGATATGTCAGTAGAGGGGACTCAGATCAAGGGGTGATGTCAGTGCTCCTGTACTTTGAACCCCGGAACGCAAGACAGGACAGACACATGCTAGAAGGGGACATGTGCTCAGTAAGAGTCCACAGTAACACCTTGAGTGACACTGACTTTTCTCCACAATTATCTGAAAGTCAAGAAGTTAGAAACGGCCGGGTGTGGTGGAACAAAGCCTGTAATCCCAGCACTTAGGGAGGCTGAGACAGGAGAATCACGAGTTCAAAGCCAGCCTCAGCAAAGGCGAGGTGCTAAGCAACTCAGTGAGATCCTGTCTCTACATAAAACACAAAATAAGCTGGGGATGTGGCTCAGTAGTCAAGTACCCTTGAATTCAATCTCCTGTACCCAAAAAAAAAAAAAAAAAGTTCAAAAGCAGAAACAGTTGCAGTCTCTATGATTTGCAAGGATCCTGTTCTATTTCTGTTTGTGTGTGCGTGTGCATGTGTGCGTGTGTGTGTGTGTGTGTGTGTGTGTGTTTTGCTGGAGACTGAACCCCAGGGTGTTGTGCATGCTAAGCAAGTTCTCTACCTCGGAGCTATATCCCAGCCCTCTTTATTTTGAGACTGGGCCTAAGTTGCCAGGCTGCCTTCAAACTTAATTCTCCCCTCTCAGCCTCCAGAACTGGGATTACAGGTGTGCACTGCCGCGCCTGGCCATTTCTGACCTTTGTCTTGAGTTTTCCACATGTGCTACTTGAAGATGACAGGATTTTCTCCTCTCCGTTTTCCCCTGACTTTGTACCACACACACATCCACCCCTTCTCAAACAGCATGAAAATTTCAGACACACTTTGAACATGAAGAGGCCACAGACTGATAATATGCAGATGGTAACTTGGGGAGAAACACTGGATAAGCATGAAAAACCACATGAACTGCAAAACATTCACACACCACTCAGTTTATGTGCAAATGTTGGTAACTGCTATAAAAATCATACTATTAAAAGAGTGTTCCAGCCGGCTTGGGAGGCTGAGGCAGGAGGATCGTGAGTTCAAAGCCAGCCTCAGCAACAGCAAGGCGTTAAACAACTCAATGAGACCCTGTCTCTAATTAAAATACAAAATAAGGCTGGGGATGTGGCTCAGAGGCCGAGTGCCCGAGTTCAATTTCCGGTACCAAAAAAAAAAGTGTTCCAATCACTATCAGAATAAAGTTAGGGTGGTACTCTCCTTAGAATTAGTGTGCTGTGAACTGAAAAGGCTCCAGAATGCTGAGTGAGTGGGGTACCACACAGGTTCTCGGAGATTCTGCTTCTATAGCAAGAAACAGGGTTATGCTATCAGTTACTGGTTACTACTAGATGATCACTGACCCACCAAGCCTAGTAACCTTGTATATGCATTAGCCATAATGTGGGGATAAGCTGTGGCTGGTCTCGGGACATCCACATGGTATTAAGCTGGGTCAAAATAGTGCTCATATTAATGGTAGCTTCCATTTAGTGAGTAATGATAATGGCATTAATAGCATTTATTAACTACTCTGGGAAGAAGGTGTGTTTGTATTTCAGACAGGGTCTAGCTAAGTTGCAGAAGCTGATATCAAACTTGCAATCCTCCTTCCTCAGCCTCTTAAGTACTTGGGATTATAGGTAGGGGCCACCATGCCCAGAAAAGAAGGCAAATTTAAGTGCCTGCAAAGTTGCACAGCTAATAAATAGCAGAGGCGGGATCCGACTCCAGGTGCTTCTGATTCCAAAGCCCATGCTGTTAGCTACAACATAATTCTACTTCCCAAAGTATTAGGAATGAGTCAACTTTAAGGAAACACCTCCAATCAGGACTATTAAATAAAGAGATATCACAGGCCTGATCTATTTATTGGTCCAGTGAGGTCAGCAGCTGTTTGGCCAGGAATCCCAGTGCCAAATTGAATTACTCCCAGTACCTGTGTGGAATGAGGGAGAGGCTAGCAAAGACTCCTTCCTCAACCCAGCTTCAACCAGCCTCTGAGCCTCTTACAGCCTTGTCCTCCTTCCTGGCTGCCTTAGCCTGCTGAGTGAGTTCAGGAAAGGCTTCTACCGAGGAAGTTTGGCAAAACTTGATACCTAACCGAGTTCTTCTTCTTAATTTTCCATTCACTGACTGCCAGACCCTGCCCACGGACTACAAACCCCCAGATGTCCCTTCTGTATTCAGAGTTGTCTCAACCCCATTGCAATCAATTTTCCTTGCCTGCTCGTGTGCTGGGGGCAACTGCTCCTGGACAACAGGTAAGCGCTAGAGGAGCTCACTAGTCCAGCTGGACCCTCTCACCCCTGCAGTCCTGAAGAACCTGGGGCCAGGCCAACAAAACAACCATTACAGGGGGTCCAGCCTGCTAAGAGAACTGCCCAGGATGCCCGACTGTGGGGACCCTTGCGTGAGGTAAGAGGTAAGCCAGAGAGCCCAAGGGGAAGGAGAGAACTGGAATACAACTTTAAGAAAGCCTTCCAGAACTCCCATTTAAACTGATGACCTGAGCAGAAGGCCCTTGTCCTCTCCCATTCAAGGCCCATCAGAATGATAAACAGATATTTTGGAAAATAAAACAGTAACAGCAGTACAAACATAAGCAGCAAGCCAAGGAAACCGCGATCCAAACACACAGAGAAGACAGGTCTGGAGAGAAGTCCATGGAAGCTTCCAATGGGGCGGCAGTGGACAGGAAGCCCAGGAGGGCACCCCAGCAATCATGGGGACTGTGAAAGGCAGTGTTCTGAGCATCGGGAGAGCTGGGACCCCCAGGGCTTCCCATGAAACACGTCTGGCTTTGGCCTCTACTAGCCATGGGAAATAATCCAGAAAAGAACACAACAGAGTGCTCGGTGATTAAGGTGTGCTTGCAGAGGCGGAGATCCAGCAGAAGGGTGACTTTATTAGAACACACACACACCAGTAAAACTGAACTTATGATCTGGACATAAAGGAAAGCTTTCAGAATAAAGAGCAAACAGACAAAATATGGAAATACACGGCAAAAAGGGCTCACGGCTGGTTCAGGTTTTCCAATCGTGTAACAGGGATTCCAAAAGGGGAAAAAGAAGGTGGGGGAAATCATCAGAAATATGAGGCCAGGCAAAGTGGCACACGCCTGTAGGACTACCCGGGAGGATGAGGTGGACGATGGCCAGCCTGGGCACAGTGAGACCCTGTCTTGGTGTGTGTGTGTGTGTGTGTGTGTGTGTGTGTGTGTGTGTGAATTATAGTTTGAATCTGAATGTCCCCCAAAGGCATGTGTTGAAAGCTTGGTCCCTGTGCAGTAGTGCCCAGAAGTGGGGCTTCTGCAAAGCAATCAGACCATGAGGGCTGATCTCATCAGTGGATTAACCCATTAGGGGTTAATAATTGAAAAGATTATTGGGAGGTGGTGGAAACTCTACGAGGTGGGGCCTAGTGGAGGAAATAGGTCACTGGGGCATGTCCTCAAGAGCACATCTGGTCCCCTGCCCCTTCCTCATGCTGTCGTTCGCTTCCCGGCTGCTATGAGGTGAGCCACTCTGCTCCGCCACACACTCCCTGCCATGGTGCCACAGGCCGAGTGACCACGGCCTCAAACCAAAAACTAAAATCAACCTCTCCTCCTGTGAGTTGCTTGTCCCGGGCATTTCGTCACCAGCAATGAAAAGCCAACACACTGTCCGCATCCGCGCGTGTGCGTTTCCATCTAAATATGCACAAAAACGTCCCTCAGCTAATGGGAGAACCAAGTCTTCAGATTAAAAGCACTCAAACTTCGCTGTGCAGAGTGACTGAAAAAAGACCCAACATAGTTCCATTCTTGTGACATCTCAGAACAGCAAGAAATTTCTAGTGGAGTTTCTAGTGAGGGGCAAGAAACACATATAAACAGGAGAAAGAATCAAGCTGCATCCAACTCCATCAACAGTACTGGCTGCTGGAAGGCCACAGAGGGATGTCCTCAAACCTCTGAGAGAGACTACGCTGAACTCTGAGTTCTACGTAAAGAATCATTGAAAAATACGATATTCAGACCTGCAGAAACTCAGAGCAGCTTGCCACCACTCATTCTGCATGAAAAAATTACCCCATATACTGTTCATTCCAAAAGGGGGGAAAAAGAACAAGAAAGAGGACGTCTCCACTCACAGGCAACCACAGGGCGATCAGAAGGACCAGACGCTCACTTTTCTTCCACAGCTCATTGTCCCCTCCCTCCCGTGGCTGGCTGAGCCCTGCGTCACCAGGCTGGAACTCACCAGGCTGGAACTCTGAATCTGGGCCGTTCCCTTCCCTTAATCACTTGTCTCCACAGATTCCTTCTCTTTCATCATGCTTCTGGGCTGGTTCTCTATTAAACCCTGTTTACCCAGAGGTTTCTCTGGAAAACTGATCATTTCCTGCTAATGCCTTACACTCCCTGATTCTTTAACAGTGTTTATTATTTTAAAAATATTTTTTAATGTGCTGGTTTCAATTTCTGTCAGAGTAAACAATACAGTGAAGGAAAGACAGGTTGTTTCTCAACTCAGGACAGTGTCTTGTTTTACCATGGATGGGGTCACCACCTCCCCAGTCACAAACGCCACCTGACACCCAGAAAGACCATCAGGTGACATGTTCCTCAGGGTGACAACCACTGAGTGGCAGCACCAGTTAGAGAGCCCTCACATCTGACTCCCACTGCTATGGACTCAGTTTCGTCCCTCAAATTCCTATGTTAAGCCAGGTGAGGTGGTGCACACCTGAAACCCCAGTGACTCAGGAGGCGGAGGCAGAGGATTGTGAGTTCAAAGCCAGCCTCAGCAACTTAGCGAGGCCCTAAGTCTCAGTGAAACCCTGTCTCTAAATAAAATATAAAAAAGGGCTGGGGAAGTCAGAATGGCAGCTATCCAAAATACCAGCAACAATAAGTGCTGGCGAGGATGTGGAGAAAAAGGTACACTTAAACATTGCTGGTGGGATTGCAAACTGGTGCAACCAATCTGGAAAGCAGTATGGAGACTGCTTAAAAAACTTGGAATGGAACCATTTGACCCAG